>CM067361.1:78459336-78766836 GCA_034401795.1 Chaetoderma sp. LZ-2023a
CATCCCGATGTGGAGATGGAATGAGGGATGGGAAGGAAGGAAGAATAGAGTGGGCATGGCTGGATAGAGGGGGAGGACCATCCATCCACCCACACGCACGCACGCTCTCACACACCCACGCACACACACATACACACACGTACACGCGCACGCACCCACATTTACACACGCACGCATGTACGCACGTACACACATGTACACACGTAGGCACATGTATACACGCACGCACGCATGTACGCACGCACGCACACACCATTCACATTACACCCCCCCCCCCCCCCCCCACCCCCGCCCCACCCCCATGGATGGATGAGAGGCCGGATGATGGATGGGTAGGAGAGAAGGATAGAGCGGGGATCGGCTGGAGAAGGTGCAGGAGTGGGAGTTCGAGATGGACAGACGGGCAGTGGGACGGCAGAGTAGCGGGAGGGATGGGCAAACGGACTGACGGACAAGTGGACCATGTGACAGCCAGACCAGTGAATGCATGGGTGGATTGACAGGAGCTGATGGATGGTTAGGCGGGTGGACCAGTGAATGAGTGGAGAAGCAGGAGAGTGAATCCGGGAATGATTGTAGAATTTGGTATATAAGTCTCTCCACTGAAAGACCGACAGACTGCCTGACGGTGTCGACGGATATATAAGTTATGTTTTTACAAGGCAGTAAAATAACAGAACTGGCACTCGCAAGTATGTAGTCAATATTGTCAACGCACTGGCTCAGAATCTTCAATAATTGAAAAAATTCAAAAATTTAAGATATTTTGGTTTATCCTACTGCCTGAGATTTGTCATTTTGTTTGAGGAAAGCCATATGGCATTAATGTTAACCCTTTACTGGTTAAATTTGTTCAGTAAAATCCAAATATGCGCTTACTTATTTAATGTACATTTGCAGGCACAGACAAGGTCATTCCCGAGAATACACCACTGGAACGACTGTCTCGGTTCCCGAGCCAGTCATTACAGTGGTAAATTTTCAAAAATACTCCAATCCCCGCCGGCAAATGGACATTGCCCAAGATCACTAAATTGACCGTTTTTGGCTGACCATCATGCAAGGGTTAATGTTGAATGATTGAGATGGATATTATGGATAGCTATTTGAGTTTTGCTTTTACCAAGATGTCACGTAGATTCGGATTTTTCTTGAACGCAATTACTGGTCGCTTGTTAAAGGGTTGTTTCAGTTTCTCCTGTAGGTTTTGATACTCATCTTTCAAAATTTTGGAAATTTCAACGTTTTTCCGATTATAGGTCAGAATGAATGGAATTTTGTCACGTTGATCAGATAAGCCTGGGTCCGAGTTTATTCCCCTTGGCCACTGTGTTTCGAGTTCTTTAATCCAAAACGATTCTCGAAGTTTTCTTTGTTTATCAGTTTCTTCTGCCGTATCTGAAAGGGGTGGCTGTTCAATCGGCATAATTTCAAAGTCACGAAGGACTAAATGGTCAGGAAGATTAAAATGTTCGGAAACATGTGTGTCTTCCTCTAGCCTAATATCTGAGAGGTGTCGAGTTGCCCGCCATCTTAATGGACATTTGGTTTCGCCGACATACTGTTTTTGGCACAATTTGCATGAAATTAGATAAATAACATTTTCAGAGTCACAATCTAGATTAGACTGAAGTTGGAACTTGCTTTTGTTCTGAAAGCTCGTGAAAGTATTCTGGTTTGGGAGAAATTCATCTAACTTGCACCTTTTCTTTCCGCATTTGCGAGATTCGCCTACACCTATAATAGGACGATTGTGAGAAATTTTGGTAGGCCGACGATTTGAGGCATTATCTGGAATGGATTCCAAGCCGTCTAATGTTTCAGATTTGATTTTGCGCAAGAATCGTGAGGAGTAACCTCGTGGTTTGAGGGCTTTGAATAGGGTAGAGCACGCTTCTTCAAAATTTTTTCTATCACTAGAATTCCTGTGAAAACGGATTATTTGTGATTTAACTATTCCTTTAAAAGTATGTGGTGGATGGAAAGATTTTTTGTGCAATAGCTGATGCGAATCGGTTGGTTTGAAATACACTTTGTAGTCTAAGTAGCCAGTTGTTTCATACTTTAGACCTTTATATACAGTTACATCCAGGAAATCTACGGACATCTCGTCAATGGTTGCTTTTAATTTGATATTCGGATCGTGATTGTTCAGAATTTCGAAAAATTCATCAAACTCTGCCTTTGTGTGTTGCCAAATCATGAAAATGTCATCAAGGTACCTGCGATAAATGAGGGGATGTTTTGGACACTTTTCTAACGCTTCCTCCTCCCACTCTGCTACGTAAATATTGGCAAAACATGGGCTAAAGCGCTTGCCCATCGCACAGCCGCAAATTTGTTGGTAAATTTCGCCATCGAATTCAAAATCATTGCCTTTCAGACTCAGCTCTAATAGAGCTATTACTTCTCTGTCTGGCCTGTTGGTGTCTGGGTAGTTCACGAATGCTCTACGGATAGAATTTATACCCTTCTCGATGTCAATGTTTGTATACATAGCATCGATGTCAAGCGTGACCAAGAATGAATTTGGAGGTATCCAGGTCTCAGAGACCTGTGATAAGAAGTCTTCTGTGTTTTTCAAGAAGCTGGGGTGTCTATTTGCTATTGGCTGTAGATGGTAATCGATGTATTCACTGATTCTGTAGGATTCTGAGCCACAATCAGAGATTATAGGTCGCCCGGGCGGTGACATTGGGTCCAACCACGAATCTATGGGTTTATGAATTTTTGGCAAAAGATAGAAAGTCCGTGGTTTTGACTCAAGTTTAGCAAAGAGATACTTATGTTGCTTTTCGGTGATCTTCTTGCTATCGAGCAATTTTTGAAGAATCTCATTAAATTTGCTGCAATTATTTTGCCAAAGTGGTTTGCTTAGTTTCTGGTAATGCTTTGGGTTACTAAGTTGTCGTTGTGCTTCACGTTTATAGTTATCTTTAAGCATTATTACAGTCGCTGACCCTTTATCTGCAGGTTTGATGACAATTTCGCTGTTTTTAGACAATTCAATTAAGGCCTGGCGTTCCTCATAGGGTAAATTTGGTTGATCATTAGGGAATGTAGAATTTTTAACACGTTCTGAAAAGAGTTCTATGCTTTCACCGATCGCTGGGTCCAGGATTTTTACGTTTGGTGCCCAGCCAGTTTTTTCAATGAATGGTGGAATGTTACTATTAGAGTTACGAAAGAAGTCTGCTAACTTAATACGGTGACTAAATTCAGATGTTTCCATACAGCCATTATCTAAAAGAGCATCCAAACCTGTTTTAGGTTTTGGTGTTGGGACAAATGTAAGACCAAAATTGAGCAGTGACTGCTCTGCTTCACATAATGGGGAGCCAGTTAAATTGACAATATTACTGCCCAGTCCTGTTTCCGGGCGGATGTTACCCTGGCCCTTGTCTAGTTTAAATTTAGGAATTTAAGCCAGGCAGAATACATCGAGTTAGCTGTCTTCTCAGTCCAATGAATGTTATCCTTAACAACATTAAATTCGGAGAGTCTAAGTGCAGGAATGACAGTCACAGATTTTGATGATTCAGCCGTCGAATTGATGGACTGAATCGCCAACTTCTGCTGAGCTGTCAACCGACTTGAATAGTTAAGTTTTGCGAAGTAAATCGCAGTCTTTGGGAATTTGGACTTAATCGCACTGAGAAGCAGCATTAATCTATGTTTTGAACTAGAGATGGGTTCATTCATATCATTAATGCCAATGTTGATCACTATTTTCTCTGGTTTAAATGATCCAGTGTACTTTTGAATTAGTCCTCTAGCATGACACAATTTAGCTCCTGGGTAGCAGGCAACTTGCGTTTCAGGGTGGGGCTCAACATTAATGCGACTCAGGTTCGAAGCTCCAAAGATGAGTACTTTGTTCGTGAGAACAGGTAGTCGCCAGTCAATTTTGTTTTCGATTTCATGACGAAATTTCCAAAAAATGTTTCTCTCCAACATGGTGGGTTGTTGGGGTCTATTTGCAAATTTAATAGGACGCACCTCCGGTGCATTACTTGGACCTGGAGTTGGAGAGAAGCTGGGCTGTGGCAGTTTCCCTGTTGGGGATGGGGTCTTGAGACCCGATGGTTGACTGCTCTTGGGGGATTTCTGAGAAGCGCCAGTCCGTGGACCAGATTTGCTACCATTAACCCTTTCCCTCTGTGGCAAGGGCGGATATTCGTTTGGGTCATTTAGATTGCCTAGTGGAGAGTCAGGTAGTGGGATTAATGATGCTTCAAATAGCATATCTCTAGGGCCAGAACCTAATGGTAGCAATGGAGAGATTTTATTGTCTACTCGTTTTGTGACTGGCGGCGAAGTTTCAGGTGATCTGAGGCATTTTTTCATTTGTGATTGTGGGGCCACAGTTGGTATCATGACCATGGCTTGTGCGAGATTTTGAATTGGTTGCTGAGATGGATCTATCGGTAGCACAAAATCGTAAAAAGAACTAATCGCATTAATGTCGAGCTTTCTATTATAATTGTTTTTTGCCCAGCGTATAGCATTGGATTTAGCACGACCTAGGTCTAAATGTGGCATTGCCTGTGTGAGGACTACTTCAGTTCTAATACTACCAAGTTGTTCATTATAGTGATTTAACATGGCCTTAATGGTAGATTTTGCCCACTCAAAATTCACATTCCAGATGGCAAAGTAGATGTCATCATTTGGTATAGCTGGCTTACAAAATCCATTCAGCTCTTCCACCTTCCTGCTAAGCCCATCAGGGAGAGTTTCGGCATCTAAATGCCTACGTAGCGTAGCAATATGGTGGAAGCACTGAATTATTTGGTAATACAGCTTTACCAGGCGCGCATGCGCAGATGAACCCCCTTTACCATCTCCATTCTTCCTACGACCATTCTTCCTCGCAATAGCCATTCAGACAGACAATCGTTCAATCTAACTAGCAATCAGACAGGCAGTTGAGCAGGTAAGAACGATTCGATCAGGCAAACTCAAATTCAAGCACACAAATTCATTCACATCAACTACAAATTGAACCAATATATTACTTACACCTGAAAGACAAATTATAGAATTAACATGTAATATGCAAGGGTTAACAATACAACAATACAATACGCAATATTATAAGTTACTCACAGTAATTTTTGACACCGTCAATTGGCTAAATGCATTTCACATGGATGTGCTTCATCAGTAGCCTGTATGACAAATCTGTCAGTCCTTCAGTATAGACAGCTTTATATACGTTTACTGAATTCCTCAATCTCCTTTGAAAAACTACTCTATGGTTTAATTTGAACAATTGAACTTTGTGCAAGGTTTGAATTTCCTTTGATTCGGGTTTATCACAAACATCATTAATAAAGCCAATGATTAGTGGACTGGTTTCACTCCACACAGATTAGTGAAATTTTACTCTTCCGAATTGGATTGATAAGTGAGTAGTGTTTCCTTCACGAGATCATGAACCGATCATTCAAAGGTGTTATATGCTTTTGTTGGGACACTCAATTTTGCCTTTTGATTCCTTTTGATCATTTGATGCCGAAAAAATTAATCAAGTTTGGAGGACATATTTTGTCATTTTATAGAATTTTGTTCACCACACCGGAAAGGCCACTGCAGTGTTAATATTTAAACTTTGTTCATACATGTAGAAAGAAAGTAGTATTCAGCTCCCTTAATTTTATGTGAGTGAGTGGCTGGACGGACACACAGAGAGCCGGATGGCTGGCAAGGCAGATGGACAGATCCATCCATCCATCCATCCAGACATCCAACCATCCATCCATCCCACGCCCCTATCCATCCATGGAAGGATGGGGAGGCGGCAAGGATGGGGAGGTGGGATGGGGACGGGCATAAAGGAAGGATAGAGCTTAGTCGGAGAGAGGGAGGAAGGATCCATCCATCCATCCATCCATCCATCCATCCAACCAACCATCCATCCATCCATCCATCCATCCATCCATCCCACACACCCCTGGAAGGAAGGGGATTGGGGATGATTGCTGGGCAGGATCCATCCATCCATCCCACCATCCACCCACCCATACATCAAACCATCCATCCATTCATCCATCCATCCATGAAAGGGAGGGAAGAAGGGATGGGAAAGATCCATCCATCCATCCATCCCGATGTGGAGATGGAATGAGGGATGGGAAGGAAGGAAGAATAGAGTGGGCATGGCTGGATAGAGGGGGAGGACTATCCATCCATCCATCCATCCATCCATCCATCCATCCATCCATCCCACACACCCATGGAAGGAAGGGGATTGGGGATGATTGATGGGCAGGATCCATCCATCCATCCCACCATCCACCCACCCATACATCAAACCATCCATCCATTCATCCATGGAAGGGAGGGAAGAATGGATGGGAAAGATCCATCCATCTATCCATCCCGATGTGGAGATGGAATGAGGGATGGGAAGGAAGGAAGAATAGAGTGGGCATGGCTGGATAGAGGGGGAGGACTATCCATCCATCCATCCATCCATCCATCCAACCAACCAACCAACCGTCCATCCATCCATCCATCCATCCATCCCACACACCCATGGAAGGAAGGGGATTGGGGATGATTGATGGGCAGGATCCATCCATCCATCCCACCATCCACCCACCCATACATCAAACCATCCATCCATTCATCCATGGAAGGGAGGGAAGAAGGGATGGGAAAGATCCATCCATCTATCCATCCCGATGTGGAGATGGAATGAGGGATGGGAAGGAAGGAAGAATAGAGTGGGCATGGCTGGATAGAGGGGGAGGACTATCCATCCATCCATCCATCCATCCATCCATCCATCCATCCATCCATCCATCCAACCAACCAACCAACCAACCGTCCATCCATCCATCCATCCATCCATCCCACACACCCATGGAAGGAAGGGGATTGGGGATGATTGATGGGCAGGATCCATCCCACCATCCACCCACCCATACATCAAACCATCCATCCATTCATCCATCCATCCATCCATCCATGGAAGGGAGGGAAGGAGGGATGGGAAAGATCCATCCATCCATCCCGATGTGAAGATGGAATGAGGGATGGGAAGGAAGGAAGAATAGAGTGGGCATGGCTGGATAGAGGGGGAGGACCATCCATCCACCCATCCACCCACACGCACGCACGCTCTCACACACCCACGCACACACACATACACACACGTACACGCGCACGCACCCACATTTACACACGCACGCATGTACGCACGTACACACATGTACACACGTAGGCACATGTATACACGCACGCACGCATGTACGCACGCACGCACACACCATTCACATTACACCCCCCCCCCCGCCCCACCCCCATGGATGGATGAGAGGCCGGATGATGGATGGGTAGGAGAGAAGGATAGAGCGGGGATCGGCTGGAGAAGGTGCAGGAGTGGGAGTTCGAGATGGACAGACGGGCAGTGGGACGGCAGAGTAGCGGGAGGGATGGGCAAATGGACTGGCGGACAAGTGGACCATGTGACAGCCAGACCAGTGAATGCATGGGTGGATTGACAGGAGCTGATGGATGGTTAGGCGGGTGGACCAGTGAATGAGTGGAGAAGCAGGAGAGTGAATCCGGGAATGATTGTAGAATTTGGTATATAAGTCTCTCCACTGAAAGACCGACAGACTGCCTGACGGTGTCGACGGATATATAAGTTATGTTTTTACAAGGCAGTAAAATAACAGAACTGGCACTCGCAAGTATGTAGTCAATATTGTCAACGCACTGGCTCAGAATCTTCAATAATTGAAAAAATTCACAAAAATTTAAGATATTTTGGTTTATCCTACTGCCTGAGATTTGTCATTTTGTTTGAGGAAAGCCATATGGCATTAATGTTAACCCTTTACTGGTTAAATTTGTTCAGTAAAATCCAAATATGCGCTTACTTATTTAATGTACATTTGCAGGCACAGACAAGGTCATTCCCGAGAATACACCACTGGAACGACTGTCTCGGTTCCCGAGCCAGTCATTACAGTGGTAAATTTTCAAAAATACTCCAATCCCCGCCGGCAAATGGACATTGCCCAAGATCACTAAATTTACCATTTTTGGCTGACCATCATGCAAGGGTTAATGTTGAATGATTGAGATGGATATTATGGATAGCTATTTGAGTTTTGCTTTTACCAAGATGTCACGTAGATTCGGATTTTTCTTGAACGCAATTACTGGTCGCTTGTTAAAGGGTTGTTTCAGTTTCTCCTGTAGGTTTTGATACTCATCTTTCAAAATTTTGGAAATTTCAACGTTTTTCCGATTATAGGTCAGAATGAATGGAATTGTGTCACGTTGATCAGATAAGCCTGGGTCCGAGTTTATTCCCCTTGGCCACTGTGTTTCGAGTTCTTTAATCCAAAACGATTCTCGAAGTTTTCTTTGTTTATCAGTTTCTTCTGCCGTATCTGAAAGGGGTGGCTGTTCAATCGGCATAATTTCAAAGTCACGAAGGACTAAATGGTCAGGAAGATTAAAATGTTCGGAAACATGTGTGTCTTCCTCTAGCCTAATATCTGAGAGGTGTCGAGTTGCCCGCCATCTTAATAGACATTTGGTTTCGCCGACATACTGTTTTGGCACAATTTGCATGAAATTAGATAAATAACATTTTCAGAGTCACAATCTAGATTAGACTCAAGTTGGAAATTGCTTTTGTTCTGAAAGCTCGTGAAAGCATTTTGGTCGATGATTTGAGGCATTATCTGGAATGGTTTCCAAGCCGTCGTTTCAGATTTGATTTTGCGCAAGAATCGTGAGGAGTAACCTCGTGCTTTGAGAGCTTTGAATAGGGTAGAGCACGCGTCTTCAAAGTTTTTCGTGTGACTCGAATTCCTGTGAAAACGGATTATTTGCGATTTATGATTCCTTTAAAAGTATGGGGCTGATAGCAAGATTTTTTGTGTAGTAGCTGATGCGAATCGGTTGGTTTGAAATACAATTTGTAGTCTAAGTAGCCACTTTAGACCTTTATATACAGTTATAGCGAAAAAATCTACAGACATCTCGTCAATGGTTGCTTTTAATTTGATATTCGGACCGTGATTGTTCAGAATTTCGAACACTTCTTCAAACTCAGCCTTTGTGTGTTGCCAAATCATGAAAATATCATCAAGTTACCTGCGATAAATGAGGGGCTGTTTTGGACACTTTTCTAACGCTTCCTCCTCCTCCCGCTCTGCTACGTAAATATTGGCAAAACATGGGCTATAGCGTTTGCCCATCGAACAGCCACACATTTGCTGGTAAATTTCGCCATCGAATTCAAAATCATTGCCTTTCAAACTTCTCTGTCTGGCCTGTTGGTATCTGGGTAGTTCACGAATGCTTTAAGGATATAATTTATACCTTTCTGGATGTCAATGTTTGTATGCATAGTATCGATGTCAAGCGTAACCAGGAATGAATTTTGAGATATCCAGGTCTCTGAGACCTGGGATAAGAAGTCGTGTTTTTCAAGAGGCTGGGATGTCTATTTGCTATTGACTGTAGATGGTAATCAATATAGTCACTGATTCTGTACCGCAATCTGAGATTATAGGCCGCCCGGGGGTGGTGACATTGGGTACAACCACGAATCTATGGGTTTATGAATTTTTGGCAAAAGATAGAAAGTCCGTGATTTTGACTAAAGCTTAGCAGAGAGATACTTATGTTGCGTTTCGGTGATCTTCTTGCTATCGAGCATTTTTTTAGAATCTCATTAAATTTGCTGCAATTATTTTGCCAAACTGTCTCGCTTAGTTTCTGGTAATGCTTTGGGTTACTAAGTTGTCGTTGTGCTTCACGTTTATAGTTATATTTAAGCATAATTACAGTCGCTGATCCGTTATCTGCAGGTTTGGTGGCATGGTTTCGCGTTGGTATAGCCAGGTTGATGATTGCAATGCCATGGTGGGTGCAGTGACCATGGTGGGTGCAGGGACCATGGTGGGTGCAGTGACCATGGTGGGTGCAGGGACCATGGTGGGTGTAGTGACCACGGTGGGTGCAGGGACCATGGTGGGTGTAGTGACCATGGCGGGTGAAGTGACCATGGTGGGAGCAGGGACCATGGTGGGTGCAGGGACCATGGTGGGAGCAGGGACCATGGTGGGAGCAGGGACCGTGGTGGGTACAGGGACCGTGGTGGGAGCAGGGACCATGGTGGCTGTAGGGACCACAGTGGGAGCAGGGACCATGGTGGGTGTAGTGACCACGGTGGGAGCTGGGACCATGGTGGGTGTAGTGACCACGGTGGGAGCTGGGACCATGGTGGGTGTAGTGACCACGGTGGGAGCTGGGACCATGGTGGGTGCAGGGACCATGGTGGGTGCAGGGACCATGGTGGGTGCAGGGACCATGGTGGGTGTAGTGACCACGGTGGGTGCAGGGACCATGGTGGGTGCAGGGACCACGGTGGGTGTAGTGACCATGGTGGGAGCAGGGACCATGGTGGGTGCAGGGACCACGGTGGGAGCAGGGACCATGGTGGGTGTAGGGACGACGGTGGGAGCAGGGACCATGGTGGGTGTAGTGACCATGGTGGGTGTAGTGACCATGGTGGGAGCAGGGACCATGGTGGGTGCAGGGACCACGATGGGAGCAGGGAGCATGGTGGGTGTAGGGACCACGCTGCGAGCAGGGACCATGGTGGGTGCAGGGGCCATGGTGGGTGAAGTGACCATAGTGGGAGCAGGGACCATGGTGGGTGTAGAGACCATGGTGGGTGCAGGGACCATGGTGGGTGTAGTGACCACGGTGGGAGCAGGGACCATGGTGGGTGTAGTAACCACGGTGGGAGTAGGGACCATGGTGGGTGCAGTGACCATGGTGGGTGCAGGGACCATGGTGGGTGCAGGGACCATGGTGGGTGCAGGGACCACGGTGGGAGCAGGGACCACGGTGGGAGCAGGGACCACGGTGGGTGCAGGGACCATGGTGGGTGCAGGGACCACGGTGGGAGCAGGGACCACGGTGGGAGCAGGGACCACGGTGGGTGCAGGGACCATGGTAGGAGCAGGGAGCATTGTGGGTTTAGTGACCACGGTGGGAGCAGGGACCATGGTGGGTGTAGTGACCACGGTGGGTGCAGGGACCATGGTGGGTGCAGGGACCATGGTGGGTGTACTGACCATGGTGGGAGCAGGGACCATGGTGGGTGTAGTGACCACAGTGGGTGTAGTGACCATGGTGGGTGTAGTGACCATGGTGGGAGCAGGAACCATGGTGGGTGTAGTGACCATGGTGGGTGCAGGGACCATGGTTGGTGCAGGGACCATGGTGGGTGTAGTGACCACGGTGGGTGCAGGGACCATGGTGGGTGCAGGGTCCATGGTGGGTGTAGTGACCATGGTGGGAGCAGGGACCATGGTGGGTGTAGTGATCACGGTGGGAGCAGGGACCATAGTGGGTGCAGGGACCATGGTGGGAGCAGGGACCACGGTGGGTGTAGTGACCACGGTGGGAGCAGGGACCATGGTGGGTGTAGTGATCATGGTGGGTGCAGGGACCATGGTGGGAGCAGGGACCATAGTGGGTGCAGGGACCATGGTGGGAGCAGGGACCATGTTGGGAGCAGGGACCATGGTCGCAGCAGGGACCATGGTGGGAGCAAGGATCATGGTGGATGTAGTGACCACGATGGGAGCAGGGACCACGGTGGGAGCAGGGACCATGGTGGGTGTAGTGACCATGGTAGGTGTAGTGACCAAGGTGGGAGCAGGGACCATGGTGGGTGCAGGGACCACGGTGGGTTTAGTGACCACAGTGGGAGCATGGACCATGGTGGGTGAAGTGACCATGGTGGGTGTAGTGACCACGGTGGGTGCAGGGACCACGGTGGGTGCAGGGACCACGGTGGGAGCAGGGACCACGGTGGGTGTAGTGACCACGGTGGGTGCAGGGACCATGGTGGGTGTAGTGACCATGGTGAGAGCAGGGACCATGGTGCGTGTAGTGACCATGGTGGGAGCAGGGAGCATGGTGGGTTTAGTGACCACAGTGGGAGCATGGACCATGGTGGGTGAAGTGACCATGGTGGGTGTAGTGACCACGGTGGGTGCAGGGACCACGGTGGGTGCAGGGACCATGGTGGGTGTATTGACCACGGTGGGTGTAGTAACCATGGTGGGTGTAGTAACCATGGTGGGTGCAGGGACCATGGTTGGTGCAGGGACCATGGTGGGTGCAGGGACCATGGTGGGTGCAGGGACCCTGGTGGGTGTAGTGACCAGGGTGGGAGCAGGGACCATGGTGGGTGTAGTGACCATGGTGGGTGTAGTGACCAAGGTGGGAGCAGGGACCATGGGGGTGCAGGGACCACGGTCGGAGCAGGGACCATGGTGGGTGTAGAGACCACGGTGGGAGTAGGGACCATGGTGAGTGCAGGGGCCATGGTGGGTGTAGTGACCATGTTGGGAGCAGGGACCATGGTGGGTGCAGGGACCATGGTGGGAGCAGGGAGCATGGAGGGTGTAGTGACCACGGTGGGAGCAGGGACCATGGTGGGTGCAGGGACCATGGTGGGTGAAGTGACCATGGTGGGAGTAGGGACCATGGTAGGTGTAGAGACCATGGTGGGTGTAGTGACCATGGTGGGAGCAGCGACCATGGTGGGTGCAGGGACCATGGTGGGTGCAGGGACCATGGTGGGTGTAGTGACCACGGTGGGTGCAGGGACCATGGTGGGTGCAGGGACCATGGTGGGTGTAGTGATCATGGTGGGAGCAGGGACCATGGTGGGTGCAGGGACCACGGTGGGAGCAGGGACCATGGTGGGTGTAGGGACCACAGTGGGAGCAGGGACCACGATGGGTGTGGTGACCATGGTGGGTGTAGTGACCCTGGTGGGAGCAGGGACCATGGTGGGTGTAGTGACCATGGTTGGAGCAGGGACCATGGTGGGTGTAGTGACCATGGTGGGAGCAGGGACAATGTTGGGTGCAGGGACCATGGTGGGTGTAGTGACCATGGTGGGAGCAGGGACTACTGTGTGTGCAGGGACCATGGTGGGTGAAGTGACCACGGTGGGAGCAGGGACCATGGTGGGAGCAGGGCCCATGGTGGGTGTAGTGACCACGGTGGGAGCAGGGACCACGGTTGGTGAAGTGACAACTGATTCTGACAAATTGTCCCAAGCATTTATTACTCTAGATGGAAAGACGTTTGTAGTCAATTCTGTATTACAGCTGTGTTTGTACGGCTTAAAACATTGTCCTCGAATCTCTCTGTGGGGCAGTTTGAGTCGAGTTGTTGCGCGAGACTTGGTTTGTCTGATACAACAAACAATATAATATTGACAATATAACATGTAAACAATAACTATTTTGTAAATATAGATTTAAATATATTATCATAAGTTGTTTATTACGAGATATTTGTCACTGTTTGTTGTCAGTGCGTTTGCTTGAAGAATCTCTCAAGCGAATGTAGAATCTTGATGTTATTAAATGAATTTTATGTCGAGATGTCTGTAAATCTGCTAAAACTGTGTGCTTAAAATAAAAAAAATAAAATAAAAAAATAAATAGATAGATAGATAGACAGATAGTAGTACATTTATATCACGTGGAACTCCATGCATGCTCTAATATGATGTTGTTCTCGTGATTAGAAAATAAGCTGAGACGTGGAATTATGTGTGAATGAGATCCGTGAATTGATGATACATTAATGTGATGTTTATTGTGTTTACAGCGCTGCTGCTGAGTCACGCGCGGGTTATAGGTGGTGACGGGTGGGGCGGTGGTGTGAATCAGTTTGTCTATCCTCGCGGTGTGGCTGTCAGTCCTGCTGGTGGCAGATTCTATGTCGCGGACTCATGGAATCACCGCGTGAAGATTTACACTGATGACGGCGCGATCATCAAAACATTCGGAACAGAAGGTCGGGGTGATGGACAGTTTAACTATCCTACAGGACTTGCTGTTAACAGTCACGAGCACCTCATCATAGCAGACACCTATAATCATCGTATTGTGGTGTGTGATAGAGACGGTCAGTTTAACTATACATTCGGCACAAAGGGAACAAACACAGGACAGTTTAATCATCCATATGGCGTGGCTGTAGACATGTCAGATAACATGTATATCTGTGACTGGGACAATAACAGAATACAGATGTTCACGAGGACTGCTCAGTTTATCCGCCAGTTTGACCGAGCAGGAAGCGCACCAGGAGAATTGTCCTCGCCAGCTTATGTAACTGTTGCTATGACGACTGGCCGCGTGTACGTGACAGAGTATGGTAACCACAGAGTCAGTGTGTTTACTGCTGAAGGTGACTTTATATTTACATTTGGTACATATGGAGGGGCTAATGGTGAGATGAGGAATCCACGAGGTATAGACATAGATGAACATGGGTTTGTCATTCTGTGTGAGGCTGGCAATCATCGTATTCAGGTGTTTGATGCTGATGGTGGGTTTATCTCTACATTCGGCAGTGAAGGTGTTATTAATAAAGGACAGTTTAACTTTCCTCATGGACTGGCCATCATGCAAAATGGTGACGTCATTGTCGCTGACTATTATAACCACCGGATACAGATTGTGTCTAAATAGACCTACAGATGATGAACCTTTAGTGTTCTAATGACAGAAAGGAAGTTTATATTCAGGATGCTGTTGCTCAAAGATGTTTTTGTTTTAGACACTTGCAACCGTATCAACCGGAAATATCAAACAGCGACAAACATTTTCAACATAATAACTATTCTGTTGGATATTTTGCAAATAATTTGACTGAAATATGTTGCTGCCTATGGAAGCAACGGCTTCCCATCAGATTAGTTTTAAAATATTCAGCATTTTAGCTGTAACAGTATGCTTGTCTTGAACTTGAGATTATTTCATGGTTGCTGTGGTTACTGGTAAGTTGAGATTATTTCATGGTTGCTGTGGTTACTGGTATGCTTAGCTTCACAATCAACTTTATGTTAGGAATAGACCGTACCAGTTTTAGCTATGCCCCGCCCATCTCTAGCTAAGCTCCACTCACGCCTCGCTCCTGATGGGATCAATCGATCCCTGAACTCCCTGACTATCAATTTCGAGAAAACGATGCAGGTAAGCTGTTAAATATTTTGTAAAATAATTTGACTGGGTGGTGTTTCAAAATATTTAACAATGTTTATTAAATGATAAAGCCATACAACCCATACACTAAATCAAGTCAATCATGATGCAATGATTATGACGTCAGCCTACACGTCACGTAGTTGATTATGACGTCATATAATTGATTGGTGAAATGTATTCAGGAATTATGGTTATTTGCTATCATTTTAGAGTTTCAGCGAGTCTAAGGATATTATGGCATATTGGTGCATATCAGCAAGGCTGTACATACCGCATGTATAACAAATGTAATACCCGACAGAGCAATGAATTTATCATAGCTATCAATACAGCGAATTAATTATCATCAAACTGTTGTTCATCACAACACGAGAATATTGATTTCCCCCCCCCCCCCCCCCCCCCCCCCCGCGGCCCGTCACACGCCCCCCCCCCCTCCCTCTCTCTCAGATTTATGTAAATATAAATTGTGCATATACGTTTAATTATAGCCTGGCGTCTAACAATTATGTAGGGAGCGAGTTGTCAGAACTTGTGCTCAGTCCCAGTGTACAGGTGCTACAATAAAATATGTTTAAAAAACAAAGATCTGTCAACAATATGTCATCTGTCAATGTGACGAGCGTGTCAATTACAGTAATCAACATATCCATATGAAATGGATTATCCGTGTAGAAAAGCCAGATCAGCTGACAGTTGCTGTGACGGTAGACAAACAATGAGGACCCCCCCCCCCCCGCACCCTGCTTCAAGCAAACCCACGTCATACAGCTGCTAATGACGTCATCAAATCTGACCCTGAAACGTCACATGACCAGGATGATATTAGCGCTGCGTCTTTACTGTCTACACTATAATGGTCCATACTCCATCACTTATACACAGATTTAACTACGTTTGACTTCGCTGTCAAGATGTCTAATTCAAAGATTGCGTATTCTACATGTCATGTTATGATAACATATCTCCCTCAGATGTCTGGGAGGTCATATATTCGTTACATCAGTGCTTAGCCATGACTACAGGCTGTTACCACATGCGCACACAATTATACAACGTTTGTGTGTGTGATAACAGCCCGTAGCCACGGCTAAACACTGGTGTAACTGATAGTGTAGTCTGACCAATAGTCCGACAGCCCAATAGTCTGACAGCCCATGAGTCTAACAGTCCAATAGTCGACAGCACATTAGTCCGACAGCCCAATAGTCCATTAGTCCAACAGCCCATTAGTGTGACATTAGTCCGACAGCCCAATAGTCTGACAGCCCATTAGTCCGACAGCCCATTAGTCCAACAGCCTATTAGTCCGGCAATTGACAGCCCATTTGTCCGGCAATTGAGAGCCCATTAGTGTGACGATAGTCCGACAGCCCAATAGTCCGACAGCCCATTAGTCCAACAGCTTATTAGTCCAGCAATTGACAGCCCATTTGTCTGGCAATTGACAGCCCATTAGTCGGACAGCCCATTAGTGTGACAATAGTCCGACAGCCCAATAGTCCGACAGCCCATTAGCCCAACAATTGACAGCCCATTAGTCTGACAGCCCATTTGTCCGGTAATTGACAGCCCTATAGTCCAACAGCCCATTAGTCCCACAAAACTATATTTTAAAGCAATAATACTCATAATAATACTTAGAAACGGCCATTTTTTTAAATCCTGATTTCCAAGGATCATAATTTCAAGGTAATGAAACACCTAATCTGTTGAATATTTTGAAACTAATTTGACTGGGTGCTAGGCAGCAACAGAGCCCATTCAGATTAATTTGAAAATAATTTTTATTAAATTGCAAAGCCATACAATTCGTACACTTGACGGACCTTTCAATGCCCATAACGGAGCTAGATACGTCACGCTGCATTGTGAGTTCTGTAGTAAAGGGTTGGTGGGGGGGGGGGGGGGGTGGCCGGAGGAGGACTTAATTGGTCATCCCAAGTCAC
Source organism: Chaetoderma sp. LZ-2023a (assembly GCA_034401795.1). Classification (NCBI taxonomy): domain Eukaryota; kingdom Metazoa; phylum Mollusca; class Caudofoveata; order Chaetodermatida; family Chaetodermatidae; genus Chaetoderma; species Chaetoderma sp. LZ-2023a. Next base: position 78,476,351 of record CM067361.1, read on the forward strand.
GTGGTTTCAAGTGGGCGTGCCCTAATTGACCATATATGGAGTGGCCAAAGCTGCGTCTTCTGGTGGGCGTGTTTGTACAAGGACGCCCACTAGAGCACGCCCCTTTTTGGATACTCCATATATGCTCAATTAGGCGTGTGTGGGCGTGCGTGCGTGCGTGCGTGCGCGCGTGTGTGTGTGTGTGTGTGAGAGACGTCACGGTGTAATAATACTATGTGGCGTCATCTATATGGTCTTGAATCCCATCGGTTTACCCTGTCAGCCAATAGATGGATTTCTATCTATGACATAGCTAAGCTCAGTCAACATTTTAGGCATGTTGAAATCGACATGAAGTTTTGAAGGCCGAACTCCCAAAATCAAAATTTCAAAGTAACTATACAAGTAAGTTGTTGAATATTTTAAAAGGTAATTTGACTCGGGCTGTTGCTGGTTATGGCAGCAAATGCTTCCAGTGAAATTAGCTTTAAAATGTTTATTAAATTGTAAAATTGTACACTCCGGAGCTATACGTGTTTATGATTATGACGTTAGCTAACAATGGACGTGATTATGATCTCAGCTACTTGAGTGACAGATTGGAGCGCTCCATTATAGCATTGATACATAGGCTACAGAAACAGTTTCATAATTACAGACTCCAAAATTTAAAAAACCACACTGAATCATCGGAATATGTTATGTCAAATGCGTAACCACTGTTATAACATCAGTCATTCTATCACATCCGTCGATGCATTGTACACTAATGCTATGATTGGCTGAATCATTTCATGACAGTGAGATTCCTTACTATGATCATATAACAATAAGTAAACATAGAAATGTCAAGAAATCAGGATTAGCTACACTCAAGTCAAGAATGGACCTGAGGAAGCTAAGGGTTTTGGCTGAGGACAAGACACAGTGGGCAAAAGTGAAGAAGGACTGATTGCAGCTGTAGGATGTTTCTACTACTACAGTCACAGAATACAGTAATCATACATACAAACATAGAAATACGTTTTTCCTGACGAATCTACTTATTAAATAATAATAGCTTCCAATTATTGTTAGGCCCTATCTACGTATATCTGACATTTTCAGACTATATTTTGAAAAGGACGCATATGTCTTTAAAGTACTCCACCAGTAAACTGACACGTCCTTCAGTCTGCATGTTATAAGCCCCTACGTTCATATATCTATTTCTGTACCATTTAATGCTTAAAATGTCACGATCTCAATTTTAGGACAAATATACAGGAAAACCATTGACCCCCTGTGCTCTTGGGGACAAGGAACATATTGAAATAGAAGCCTGGAGTGTTCTGGTTCGGTGGTTTTATTGCTCCCTTCAGAAGCAAACCCACACTTCGTTTTGAACGGCTTCTAACTTGTCTGGTTCCCGTGGTACGGGTGTCCAGACAGGTGCCAAAGACAGATTCTGTGGCGGAAAGTCCCACCACTCCGGCATGTACCCCTGGGATAACCATCCCATATTTTGAATATGTTTTAACATAAACCATTGGCAGCAATAACTCAGTCAAATTCGTTTCAAAATATTCAACAGAATTTGCCATATCTGATTTATAAGATTTAGCAGGTTAAGGACCAGACTGTCTGACATCACACCTCACCAGGCCTCGACGAAACGCATGAGCCTTCCACCCACCATAGACGCCTCGATGTCTAACGGGGTTGTCCGGCTCGCGGTCCGCTCTCCCCCCCCCCCCCCTTTCGTAATGAGAGAGAGAGAGAGAGAACCATTTCCGTCCTGGCTCGGCAGGTATAACTGGCACCGCTGTTCCTGTCGCACAGGTGCGGTCCAGGCAGATACGGAGGGAGCTTTCGTACCCTCAGGTACGATCCGCTCCCTTCTTTCCGCCCTTGGAGGACTTACCCTTGCCCTTCCCGCCTCTAGGGCGATCCGGAGCAACACTGGGGGTGGTAGGGGCCTCCACAACCTTCCTGGCTTTCTTAGCTGGCGGCGGCTGAGAAAATCCAGACGAAGCAGAAGTCGCAGCAGGCTTAGCTTTCGCCTTGCCTTTCTGCTTCTTCGAAGGTTGGCCAGATAATGGCTTCCCTACAGCCTCTAGTGCGTGCGCTTGCCGCACTAGCTCCAGCTGTAGGTTTACCACCAACCGATTCTGCGCAATGCTGGCAGTGTCCTCTAGGATGGCCCGCGCCTGGCCACCGAAGATCCTAGGCCCTGTCAGGGGTGTCCCAAGAAGACGCTCCCTGACTACCGTAGCCGGACACATATGGTCAAGAACCATTTGCCTCCTGGACTTTGTCACATGCGCTTGCACCCTTGCCAGTGCGTCCATAGACAGCACCAAGCCGTCATTGACGCACGAAAGCACCACAGGTGGCACAGGGCGGCCTGCCCCCGCTTCAGCCCACACCGACTGAAGAAGGCGATAAGAATGGTTGACAGCACTCATAGCTGCCCTCACACCCTCATCGCATAGGGGCAGGACTTCCTCCTGGTGTGCCTGGGACCTGTCCACAAGTGCCAGACCGGGGCCACCCGCTCCAGCACTCTGAACACCCAGAACCCATCGGTCATCGTCGGTGACCGACGGTACCACACCATATCTGTTGTATTCCCCCCACGGAATACGACACCTTGCCCGCACCTTCCTGGAGGCCGCAGGGAGCTGGCCCTTGGTCGTAAGCTGCTTGCTATAAAAAGCTTCCAGCAACTCTACGAACCGTGGATCCAGTCCAACCGACTGGATCCAGGCCGCGGGCAAGATCCCCGTCATAATCGATGCAACCGACGGATGGGACGCATCCTCCTCGGCCATGGCCGAAACCACAGACGGGTCCACCCTGGATAGCCAAGCCAGAGCCTCCGACCAGTCTACTTCTGAGGACACACCCGTGAACATGTCACCCGTTGACGCGCTCACGGGCCTGCCAGCCACGGCCTCCCTGCAAGGAGCCGTGGCTGACACGCCAGGCACTCCGGTACTAAACGGTTCCGCCGCCACCCCATGAAACACACCAGTCCATGGGGTAGGTGCGCCCGGAAAACTGTACGGACCCGTAGCAGATGGGGAACCGTGGCCAGACACGGGCGCCAGCGGCATCCCATGTCTGATCGCCGGACCAGGCGAGATAGGTGAGTACCACGCCCGGCCCGGCACACCGGTCACCGTGTCAGCTGGCATCAAACCAACCATCACGAGACCGGTGCCTGGTACCAGATTGGCCTCAACCACGGGCGGAGCCGCTGCCCTGGCTTGCACCAAGCCAGACAGATGGAGGCTGGTTCCGTCCAGGAGGAAATCGACCTCCATATTCTCCACCCTTGGCATCACGGGCCGCAGCAACCTCTCCTCCTCGGCCTCCTCGTCTTCAGACTCCGAAGAGTCGTCACTAGACGAGGAAACCGCGGAGCCATCCTGGCGGACGGCTCCCACACCTGACGGACCGGTCACCACTACTGGACCACCCGGTGGTGGCCGCAGAGAGACAGAACCCATCAGGCCAGAGCCCGACGGGACCGCCAGGGGGCCGTACGAGACGGCCCCCTCGGTAACCAGTTCAGAACCCTGTCCTAGGACAGGATCCGTACCAGGCATGGGGAGAAACTGCCCCCCAACCTTCGGCAGCAGGGACGACACCAGCGTGGGCAGAACGCTATGCAGAAAACCCTGCATAGCCAGACCGAACCACGCTGGCGGTGCCATCTCCGCCACCTCCAGCTGGGGACGTGGAGCGCCCTCACCGGACACTCCACGATTTACCTTCGGACCGCCTGACCCCGCGTCAGACCCAGCCACATCCTTCTGGGCAAGGAACTTTAACATCACTTCCGCGGACCACACTGCACACACACTACACCTACTATCAAGGTTACATGGAGTACACCTAAAACAGACATGGTCCATAAACAAATTTGTGGCACACGTCACATGATGGCGGGGCTGGCTTGGCCTATAAATAAGCACAAACCTACAATAAGCAAGCGGAACGATACACAGATGGAAGGCAGACAATTAATTTTCAAATAATTTGACCATAAATTAACTGTAACCCTCCCGCACCCCACCCCGCAACGTTCGCATTGATTATGACGACAAGAACGATGCGGCATAGATACACCCATAAGTGATCCTCCAGGATGTATAAAGGAAGCAGGAATCATATCGCATAGCATTCGGGGTATATTTACCAATCAACATAAATTATACTCCTAACGAAAGCCGAAACGATATGTGAAGAAATAACAAAATGTAAACAAACTGCTGTACCACACGGTAAAACCGCAGACTGCACATCTAATCAAGAATTTTGAAACCACCGATCATTGCAAACCGATCGTGATAACACGTAAACTTGAACAGTCCAAAGTTTCCGGTACCATTTTTAGTACGCAGCACCCAGAACACGATGCGCAAATTAATGAAAAATTTTCTTCACATAAACATCCGAGCATCACGGGTGTGACGTCACCCGCTCGGATCCTACGGAGATCGACGTCAGCCGATATTCGTGTTAGAAATACCGTAGCAAACACCTATTTTCATATCTGCCGATCGCCTGTATGGGTTTAAAGAAGGCGATCATCCGGCATATCTCGTTGTTAACACACGTCCCAGATTCTTTGGGGTCAGAAATTGGAACATGCGACACAACGAAATTTAGAGACCTAAGTCTTTTAACTATGGATAATAAGGAATTATACAACATGGTTATTATCGGCGGTATCCATATTATCCAATTATCCTTGTAAGAGAACCTAGCTACCACAATCACAGACAAAAGACTTAGATATTAATCCTGAATCTCTCCACTGCGAATCAAGCATGTACGCTCTTGTTGCTATGCAAACAAGAATGAGCTCTATGGTAGACGGGTACTCGGCAGTTGGGAGCCGAGTACCCGATTCCAAGGAGTCGGTAAAGCTTTCTAAGTCTATAGTCCTAGAGCCAGCTGTCAGGGTCAGCTGTATATCAGAAGTAACAGAATGGTGAGTATTGATCGATGGAGAAACACGATCTTGCCAAATTCGACAGACTGATTGATCTAACGACAACCTGAAAAACGACAGACCGACAGACAGGCAGATAGACCAATGGACAGATAGATAGATAAATAGATAGATAGATAGACTGGCTTCAAGTTACGAGTCACAAATAATAATCTATAGTATTGAACGATTTGTCAAAAGCACTTTGGCTGTCTTTATTATAAAATGACTTACCTTGAAGCTCTATAGAGGGCGTGTGCTGTTCTTGTGTAGTTTTAAAACACGTGATCTGCCTCGATCTGTCCCACGCGCCAGTAATATGGCGTCTTGGTTACAGGCCTCGAGATACAAAACACGAGATATGATCACGCGAGGACAAAGTTGTTAGCTTTCTGCGAAATGCTACATAATGTAAATAATATCGATCTAGTTTTACCCCGTAGACAGGCAAATACGGGAAGGGTGGATGGGGATGTTCAACGCATCATTGCACATTACAGTTTGCATGTACTGTCATGATTGTATGTGTCCGTGTTCTCTATATATAGCATTAACACTGGACAAATGATCGACTCGCTATATGTATTGTAACATTTAAACTCGCATTGTGTTTATAGTCGTACTGTATGCCCTATTATATAGAGGCGCATCTTAACATGGACAATGTCTTTGATGAGCTGATCATCGTGACGTCACATAGGCAATGTCTTTGATGAGCTGTTGATCGTGACGTCACATAGACAATGTCTTTGCTTAGTTGATCATCGTGACGCCACATAGACAATGGCTTTGATGAGCTGATCATCGTAACGTCACATAGACAATGTCTTTGGTGAGCTGATCATCGTGACGTCACATAGACAATGTCTTTGATGAGCTGATCATCGTGACGTCACATAGACAATGTCTTTGATGAGCTGATCATCGTGACGTCACATAGACAATGTCTTTGGTGAGCTGATCATCGTGACGTCACATAGATACTGTATTTGGTGAGCTGATCCTCGTGACGTCACATAGACAATGTCTTTGATGAGCTGATCATCGTGACGTCACATAGACAATGTCTTTGATGAGCTGAGCATCGTGACGTCACAGACAATATCTTTGCTGAGCTGAGCATCGTGACGTCACATAGAAAATGTATTTGGTGAGCTGATCATCGTGACGTCACATAGGCAATGTCTTTGGTGAGGCAATCATTGTGATGTGACATAGCAAATGTCTTTGCTGAGCTGAGCATCGTGACGTCACATAGACAATGTCTTTGGTGAGCTGATCATTGTGACGTCACATATGTAATGTCTTTGGTGAGGCAATTATTGTGACGTCACATAGGCAATGTCTTTGCTGAGGCGATCTTTATGACGTGACATAGACAATGTCTTTGCCGAGCTGATCATTGTGACATCACATAGACAATGTCTTTGGTGAGCTGATCATGGTGACGTCACATAGGCAATGTCTTTTCTGAGGATCATCGTGACGTCACATATACAATTTCTTTGATGAGGCAATCATCGTAACGTCACATAGGAATTGCCTTTGTTGAGGTGATCATCGTGACGTCACATAGACAAAGCCCATGGTGAGGCGATCATCGTGACGTCACATATACAATGTCTTTGATGAGCTGTTTATCGTGACGTCACCAAGACAATGTCTCTGGTGAGTTGATCATCGTGACGTCACATAGGCAATGTATGTAGGTGGCCTGATCATCGTCACGTAACATAGGCGTATAGGCTATATATGCGTACACAGCTGTAGAATACATTGTTGTTGTTGTTGTTGTTGTTGTTGTTGTTGTTGTTGTTGTTGTCGTCGTTATTACTATTTTCCTTGCCTTAGTCATTTACATCATCAATTCTCATCGCCACATCTCGTTTCCCCCATTGTTATTATTCAATGTATTCGAGTTTATTTTCAACCCAGGTTATCATCGTCGTCGTCATCATCATCATCATCATCATCATCATCATCATTAGTGCTACCCTACCATTACTACCAGCCCTAAACGACCCCAACCCACCCTTCACCATTGTAGACATTGACAAGGGCCTGTCTCCTCGTCTCAAAATACGAAAGGCCAACGAAAAGAGACGAGGACTCCGTCCCGCTAGTCAGTCTATCACTAGTTCACCCACCCCTCCCCACAACATAGCCCTACTCCTCCACCCTTATGGGTTCAAGTGCGAAATACGGTGCGAAAAGGAAGCCTGGAGCCAGGCCCATTAATCAGGCCAATAGTTCTGGCACGCGTTGAAAGGTGTCCTCAAGGATACATTTATTTATGTGGGAATGTATCTATTATTTTGGATCAGGTTACACAACGTTCCTAATAGCTTTATTTAGTTTGTAGAGAATAATTGATAAAAATTTATGGAAATTTGTTCGATTGTAATAGTATTTTGGTAAGGCAGCTACTCTTTCTGCAGCAAAGTACTCGCATACAAAGATATAGTGGTATTCACCACCTATATCATTTGTTTGGCATAAATTGCATTTTCGTTCGTGTCTATCTATTCCCGCCCATCTGTCCCTTTCGACTATGCCTATGACATCGCTTGTATATAGTAAGATTGGTTCTACTGTTTGGCGGAATAGTTTTAAAAGACAAGGTAAGTCGAATTTTTGTGAGCGACGTAGACGTGCAAATAAGGTTTTTCGTGCTTGTTCAGCTATATGTTTTTCGGCATTGACCATTCGCCCGTTTTAAGTAAATTTCACTCCTATGTAAATATATTCAGTGCTAGTCTCTACAAATTTGTCTTTCATTAACAGATTTAGACGGCTTATGTATTGTTTTGTAGTGCCAAAAACAACTATTTGGGTTTTGTCGATATTAACTTTGAGCTTCCAAAAAAAAAAAAAAAAAAAAAAAAACCCAAAAAACTGAGCTTCCACGTATCTGTATAGTTTGTGAAGGCGTCTAATGTCAACTGGGTGTTATCTGGGCTACCCCTTATTATCACAGTACCATCAGCGTACATTAGAGCAAGGAGGCTGATATACACGGATATATTATCCTCATTGTGACCTAATTCTATAGTTTACATTTTGTGAGAGTAGGTACTTTTCAAGGTCGTTCAGGTAATCAGACTATGTGCAAATATTGATCAACCGCGGGTGCAGATTCTGTGGAGAGCCGAATCAGACACACATCATGTCGCCACGGTCAGTCAGTTCGGTGTCGAGCGTGTAACACCACTGTTCACAAGGTGAATCGATGCCCGGGACGCTAGAGGTCTGGCCAAGAAGGAGTGCCCACAGGATCCATAGATGAGAACACAGAGGACCACCAGACAGACGAATGTAAGTATGACACCAATAATAACAATAACCATACTATGAAAAATGGTACTGTTACTATCTATGATGTTCCAGTACAAAACAGATTTGATCATCTAAATTGTGATGATGGTGATGGGGATGATGGTGATGAGGATAATGATGATCATCATTGTCGTCATCATCATCGTCATCATCATCATAAAAATGATGATGGTGATGATGATGGTGGTTGTGATGGTGGTGGGGATGATGGTGATGATGATGATGGTGGTGATGGTGATGATGGTGGTGACGGTGATGATGATTATGATGATGATGGTGGTGGTGGTGATGGTGGTGGTGATGATGGTGGTGGTGATGGTGGTGGTGGGGATGATGGTGTTGGTGATGGTGGTGGCGGGGATGATGGTGGTGGTGGGGGGATGATGGTGATGGTCATCATCGTCATCATGATGATGATGATGATGATTTTATTGATAATAATAATAATATAAAGAAGGATATTACATGTGAAAAATTGATATCAATAAACTGTAACGTGAATTGCATGATAAATAGCGAGAATGCATGTCTGGATTACTTAAATATTTTCTGTTAACTTCATAAATTGTATTAATATTGTGCAGTATTGTAAGTATAAAAATGATAACTTTCTGAACACACATCGTAGTACAAACAGTACTCCCACCGATGAGCAGTGGGTATGTAGTAAAGCCTTTATTAAGTGAAGCAAGACGATATTACGTCATTTACTTTACACGGAAAAGGGCTGCACATTGGACATTTTGTCATACAACATTTAATGCCTAAATTAAGCCAATTGGAAATACCAATGGAAAAAACTACACACGAAATTGAAATATTTGGTATAACGGAAACATGCATAAGTAGTATCGCTATGGATAATTTAATTGAAATTCAGGGTTATAATGCTGAAAGAAAAGACAGAACGCAGAAAGAAGGGGGTGGGATCGTTATTTATATAGCTGAAAATCAATCATATCGTAGGAGACTGAGGTTACACCGTATAAAGCTAAATCATTTTTACTTTGTTGCGTTTATAGACCGCCGGATTCCCCTGTCAGCTGGATAGACGAATTTGAAGATTTACTTGAGTCAGTTTATTCAGAAAATACAGATATTATACGCATTGGCGATTTCAATATTGATTTTCTTAAACCAATCCCACTGAAATGGCAATCAGTTATGGAATTATTTCATCTTGACCAGTTAGTAGAAAGTGTCACTAGAATAACGAAAAAAACAGCAACACTAATAGGTCATATATACGTAATAGAGGCAACAAAATTTGCTTCAGTAAGTAGGCGATTTAGCTTCCAGCGATCACTTTCCCGTATTTGGTATACGTCAGAACGCGAGGCAAAAAATCACACAGTCATCATTCGATAAAATATATATGCAGAAAACACTTTGATAGTCAAAAGTTTCTTCAAGCATTATCTGAATATAATTGGGATATAATAGATTTAGTACATGAACCGAATGAAGCGCTACAAATATGGCAGGACGCATTCATAGCTATTCTAAATCATCACGCTCCTATTATTGAACGCAGAGTCAAACGTATCTGTCAACCTGGATGGATAAATGACGAAATTCTACAAGCAATAAAAGACAGGGATTATTATAAAGAGGTTTAAAATGTTGCTAAATATAAAGAGTTGAAACATAAAGTAATGTCCCTAATTAAACGTTCCAAACGAAACTACTTCAGTACAGTGCTGGTTGATAATAAAAAGAATCCTTCGAATATATGGAAAATTATGAAGAGCATAAATCCGAAACCCAACAAAATGCCATTGATCTTGCACGACAGTGACGGAAACGAAGTTAGAGACATGGAAAAACATTGCGTAATGTTTAATGAATATTTCACTACTGTTGCTCGTAATCTAGCAAACACCATAAATACACAGTCTCACGGAATACCGAATGGCATTAAAACATATGTTAGAAATAGAATCCCAAGCGAAATTGAATTTAAAATACCAAATATAACAATAAATTACGTCTGCGAGGAACTTAGTCGTCTCAAAACGAATAAGTCACCTGGCTTTGACGGGCTGAATGCCTATTTCCTAAAATTAACAGCACCTGCTATAGCGCCGTCAATAACACGTATTATAAATATAAGTATTGATACATGTGTGTTTCCTACCATGTGGAAGTGTGCGAAGGTAAATCCGTTATACAAATCAGATAACAAAAGCGATATTAATAACTATAGACACATCCATATTACCGATTTTATCCAAAATTATTGAAAGGCATATTCATAATCATTTATATAAATTTCTTAGTAAGTACCATTTACTGAATGAATCGCAATCAGGATTCATGCCAAAACATTCATGCGAGACTGCATTGCTGAAATTAGTAGAGAAATGGCGGTTTGCGATAGATAATGTCCACTTTGTAGGAGCTATTTTAATAGATTTCAAAAAGGCGTTTGACTTAGTCAATCATAGAATATTATTAGAAAAATTAGGCATTTATAAATTTTGTTCACAAAATTGGTGTGAAAATAATAAAATGATCTTGAATACGGAGAAAAACAAACTATTAATGATAACCAGTAAAACCAAGGGGGGGGGGGGGGGTGGGGGTTGCTAAAGCAGATAAACAAAGACGAAATGAAGATACCGATATTTGATGGTTACTTAGAAATTGTAAATGAAGCAAAGCTTTTAGGCGTATATATTAATGACACTCTCTCATGGCAACAGCACATCAGCAAAATTTGCAACAAGATTGTGTCACTCATTTATATGCTAGAGAAAAACAAGAAGTACATGGATGTTGAACAGAGAAACTTGTTTTATAAAGCATATGTCCTTTGCCACATAGATTACTGTTGTCTAGTGTATAATGCTGGCTTGCCGTCATTGTTAGATAAGCTTGAGAAATTGCAAAAACGCGCAGCTAGAAATGTATGAAACTTTAAACTGGACGACGTTAACTCAAAGAATGTTAGTTAAGACAAACATCATGACATATAACTCATTAAACGGCATTTCTCCTAGTTACATGAAAGATCTATTTACGTTGATGGAAGATGCGCACTCTCGTAATCTACTGTCAAAGACGAACGGTCTATTAAAGCCTCCAAAAATTAGAACGGAATACGGGCGGTACAGTTTTACGTATACCGCAACGCACCTATGGAACAATTTACCGACTAATATTAACCATTCTCCAACACTTATGTCATTCACTTCAAACATACATGCCAAATGATGGTGGTGATGACGACGACGACGACGACGATGATGATGAGGATACAGCTACTACTAGGCTACTGCTGCAGCTCCTACTGCTACTGCTACTGCTGCTGCCGCTACTACTACTACTACTACTACTACTACTACTACTACTACTACTACTACTGCTGCTGCTGCTACTGCTGCTGCCGCTACTACTACTACTACTACTACTACTACTACTACTACTACTACTACTACTACTACTACTACTACTACTGCTACTGCTGCTGCCGCTACTACTACTACTACTACTACTACTACTACTACTACTACTACTGCTACTGCTGCTGCCGCTACTACTACTACTGCTACTGCTGCTGCCGCTACTACTACTACTACTACTACTACTACTACTACTACTACTACTGCTGCTGCTACTGCTACTACTACTACCACTACTACTACTACTACTACTACTACTGCTGCTGCTGCTGCCGCTACTACTACTACTACTACTACTACTGCTGCTGCTGCTGCTGCTGCTGCTGCTACTGCTACTGCTGCTGCCGCTACTACTACTACTACTACTACTACTACTACTGCTACTGCTACTGCCGCTACTACTACTACTACTACTGCTACTGCTGCTGCCGCTACTACCACTACTACTACTACTACTACTACTACTACTACTACTGCTGCTGCTGCTGCTGCTGCTACTGCTACTGCTGCTGCCGCTACTACTACTACTACTACTACTACTACTACTACTGCTGCTGCTGCCGCTACTACTACTACTACTACTACTGCTGCTGCTGCTGCTGCTGCTGCTGCTGATGATGATGATGATGATGATGATTGTGATATTACGCAACATCCGCGACCAACGACACGCGTGTAACCAAAACTAAGAACACTAAGAACAATAGCACATTATATCGGTGATTCATTCCCAATTACAATTAACATTACATTTCTAGAGTCAAAGAACTAAAGACAATAACATGTTTATCTAAAGTGCAGGACATGATCGTAAACGTATATTCTCCGTCTATAATTTAGCTGCCTGGTTGCTACAAGCAAAAACAATTTTCAAGGCAAATAAACACTGGATGTGCTGAGGAGTTTGAGGAGAATTTGACAGGAGATTGTTGGTGGCTTGGCTACAATCAATTTTCAGATTGTTTTCCAAATGTTTCCGCACATCAAAACCTCGTGGCAAACATAATTTGCAGAAACCCAGCAGTCAAGCAGTTACGCTAAAACGATGTAAACTATATATATATATATATATATATATATATATATATATATATATATATATATATATATATATATATATATATATATATATATATATATATATATATATATAAGCTGTAGTATATTATAGCTAATTACTGGGATATGTTTTATTTTGCTCTCTCTCTCTCTCTCTCTCTCTCTCTCTCTCTCTCTCTCTCTCTCTCTCTAGTTTATAATTAATTGCGCGCTCTCTCTCTCTCTCTCTCTCTCTCTCTCTCTCTCTCTCTCTCTCTCTCTCTCTCTCTCTCTCTCTCTTTAGTTTATAATTAATTGTTGGAATTTTCAAAATAGAATTGTGTCTATTTCTTATATGATGTATCACTGAGCCATTTTGAAACCGCTAAATAATTCTTATACCATTAATGAATCCAATCCAATGTATTAATCACATATATGACGTCATAATCAATTTCGATCCAATGTGTTAATCAAATATATGACGTCATAATCAATTTCGTCCAATTAATGAATCCAATGTATTAATCACATATATGACATCATAATCAATTACGATCCAATGTAGTAATCAAATATATGACGTCATAATCAATTTCATCACATCCAGGTTGACGTCACAACAAACTAAACAATGAATGCCAACTTAGTCAGTCAAGAACGCTAAATAGGCGGTCAGACTATACGAAGTGTATGTATTTACTGTTAATAAACTTTGTTGGATAATTTGGAGCCAATTTGACTAGGTGCATCTACTACCATGGGCAGAAGTATAGGGTGGGGCTGAGCGTTATTGTTTTTCCCAGCAGGGGGTCTTCGAGAACAAAAGAAAAGCTTGCGGAATGGAATGTTGAGAACAATGGCGTCCAGCGGTACACGCATTCTAGAGAACAATGACGACTATAACGCCACGTTTTCTCGATAACAATGACGTCCATCCGCACACGTATTTGAGAATCTGCATCACTGTGGAATGTTCCATTATTTTGAATTAGTTAGCCCTTAAAAGTTTAAAAGTTGTGTATTTTACGCTTAAATGTAGTGGCCCTGCGCCCCCCCCCCCTCCCTCCGTGGTTATCTACCGTTGTAAAAATAATAAGAGAGTAATGTAAAAGAATAGAGTTTAAGAGGTGGTCTGATAATGGAGGTCGTAGGAGTATGAGGTTGAGGATGTATGAGGAATTACGGTATTGATGTATATTTTGAAAATAATTTGACTGTTTCATCGATAACGTTATTAGTAAACTGTAGAATATTTAGAGACTGCCTGTAAGCCGTTACTGTCTTAGCAACAGCTACCAGACAGATTAGTAACAAAATATTACAAATAATCTTGTATTAATGGTATGTTCGGTTGGAATGGTAACCAAGACTTGGTGGTGATGGATATGATTGTAATCGTGGGTTAAAAAGATGAGAATATAGATATCATTTTCATCGATACCATACAGGTAAACTGTTGAATATTTTGAAATTGATTTGACGTCGCTAACGTTATTAGTAAACTATTTTGTAGAATATTTAGAGACTAATTTAACTGTAAGCTGTTTCTGTCTTAGTAAGCAACAGCTACCAGACAGATTAGTAACAAAATAATAAAAATAATCTTGTATTAATGGTATGTACGGTTGGAATGGTAACAAAGACTTGGTGGTGATGGATTGGATTGTATCCTTGGTTAAAAAAGTTAACCCTTTCACCGATGAATATATATCTCATTTTCATTGATACCATACAGGAAAACTGTTGAATATTTTGAAATTAATTTGACGTCGTTAAAATTATTAGAAAACTATTTTTGTTGAATATTTTGATTGACTTGTAACCGTCATTATGTACAAATTGTTTTTAAATACTTAATATTTCATTTGCAATAATGTTTCAGAGGTGGTCTGATAAGGGAGGACGTAGGATGAGGAGGAGGGAGTATGAGGTTGAGGAGGGGTTACGAATTACGTCAATGCTCGATATTGATGTATATTTTGAAAATAATTTGACTCTTTCATCGCTTACGTTAATTTATTAGTAAACTATTTTGTTGAATATTTTGAAAACGTTTTGACTGCTGGCTTAACTGACATTATGCGCAACTTGTTTTTAAATGTTTAATATTTCATTTGCAATAATGTCAGTCATTTTAGATTTTGTGGTTGCACGATGATTAAAAATGTAGTCATTATGTCTAATGAGTGCTCCATGCGTTTATAGAATGGTATGTCGAGCGTGCGTATGATAAAAAGATTATTTGTGGCGTATGATTTAACCATTACTGTCGCAATAGCCGTGAGATCGGTCCTTAATTGAGTTACAAACATGGCACATGTTAATAATGAAAGAATGTTAAAGCACCAAGATCAATCTTTAATCGAGATACAAACATGTCATGTGTTAAGGAATACTATAAGAATGTACCACCCATCTCATTCTAAGCATGGGATATTACAATGTCCTCGCCGAGAGTTTTAAAAAAATCAATAATAAAGCGTTCACCCGCTCACCGGCTATTGTTGTTTACCTACGCTTAAAGATATGACAATTAAGAGCAACATTACAAGCATAGTAGCATACTCATAGATGGCCGTTTACTACAAATATAATAAATATATCCTTTTGGCTACCGAGCAGTGATACGTTATAACCATGTTTTTACTATACACCTGTGCAAAAGTTAAGCACCAGCAAAAACAATAGAACGTAGAAACATGATGGTACAACTAGGCTGCCATACTTTTTGTCCCCGCGTTAGCTGACATAATTCCAAGTACGAAATGCACACGCATGCATGACTTCACGCCGCTTGATGTCCATGCGTGGCGGGAAACAGCACACGTGTTCAGTTATGTAAAAGTCCAGTTTGAGGTGTAGAACATTACATACAGATTTAGGCGACAAGATTAGGAATATTGTGTTCATGACCGTGGTTTATTTGTACAGAGAGAATTAGCTCTTGATTGTGAACCACTATGGCAAGACGAAGGTTAAGTGATCGTGTGAAATGGCAAATCATAGGCATGCATACCACTGGTATGTCATGCAGAGAGATTGGCAGACAGCTGAACATTAACCATACTGTAATCAGTCGTTTGATTGCAAAACATGGGCAAACTAACGAGCTGAAGGACAGGCCTAGATCTGGAAGACCGAAGAAGACTACTGCCCATGATGATCGAGCCCTAGTACGCCGTGTTAGGAGATCTCCATTCACCAACAGCAGAGTGCTCAGCCAACAATGGGAAACGCGCAATAGAGTGTCAATGTCTACCGTCAAAAGGAGACTGTATGCTGCTGGCATGAAAGCTAGGAGACCTGTCAGACGTCCTCTCCTCACTGCACACCGCAAAGAGGAGCGTCTGAGGTGGTGCAACGAAAGAAGACACTGGAACATGAGATCCTGGAGACGGGTACACTGGTCCAATGAAAGTCGGTTCCTGCTTCATGCCACAGATGGTCGAACTCGTGTATGGAGGTCCAGACGCACGGCGTACGACCAATGTAACATCATGGAAGAAGTTCCATTTGGTGGAGGTTCCGTTGTGATATGGGGGTGCATCTCATTTGATTGTAAGCTGGATCTGTTGACTGTACCTGGAACACTAAATGGACAAAGATATCAAGATTCCATACTGGATAGAGTTGTGGTCCCTCATTTTGTAAATCATGCACCTGGAACCCACCCTATATTCATGGATGACAACGCCCGACCACATCGTGCTAGAGCTGTGCATGAATACCTCCGCCAGAATGCCATCGAAACCCTACCATGGCCAGCAAGGAGCCCTGACATGAACCCTATTGAGCATATCTGGGACGTTCTGGGAAACATAGTGAGAAGGAGGGATCCTGCTGTGCAGAACCTATAGGAATTAACAGACGCACTCCATCTTGAATGGCAACGAATACCACAATGGCGTATCAGTCGGTTGGTGACCAGCATGAGATGTCGTGTCCAGGCCGTCATCCAGGAACAAGGTGGATATACCCGGTATTAATAATGACAGTCTCAAACTCGTGCACAGATGTTAAACTTCGTTTTCAGACACCATTAATGACAATCTAGCCACGTGTGTCAACTGTAGGGCAATAGTTGTCAGTTGTGTTAACGTAACCATATTCAGGCCTCGTTTTCAAGTTCAAACAAAAACATACAGTGTTTCCCCACCATCATAATCAGCATTCCTCTAGTTGCATTATTACCTCTTGCACTAAGATGGATGGGTACATAAATGTTTATGCTATTGCTTTCTTCATAGCACATGAATATACCCTCGCATGTGCGTAAAAATAGGGTGGTGCTTAACTTTTGCACAGGTGTATATATAATTCAGTCCTGCCCTAAGCGACCACCTCGTGTTGCACCGTTACATGGACGCTAGAGGCTTTCTTAATCCTTTTAACCCTCGAATTTCTTCAAGAAAATGTCCATTTTCTTCATATTCATATTTGTAGTACAAGAGAAGACTATTTTTGAAAATTTATCATCGGAATGACTGGCACTGCAGGCTATCTATTTGTCTAGTCATTGCCGGCAAACACCCACCACCATCCACCATCATCATCACCAACACCCACCACCACCACCACCACCACCACCACTACGACCTACATCCAACACCCTGCATTAACCCCACCACCACCACCCATGCACCCGCCAACCCATAGTGAATTTCTTCATATTCATACTTGCATCCTTAGAGAAGGCTATTTTTGAAAATTTATCATCGGAATGACTGGCACTGTAGGCTATCCATTTGTCTAGTCATTGCGCCAGTAAACACCCCCCACCAACCACCATCATCATCGCCAACACCCACCACCACCACCACCACCACTACGACCTACACCCAACAACATGCATTAACCCCACCAACACCACCCATGCACCCGCCAACCCATAGCGAATTTCTTCATATTCATACTTGCATCTTTAGAGAAGGTTATTTTTGAAAATTTATCACCGGAATGACTGACTCTGACAGCTATCCATTTGTCTAGACATTGTGGTCGGAATGTGTGAGAGCGCTGTGTTTGAAAAAATGGCATATAGGTTGGAGAGGGTATGTCAATGAGGATTTAATAAAGGTCTCGCTCGTATGCACATGTGCTAATATGCGATACTGCTAGTTATACATTGTACCCTTGTGCGTGCGTGCATGCCCCAGTGTGTGCCCGTGTGCGCATGCATGCACCAGAAGACTATTTTTGAAAAGTTATCATTGGAATGACTGGCTCTGCTGGCTATCCATTTGTCTAGACATTGCGACGGCAAACACCACCCACCAACCACCTACCACCTCCACCCCATCATCATCACCAACAACCACCACAATCACGACGAGCATCAACACCACCACCTTCAACATCACTGCCACTAGCAACACCACCGCCAGTACCGACATCCTCCACCAACCACTAGGCACCACCACCACCACCACCACCACTGCATGTTGCGGATTGTGACCGCTTGTCGCGGATTGCGACCGCTTGTCGCGGATTGCGTTTGCATGTTGTGGATTTGCGGGCGTATGTTGCGGATTGCGGGCGCATGATGCAGATTGCGCGGGCATGATGCGGATTTGCGGGCGCGTGTTGTGGATGGCAACAAGTATATGTACATGCCTGAACACGCATACACGCCAAAATGTATGCATACATGTGCGGACGCATGCGGTCCACATGTTGTGAATTTGCAGGCGTATGTTGCGGATTGCGGGTGCATGATGCGGATTTGCGGGTGCATGTTGCAGATGGCAACAAGTATATGTACATTCCTGAACACGCATACATGCCAAAATGTATGCATACATGTGCGGACGCATGCGGTCCACATGTTGTGAATTTGCCGGCATATGTTGCGGATTGCGGGCGCATGATGCGGATTTGCGGGTGCGTGTTGCAGATGGCAACAAGTATATGTACATGCCTGAACACGCATACATGCCAAAATGTATGCATACATGTGCGAATGCATGCGGTCCACATGTTGTGAATTTGCGGTCATATGTTGCGGATTGCGGGTGCATGTTGCGGATTGCGCGCACATGATACGGACTTGCGGGCGTATGTTGTGGATTGCAGTCGCATGATGCAGATTGTGGGCGCATGTTGCGGATTTGTGGGTGCATATTGCGGATTTGCAGCCGCAGTACATATAATCCTATAAATGGTACAAATTCATTCCCTTTTCTCATTCCAGTTTAAACATCGCAAAGTGGTTGGACGTGTAACTGCAGAGTAGTTAGGCAGTCAGATTTCTTTGAAGAACCTTGTAACTTGAATACTTGCTAGATTTATCCTATAATCAATATGCCGAGACATAAATGTTTTGAATGTGCTTCAACTTTTAATAGGTCAAATGACCTGAAGCGGCATAAGATCCGATTCCATAATGATGAAGATAGCAAAAATCTAGACAGTGAAGATGAAGAAATGACAGAGATGAATAGTGATGATGATGAGCCAGTGGAGTTGGAGAGTGAATCCGGTAATGACTCAGCGGAGACTGAGAGTGAAGATGAAGGTGAAGATGAAAAAGATGCCATAGGCAATGAGGAACTATTTACCATATTCCAAAATATTAAGCAGGTCTTAGACGCTGAACAATCAAGTTTAGAAGATGAGGATGGTGAAGTGGACACAGACCCAAATGGTGTAGGTAATGTGCCTATTTCCGTATATGCTGATGCTTTAGTTACAAAGTGTATGGACATAATGCTCCAGTCGAGAAGATCACAGAACTCTACGCCCATTAAAATAATTCATCAGGAAATTAAAGATTTTATCAACGAGGGGTACGCATACGATGAAGCGGTCTTCTCAACTTTTCGAAAAAGAGAGTTTCTGATCAAGAAGTACATAAGGAACCATCTAGATGCTGAGAATAATGATGATGATTCTGATGGTGATGGATCTGATCCATAAGGAATCAGTCATCGATAAAATGGATCTCCAGAACATTGACTATTTGTTTATGCTACAGCAACTATATGTTTTTATCATATGTAATATTTACTTCAATGTAAAACTATGGATACAAATAAAACATTGGTTCTTTATGCGTGTGTTTGATGATTGTAGCTTCCCAGCCGGGTCCCCCCACATCCCTCAATATACAAATCAGAGTGCTGTTGGTGGTGGTGGCGGTGGGGTTGGCGGTTGATGAAAATAGGTGTTGTGGTGGATGATGGGGTGGGGTTAATGCTTGGTGGTGGGTGTTGGTGCTTAGTGGGTGGTGGTGCTGGTGGTGATAGAGGGATGGTGATGGTGGTGGTGATGGTGGTGGTGATGGGGATGATGGTCGGTATTGGTAGTAGCGGCCGCAATGTCCAGACAATGGTTAGCCAACTATATTATTTTTGTTGTCAGGGTCTCATTGACTAGGTACTCATAATGCATTCATACTGTGTGTACCCGGACATGGTAATTTTTCTTAGTTTTATTACCTTTAACTGGCTGACTGGCGAGGTGTTTCAAACATTCCAGGGATCTACTTCCTAGCAAAATATTTTGGAAACGATTTGAGCAAAAGTTGATGCAGACAGTCAAATTATTTTCAAAATATTCACTATATATCATGGAAATGATTTGATAGAAAGTTGTTGCTAACACAGCAGTCAAATTATTTTCAAAATATTTGTACAACGCACATTGCCGGCCTTGTAAACAAGTATACTAGTATACCTCATCCCTCGTGCCAAGTAGCACCGTGCTAGGATACCTCATCTCTCCTCCTCCTAACTCGTTCAACCTCAGTTATGCGACCACCCCTACACTCATTCCAGGGATGTTATTTTCTGATTTTTTCAAACCTAAATCGTGGCGCATTGGTAGTTTAAGCGAATAGTTTTGATACTAGTTTGACATAGGAAGCTACAATTCACACTAGAACCTTCGTGCGCACAAACTCTTAAAAAAGTGCTGTTCAATGCGACAATTTGACATAGGAAGCCACAATTCCGCTTAGTTTCAAAATACTTTTTTACTACAACCACGAGGGACCGCATCGACCACCTAATACGTTAAACGATACAAGGGTGCTCGTCATTATTCGTCAACGATGACGACGGTGGACATTGTTCCCACCATTTTTATAACAATTTAAAAAATTTGATAATTAAATGACTGACGCTTTAAAGACCACTCCTTAAATACGAGATGCATGATTATTATCTATATAATAGTATGCATACAACATCGCTTGGCTCAGCTATATATTACCCGCATAGAGATGTACTTTGCTCTCTTTTAAAAAAAAATAAAAAATTAAATGACTTGTAGGAAGCCGCTTAGTTTCATGTTTGAGGGTTTTAGATGAAGGTTAATGCGTTTGCATACAAATTGAAGGATTAAAAGCGAATCATAGATGCTTTATGCACAATAACGAGCTGGTCAGAGAAAACATATTTCCCTGGATACTTTTTTAACATGCACAGATTTTTATGCGTAGAAACCATTTAACAAACTGATTCATCGCATCTAGCCTGTGAACATATCCAAGATTTTCGCCTGCATGTATGTGTCATTATATGGAGGCCAGTACGCGACAGTTTTTGATAGGACGCTAGTCATCTCACGCGATATTCCTTACATTTTTTTTGTAGTAGAGCGACGTAGTATAAATGTAAATGTTAATGTACACTTGGCTAAAATGTGTTGCGGATTTGCGGGCGCATGTTGCGGATGGCAACAAGTATATGCACATGCCTGAACACGCATACACGCCAAAATGCATGCGTACATGTGCAGCCGCATGCGGTCCGCATGTTGTGGATTTGCGGGCTCGTGTTGTGGATTGCGGGCGCATGTTGCAGATTGCGGGCGCATGATGCGGATTTGCGGGCTCGTGTTGTGGATGGCAACAAGTATATGTACATGCCTGAACACGCATGCACGCCAAAATGTATGCATACATGGCGGACGCATGCGGTCCTCATGTTGTGAATTTGCGGATTTGCAGGCGCAGTACATATATTCCTATAAACGGTACAAATTCAATCCATTTTCTCATTCCAGTTTAAACATCGCAAAGTGGTTGGATGTCTAACTGCAGAGTAGTTAGGTAGCCTTAGGCAGTCAGATTTCATCTCACGTGATATTCCTTATATTTTTTTGTAGTAGAGCGATGTGGCATAAATGTAAATGTTAATGTACATTTTGTAGATATCGGACTGTACGTAGGGAGTCATGACCCTGCGCACATCTTATATTTACGAGTATAAGACCTCAGTGAAATTACATGTTTGAACACCAGGTAAGCTAAGAGACTATGGCACTGTGTATGATTGAATGCATGAGCATCTGAATGCATGAGCATCAACCATATATCTTATTATTTAGATATATATTATCAGCACTGGATGACTGGCAATGGATACGTCAGCTAGTGCATTATGTCACCCTGTATATTTAGATGTATAACCAGCATCTTATTATTTAGATATATATTATCAGCACTGGATGACTGGCAATGGATACGTCGGTTAGTGCGTGGGTACAATCCGCAGAAACTGAATCGAGTATGACTTTTGATGATTAGCACCAGTTTGGAATGTTGGCGTCAATTAAGGAATTAGATGACGGACTTAGTTAATTACGTAGCGGTCTGTGTTCCCACGAATTCGCGTGGCCAGATAAGCAGAGGCGGCTGGGTGCAATGGTAACTAGTGTGCCGATTAACTCTAGCATTCTACAAGTTGTCGACTAATAGGTAATGGACAGGACATGGACATAGTAGCGTCCTGTAGGCATTAAAGGGCACAATTGAAAGTTACTATCGAAAACATATCAATTAGAGGCGAGCTAATCCACCAGTAAGCCTTGCTATCAAATAAGCATCCGTCATTTGTGGCAAGTCATCCGTCAGAAATGATGTGCTAATCCAACAGGAATCCCAAACGCGCTAGGTAAAAGGCGCCCTCCCCAGTCGGGAGGGTCGGAGTTTTGATTGGTCAAAGTGATGTCATAATCCAATGAGAATCAGAACAACCTCCGGCGGTACGAAACCAAGATGGAGGGAGAATAGAAACGAAAACGGTATATAATGGGGACTTTAACTTTAGTTTGGGGTCCGGTCCGCCTCGCACCTTGTGAAACGCTCTTGCTGAATGGCTTTAAGTAGGCAAGAGCTAGTTTGAATAGTAAAGTAAACCAGAGCAGCTGGGAGTAATGCTAGTTCATTGTAAAAGATTAGGAAACATTGAATTAATCTGTCGTAAATACGTAAACTGGTAACAGTAAAAGTTACCGACTTTGTAGGTTTACTATACAGTAAGTTAGCGAATAAAACGAGCACCTTGTGATATTAATACAAGGCAAAAGTTTGACACATAGTTTGTTGTTGACTCTGGAGACTACGGAAGATCACTGTAGCTTACCTGCAAGTTCTAGTAGTCAGTCAGATCAGGCCCGGATATCGAATACAAGTATCGTTAAAGTTCATCTATAAACGAGGCGAGCTGATATCTATTTCTTTCGTTCTCGGTAAGGTGGGCTGTCGCAGCAACCTTACATACAAACCTTACCCAAAACGGAAGAGACTTCATAGTCAAGTATACCTCATAAAAACGTATGCGTAGCATAGGAACAGGATAGACATCAGAAATCTTCAATTTGGCTAAAATGGCCAGCAGTACAAACTTTGACGGATCAGACACTGGGTATGTGCGACATCCGCGACACCATATGCCGGCAGTCGAAACACGAGAGGGTCTGTAGGCATATGATCAAGAAAACAGAACCTAAAGAGATGGTGTACACCTGCAAGGAGTGCTATTGTCTATTACCAATCAAACAGTATCCGCATGGGTGCCGTGTTATCGGTGATACTCCGACTGATATACAAAAAGCAAACATGGCGCAGTTTGATACCAAACTGACATCCACGCCTGTGCGGATCTGCGAAGACTGAGACCTATCTCAAAACACGGCCCTTTTCAGGGCCCACAAATCATTTGAAAGAGAACTCTTTATCTGTTCAAAAAAATAAAATAATGTAATAAAGTTTTTACACACATGCATACGCAACCACACATTCTGATCCGTCAAAAGTGGTCGATGGACGCTACTGTTCTAAATGGACATCTGTACGCTATTGTGTGTGGTCGATTAATGCATTGCCATTGACTAGGAACGCATTTTGTTCATATTTTTGAAAAAATTAAATGACTGACATTTTAAAGACATAAATACGATAGATAACACTATCTATATAATAACATAGGAAAAATTCCTGTGTACGAGTCCGATTTTTTGAAAATTAAATGACTGGGGAACACATTTTGCTCATATTTTTGAAATTTTAATAATTAAATGACTTCCACTTTAAAGAATCGCCTTAAATATGTAAGATAAAATTATATATAAAAATATATATACAATGTAGATCACTATAACCAGTTTAACGCAACGCTCAGATTTTTTTGAAAATTAAATGACTGGGAGTTTGTTCATATTTAAAAAAAAAATTTAATAATTAAATGATTGAGGCTTTAAAGACATAAATATGGTAGATAAAACTATCTATATAATATTATACATCATCGATCGTCAACGATGACCATTTCCATAACAATTTTGAAAATTTAATAATTAAATGACTGCCATTTTTTAAATGACTTAAACCAAGGAGGAGGTTAATGGTGACTAAACCGCCAGTGGCTTACAATCAATTATTTTCTAAATATTCATACAGAGATATCGCCCAAGACGTTGCCTCGGTGAATACACTAGCATACGTCAGCCATCCTCGTCATCCCTCGCGACACCTTTATGTGCGACCACCTTTATGCATTTTCTTAAAAGACCACCAGGCGAATAAAGGCATGCTCATGCACGGAGAACAATGCCGAGCAGAGGGTGTCCGAGATAGCATTCCTCCCTCCTCCTCCTTCGACCTCCGTTATCAGACCACCTCTCTCTTACCTAACATCGCCTAATAAGAAATTAAAATTTACACAGTCAAATCATTTTCAAAATATTCAGCAACCAATCAATTTATTCAGCAGCCAATCAAAATATTCAGCAACTGATTATCATAATATTCAGCAACCAATTATCAAAATATTCAGCTACCACTCAAATTATCAAAATATTCAGCAACAAATTATCAAAATATTCGTGCATACCTTGTAAACAAGTACGCTAGCATCGCCCTCATAATCATCTAGCAATATCAACTGAGGAGGAATACTATATCATTCCGCCTCAACTGACACACAGTCAAATTATTTAGAAAATATTTGTACATAGAGCATTGCCTTGTAAACAAGTACGCTAGACCCTCAAAACCAACTTCTACTGAGCAAGAGTGCTAGCCTCATCTACCTCCTACTCCTCACCCTACGATCTCCCTTATGATGCCTATACTATTGTGGTACATAAAAATCCGTTCAAGTTTGATAACTATAACACTACCTACGCTACATGTTATATAAATGGAGAAGAGGTTACAACATCGCCAATACGTCCTTCGTTTAGCGACGACATTTACTCAGACGCTTATTTCTCACTATTCAGCAGTACTGGGGCGTTATTCAAAGACCATGGCTACCTTCTTCTTCTTCTTCTTTTCGTTTGCTGATCATACCGCCAGTCCTGTAAGTGACTATCGACATGATCATAAGCGTTAAGTGCGTGGATCCATGGTTTATTAGGGTGCGCCGTGCGGCCTGGAACCTCCGTCTTCAGCACTCGAGGTTTCTGTCAGGGTTACCTCACCTTTACCTCCTTTAGTCGCCTCTTACGACACGCAGAGGATACAGAATGTGTATTCTAAGCCCCACCTACAGGGCAGACCGTGGCTACCTGATAAATAAGACTCAGTTCAGACATGGAACCACATTGTTCGCATGGGATTTTACGCCAGATCTAGATGATTCAGAGCATCGCTACCCTACACGCACTGGTTCGCTAAGAGTGGTCTTCCATTTTGCTCAAGCACTTGCCGCTACAACCAATGTAATTTGCTATGCTGAATTTGATAATACGATAGAAATTGGATCAGACTTTAACGTATTAACAGATTATTAACAAATATGTTGAATACATTTGAAATAGAGGATCTATTACTCGGCGACAATAAAATGCGTGAACACTTTCTCGGTGTTTTTCCAATTGACAATGTACCCGCACATATTAAATATCTCCCGGCCTCATTAGTAATAAACACGCATCCCAGTAATAAATCCTGACAACATTGGGTGGCGGTTTATTACAGTAGAAATGGAAATGCTGAATACTTTGATCCATATGGAAGACGCCCTTCTAACGGAAGAATGATATCAAATGTACAAAATGGACACTGTGCGCGTGTTTATTATTACAACAATGTACGTGTTCAACCAGCCGTGATGACAACTTGTGGATATTATTGCGTATATTCTATTATACCATCGTTCGAGAGGTGTACAAATGAAACACATATTATGGGCCCTAAGAAACAGAGACAAAAATGGCGCGATAGTGAAACGTCTGACGCGCAGGATTATGAATAAACTGAAAAAATTATCATATTTATTGTGTAATTATTTATGTACTATGTTTTCTTTTTAATTATGGTGAATAAATGTCGCTAATATTTATCATAAGAAAAATGCATGTGTCAATAAAAAAATACATTTATTTTGTAAAAATATGTTATTATTTCTTCGTGTTCCCTTCTCACCCCTCACCATCCCCAATTATCGCTATTTTGATATAAAAAAATGTAATGGTACACTAGGTACGCGAGGCGTACCACAATGATCCAAAGATCCGTAATTAATCGTATTCACATCGTGACAATGACAAAATGCGGACATATTTGAATACAGAGGAAACCATATGACGTTTGCTGTAATTGAACCCTGCGTATCAATTCCAGTTTTCTATAACTGGAATGTCATTCAAACATGGTGCGATAGTAATGTTTTGTAAACCGATGATGTTAAGCGGTGGAGAAAAAACACGTGACCGAAATAAGGGCGTGTTCAGATTGGAAAGATAGTTTTACTGACAGCTCATATTTTAGCTATAAAAGCAAAATGCTCGCGACTAGTAAGGCATACAGCTTTTTGAATTTGCCAAAACACGTAAAATGGAATCCCAATTATGCGATCGATGGAGAATGATAGGATCTACGCCTATTAATTGCGGTTGCATCGAATGGAACCAATATAAAGAGGTTCCAGTACAGCAACCATTTGCAATGTCATTGCGTGAAATCCGTAACCGCTGGAGAGAATATCTAGCAGATCCGGACGAACGCAATTACAACAAATGGTTGCATGCGAAGTATCAATTTCGTAATGATTGTTGTATGTGGTGCAAACAAAACAGAAGTTATCGTTTGCATTAATTGAGATAAAAATATTTACGTTAGCAAAATAAAAAATAAAAATAGGCCTCTTTCTTAAGGGGCCACCAAAAAACAAAATTATGTTACATACACCCACACACAAACGGGTACATAAAAAAGACGCACACACGCACGCACGACATACACGCATAGGGGACAAGGAACACAGGTGACAAGGGGCATGCGCGTAGAACCACGCGTGCGTCGTCACGCGTGTATCGTAACACACGTGAGGGTATGCGCAGTATGTGCATGTGTTGGTGCATCAGGTGCGTGCGTGTGTGTGGGTACATATGCGAAAAAAAAGTAGGACACCCTTGTGGATGATGGATCAGTAACAGATTTCCAATGATACAGACGCATTCAACCACATATTCCACCATGGGCGAAGCCTTTCGTCGTGGTACATACCAATGACATTATTAGATCACGAGGAAACGGGCATTGACAAAATCTAGCATCGCATGACCTTAAAGCGAATGAAGCGGACATGTTTAATGTTAATATTAGTAATGCGTGAACACACCATAAATATTCATAAAGCACTCGCGCACCAAAACGTGATATTCTAATAATTACCCACGGGAATTAGTACATATGTCCACTCGGCTAAGAACTAGGAAACAATACGATATTGTATCCAGAGCACAAAGCTGTACACATTTGCAACTACAAAGTAAAATCTCCTAGCGAGTAGGCGATAATTCAATAGTAATTTTGAATATTTCTAAAAATCACGTAGTACGAGACTTGAGGTACTAGCACGTTCTTTCATTATTAACACATGGTATGTTTGTATCTCGATTCAAGCTTGATCTCACGGCTATTCAAAACATATAGTTAAATCATGCGCAACAAATAATCTTTTTAGCATAAGTACGCTCTACATACAATTCTATAAACACAGGGAACCCTCAGAGATATAATGACCACATTTTAACCATCGTACAACATCTAAAACGATTGATGTTATTGTAAAGTATTTAAAAAACAATTTGTGCATAATGACCGTTAAAAGTCAATCAAAATATTCAACAAAAAATAGTTTTACTAATAACGTTAGCGACGTCAAATTAATTTCAAAATATTCAACAGTTTTCCTATATGGTATCGATGAAAATGAGCTATATATTCATCGGTATTAGGGTTAACTTCTTTTTAACCCATGATACAATCCAATCCATCACCACCAAGTCTTGGTTACCATTCCAACCGAACATACCATTAATACAAGATTGTTTTTAATATTGTGTTGCTAATCTGTCTGGTAGCTGTTGCTAAGACAGTAACAGCTTACAGGCAGTCTCTAAATATTCTACAGTTTACTAATGACGTTAGCGACGAAACAGTCAAATTATTTTCAAAATATACAGCAATACCGTAATTCCTCATACATCCTCAACCTCCTCCTCCTACGACCTCCATTATCAGACCACCTCTTAAAATCTATTTCGTTACTAATCTATCTGGTAGCTGTTGCTAAGACAGTAACAGCTTACAGGCAGACTCTAAATATTCTACAGTTTACTATCAGACCACCTCTTAAAATCTATTTTGTTACTAATCTGTCTGGTAGCTGTTGCTAAGACAGTAACAGCTTACAGGCAGTCTCTAAATATTCTACAGTTTACTAATAACGTTATCGACGAAACAGTCAAATTATTTTCAAACATCAATATCCTACCGTAATTCCTCATACATCCTCAA
Organism: Chaetoderma sp. LZ-2023a; assembly: GCA_034401795.1. Classification (NCBI taxonomy): domain Eukaryota; kingdom Metazoa; phylum Mollusca; class Caudofoveata; order Chaetodermatida; family Chaetodermatidae; genus Chaetoderma; species Chaetoderma sp. LZ-2023a. Next base: position 78,505,128 of record CM067361.1, read on the forward strand.
CCTCATACTCCTACGACCTCCATTATCAGACCACCTCTTAAACTCTATTATTTTACATTACTCTCTTATTATTTTTACAACAGTAGTTAACCACGGAGGAGGGCGCGCAGCCACTACGTTTAAACATAAAATACACAACTTTTAAACTTTTAAGGGTTAACTAATTCAAAATAATAGAACATTCCACAGTGATGCAGATCTCAAATACGTGTGCGGCTGGATGCCATTGTTATCTAGAAAACGTGGCGTTATAGTCGTCATTGTTCTCTAGAATGTGTGTATCGCTGGACGCCATTGTTCTCAACATTCCATTCCATTAGCTTTTCCTTTGATCTCTTGAAAAACCCATTGTTCTCGAAGACCTCCTGCTGGGAAGAACAATAATGACCAGCGCCACCCTATACAACTTTGAGCATGCCACATAGTTTGTCTTGTGTCAAACTTAAACTGTTTCGCGAAGCTTTCATACTTCTTAACCCCATTCGCAAATTATGTCCAACATCATCTGCCACTTTTTTCAGCGGAACTGATCTTCTTCACACCATTGTTCCACGATTTACAACCGTAATAATTTATTGTCGTTTTCCATTGTAAAGACTTTCTGTGCCAATTGTAGCCCCGCACATATTTTCACTTTCTTGAGCTGATTATTAACAGGCTGTCTTGAATGTCATTTGTTTTCGTTTGCATATCCCTTCCTCGCCGACGACCATTAGGCGAGAATACAATTCATTTTGCCCTAAATCTTTGTTACGCTGATGACTATTAGGCATGTTTTATGGCCAGATATGGCACATTGCTAAATTATCTGTCTAAGATTTTCCCACAGCGTGTGCCATTCTTTTAGAAATAACATATATAATTATAACTCTGCCTCCAATCATTGTATATTATAATACGCCATTCAAGCTAACACACCAACAATAGCGCATTAACATAAAGAATTCTTAAGAGCAACACTCCACACTACGAATCCTTCTTGTGCCAAAAACGACACAAGTCTGGTATAATCTAGCATAGGTAGTAGCTCAGCTATTTGCATTAGAACTCTGTCAACAAGCTGAGCCGGTTGCCATAATAAAAGTGGCTAGTTATTGTAAAGCCAGCTACAGGCACCAGAAACTTCTAGTGTTATACATGCACAGGAATCCGAACCAAAACGGACCATAGATGAAGCCAAAAGTGCCACCAGTACCCGTCTCATTTTGTGACTAACTCCGGCCCATCTTCGGCCATATTTATTGCGTCATATTTACTAAGTCCTTCCTTCAGTTCTATTACTCCGCTGAAATCGCTGAGGTTTCATGGTGGGCACAATCCCAATGAAGACACATCACACCGCCCTCTGTATCTCACGATACCTATTAAGATAGTAACTTTCTGCCAAAATAGGAATTCACTGCGAACTAACTTATTACTAATTATCAGCCTTAGCCGTGAGACTTGGGCAGCTTGAACTTAAACCTAACTCAGGTCTAACCATTAGCTTCCAGGACTCAAGTCTATATAGCTTGACTACGACACATCGGCTCGCACCAAAAGACACGCAAGGAAAACCAAATCTGTGGTAACTTAGAAGGGTTGAGTGGGGCCTCCAGGCTTTCCAAGCTAGTCTCCAACAATTTGTCAAGGGTTTCTTTGGCCAAGCCATAAATAGTTTATGGAGCTTCTAAACGCTTTTGCATTGTCTTGTCCTTGTCTTATTTGTGGTTGCATCAGACACTTGGTTAGGAGTTGCTTTGACAACCTTGTAATAAGCAGTCTGTTTTTTGGGTTTGCTCACAGGTCGTGAGGCCAGAGCGAATCTTGGGCAAGCAGGCAAAATGTGTTTTAAAATGATAGGCGAGGGTGTTAGGCCTCTATGACATTAAAATCCATCTTTCCAAAGATAGGGTTAGGATCCTTTGAAGGACCGCTAACTACAACGCCATCCACCTAGCTTAATTAGTTTAGCGATTCGGCCTGATCAGTATCTGCGAAGACTGACCAACCGTCTTTCATAAAACAGTATACACTGCACATATAAAATGCATGCATGCACGCGTGCGCGCACGCATGCACACACGCACGCACGCACGCACGCACGCACGCACGCACGCACGCACGCACGCACGCACGCACTTCCCAATACACTTTTTGTTTTACCCAGCCTCGGTTGGACGGACTTATACTGACGGAGGCCCTCATGAACTAACCCTTATATATAAGCCAGTAAGATCATGTCTACTCAGCATACGGGACTCCCCAATAGTACTGACGAGATGGTAGTATGGAACCATGATGCGTGCAGGAATGCTTGCATGGCCTCACTGGGATGTTATCATTCTGCTGAAATCGACTTTTGTATTCATCAGAGCATCCGACTCCCACCTCCAACTAATGGGAAACCCCGAGATCTAACCAGTGAATCAGTTGGGATGATTTGTACCCTGTGTATGCACCATAACATTACTCCGTAGAAGCTTGTCAGTGGATGGATAACATGGCTCATTCATTCCATAAATGTGTGCATTCAAAACGCTCTAATGGGTGGTGAACCAAGTGTGTTGGGTAGATTCATGGACAGCTATTGCTCTAACATTGATGAGTACTTAGAGAATTGCGGGTGTTACATAGGCTAGATGTGTGCCCAAAATGTCTGACATGTAACCAAGCTACTGAGTTGTCATATTTTGAATCACATTTAACTTTAGATGAGGCTTATCTAAAGACTCTCTCTAAAACTCACCAGCTTAGACACATAAGAGTAAATGTGGTCGAAATGTGGAGTCCATGAGATTTAACGACCCTAACGTTAAGGCCTTTCTGAATACGAGGCCCTACCACAAGTCTGTTATACCCCATTATGCACTCTACAGAGATCGCACTAATGCCATATGCTTACATCATAAGACTGCTGCTGACGAGTATATAACATACGTGGATATCATGTCGCTATATCCTTATGTATGTAAGACTCCCGAGTATCCTCTAGTAGTACCAGAACTCATCGTTAAAGATTTTGAACCAGTAGATGAGCTCGACTCTTACTTCGAACTTATAAAATGTATTCTGTCTGCCCCCGAAAGATTAATTTTTTCCAGTGCTACCGCACAGGTGTAATTGTCACCTGTTCTTACCGCTATGTAGCGAATGTGCTCACAATCTACCGAGCACGAACACGCTCTTCAAGGCATGTGGACTTCTGTGAAGCTGGCGGAGGCTGTATGTGTGGCGTATCATGTTTTAGAGTTTATCGACATCTGACATGATGAGCAGCATACAGATACTCCTTTTTGAGGGTGACATGGATAACTTCTTGGGGATTAAGCAAGAGGCGTTGTGGTATCACGAAGATACCATATCTGACATAGAGAAAAGCGAGTATATTCGAGATTATTTATATCGTGAAGCGGTTAAATTGGATGAGGGCTCTGTTTGTAAGAATAAGTCGCTCAGAACCCTAGTGAAATAGGTTCTAACTTCTTTATGGGAATATTTCCCTCTGAATCGCTATCCTAAGCACTAACACAAGCGAGAATCTTGGAGCTGCTAAGCGATAGAAAGCTGAAGGTTAAGGTATCAGAGTATGAAACGACATCACTTTCTTAATGTACTATAGTGACTTGGACGAATTCGTTCCCAGTGATAGTCATACCAATGTGGTTATCATCGCTTTCGTGAAGAGTTATGCTATGATACACTTACTCGAGAGCCTTGTTGTGGTCGATACACCATGCATGTATCGTGACATATATTCAGTTGTGTAGCTTCAGAAACGCGATAAACCCTTGGTAATTCCTGTATATCATAACAGACTCAGTTATTTTACTAACGAAGTTCTATCAGGTAGCGAAATAACAGAGATTGTTAGTATGGGTCCTAAAAGTTACGCGTAAAAACAGACAGGCAGATGGAGGGGGAGTATCAAGTGCGTATTCAGTGTTAAGGGGTTAATATTAAACGTTACAGATAAGGGTATAGATTTCGACACTTTGCTTGTTACAGTCGATAGTCATGATCGAGGAATGTTCGCAAAGTATCTTAATACCATCATTAGATTAAAAGATCACACACATTTGAGCAAAGATACAGAGAGGCGTTTCGCTTTTCCCCTAAAAAATGTGTGATTTATGAGAAATATTTCACTAAACCCTACAGTTTTCAGGGAGGCCATACGGTTTACTCGAAATGAGATAATGTCCCTCACTACACCTAACCACCACCTGACCCACTACCTATCACCGTCACTGGCATCATCATCATCATCATCATCACCATCACACTTATCAATAGATCTCAACAGAGGCGACTGCATAAGCGGCTGCTCTGATTGGTTGAGAAGGGTCACGTGACCCTGTGTTTTGGACCTACCCACCCTAGCCATTTTACACCTGTGAATATACCTACATCCAGAATAGTGGCGACTGTATAAGTGACTGCTCTGATTGCCCGTGAGGGGTCATGTGACACTTCGTTTGGCCATGCATCCTAACGATTTCATGGCTCATCACACCTGTCAATCACTATTACCACATGTCAATAGATCTACATCTCGGGGTAACGTCAATAGTCTGACAGCCCAGTAGTCCAACAGCCCAGTAGTCCGCCAGCCAAACAGTCCTCACAGGGCAGCAAATTTACAAAACCCAGTAGTCTGACAACCCAATAGTCTGACAATAAAAATGTAATGGTCAATAAAGTGGTTGAACTGAGCCGAGTATTACGGTGACAGGGTATGCAACGCACTGCATAGGAATGGTGCGTGTTCAGTTTCAGTATTCTTTATTCACTTAGGCTGCTTACAATAGCATATGAGGGAAATATATTATGTACAATATCGCCGGTAGAGAATTAAATTTCAGATATTATTATTATTATTATTATTATTATTATTATTATTATTATTTTTATTATTATTTTCATTATCAGTATTATTAGTATCATTATTATAATTATTATTCATGTAGTCGCAATAAAAGATCATATATTCAAGCACTCTTCCGAGACATATGTTTCCAGAATTTTCATTTTAATTTTTAAATTATTAGTAACATTTTTATTATTATTATTATTATTATTATTATTATTATTGTAGTAGTAGTAGTAGTAGTAGTAGTAGTAGTAGTAGTAGTAGTAGTAGTAGTAGTAGTAGTAGTAGTGCACCTATTAGCAATGGCGGAAGCAGCAAAAGTAGTAGTAGTAGCAGTAGTAGTAGTAGTAGTCATTGAAAGCTGTGCTGAATTTGGCTCTGCTAATTCTGACGAATATTTTCGTCACCACTGCTCATTTTCACTTTATTTTTGTTTTGTTTGCTACATAAGCGTATTTAGTTGATTTTGGGTATTTTCTGTTTGTGTGTATTTCGTTGATGTTTGTCATATTCTGCGGCTGTAGTTTTGAATTTTCGAAAGCTAGAGTCGCCGAGTAAGCTGTCATTGCCTTGCATTGGCAGGTCTCGTTTTGTCTTGTACATAAGTTTAGTTGAGATCTTGCCCGCCGTATCTACGTTATTACCAAGAACATTTAAACTCGGCGGGCTTGGTCTTCTATTCAGACGTCTCGCTTACTTCGCTAGCTAGCGCGCGGCGTACATGCATTTATATTCACTAGAGCAGACAGGTGTATATTTCAATGTAGGTCAATGTGAACGCTCGCGTCAAGCATGTCAAGCCGTTATAAGCAGCTACTAAGCCTTCGGCTTACCACTACTGGTTTAAATGTTGACGCTATTGATGTCTACCATGGCATAAAAGACACTGTGGGCGCTGGACCAAATGTATTAAAGGGACTAATTAATATTAGCGGAAATGTATGGCATTTAACCGTCTGTTCACAGGGAATTAAAGATAGGTGTTTGGAAGAGGGCCTGATTGTCAATGGACAAGTATGTAAAATCGAAGAGGTTGATTCGGATAAACTGATTGTGAAAGTGAAGGCGCCTCTCGAAATTCCGAATGAACGCATTACAGCGGAAATGAGAAAATATGGGCAAGTTGTGAAAATTGAAAGAGAGACATACGCCTTCGATAGGACGCTTGAAAATGGTATAAGACGGGTGTGGGTGGAGAAGATAGATAAACCAATTCCAGGCAAATTGTCTATTGATGGGAGATTTTTCCTCCCTGTGTGGTATAGAGGCCAGGTTAAAGAATGCCGTATCTGCTCTAGTACCGACCACCTAGCTAATACCTGTCCTTATAGAAATAAGTGCCTATTGTGTGGATCATCTGATCATTTTAAATCTCTATGTGATAAGAGATCAACTATGAATGATGCTAGTAGGCTTAATGTGGAAGAAGCCAGGGCTAACTATATGACGCAAATGGCTGCATCTCTCAATTCCAGTGAAGTGCCCACTAGTAACAATGCGCCGCACACCTATGCGCATGTTGTTAGTAGGGCTGCATGCCCCATTGATAGTAGACTGTGGACTCCAATGTTAGTAAGATTGGGGGTTCCATTGTTACTAAGGTAGGGGATCCAGTTTTGGCAAAACATGTTGATGAGATTGAGGTTCTGGAGACAGGCATATCTGCTACCCCTCCGGCAACGGTTAATGAAATAACCCAGGAAAATGATGATGCTGATGCTGTTGATGACTCACAAAGTTTAGTACTGGGACAAACAAAATGTGCATCTCAGTCAATGGAAGTTGATGTACCATGTGATCTGTCGCCACTAGCTGAATCTGATTTGGTTATAAAAGATTCTACACAGGTGGATGGACATGATAATAGTACTCGTGGTCTTAAAAGAGTGATAGAAGACCTGAGCTCAGAGGCCGAGGATGGCGAAGATGAGGATTTTGACGATGCCATCTCTGTTGCAGAGTCTGATACCTCGACCCAAACACAGGAATCCCAGCAGCCTGATGAAATGGTGTTGTATCGCTCTGAGAAGGGCGAGGTTTTGGTTCCATATATAACACGTGTAGGCGTTCGCTACAGGCACTTGCGCAGTGATTCAAATATCATTTCAACGGAAGCTGATTGTAATGGCAGATGGGTCGTGGTGACTGTTGAAATGTCTGGTTCAACACTAAATTTGAAGTCTATTTATGCCGCCGCATCCCATTCTCAACGAGGTGCATTTTATTCAGCTCTTCGCCCAGTAATTCATGATAGATCAGAAAATATTATTATTGGTGGAGATTTTAATTGTTTTAAATCCAGAGAAGGATATGCGTTCGCTATCAATATACTCTGATACGTCTCATTGGCGTTTACAGGAAATATGTTACAGTGAGCACCTTTTGGATAGTTATAGAGTGTTAAACCCTGAATGCTGTGAATATACAAGAGTAACAGCAAATGGTCAGACAGCCTCTCGGTTATACAGGATTTATGTACAGAGAGAGAGCTAAAAGGGTTAATTTCGGATACTGGCATATATCCCGTACCTTTTTCTGATCATTGCCTAGTTTCCACTGTGTTAGATAATGCAGAATGGGTTACACGTGGTCCAGGTTTTTGGAAACTTAATATTTCCTTGCTGAATGATTTTGAGTACCATCGATGTATTGAAAGTTTCTGGCGTTTTAAGCTCCGCAATATATCAGAATTTGAAAGCTTGGTTTTTTGGTGGGAAGATGTTAAACTAGGGTTTGCTAATATATCAAGGCAATATTCTATTCAAAAGGCAAGGAAAATGTGCAAAGAGGAGAGAAGGTTGATTCGTCTACAAACCTTAATTTTTCGCAAAGTTTCAAGCTGCGATATTCACTTGACAGGTTTTGGAGGAGACCATGTTAAAATTATCACAAATAGAAATGTACAGAGCAGAAGGTGCAAAAGTAAGATCAAGAGCCCAATTTTATTCTGAAGGTGAAAAGCCGACAAAATATTTTTGTCACCTAGAAAAGTCTAGAGGTGTGGAAAAGATGATTAGGGGCCTTGAAATAAATGGGCAAATTGTTAATTCAAATAAAGATCTACTAGGAACTGTTCAGACATTTTATGAAAATTTATATAAGTCTGAAGAAATTGATGAAGAGTTGGCAGCTGAATTACTTGCTAATATTAAGGAAACATTGACTCCTCTGTTGGCTGATAATTGTGATGAATATTTAACCTTAGAAGACCTGACTAAATCGCTTAAAACAATGAAGAATGGGAAATCGCCAGGGGGAGATGGCCTGCCTGTTGAGTTTTACGTTACTTTCTGGCATCTCATTGGTCCGAAATTCTGTGAGATTGTTAAAGGAATTTTCCATCAGGGAAAACTTCCTTTGACAATGTCTCAAGCACATGTACGTCTGCTATTTAAAAAGGGTGACCGGAGTGACATACGGAATTATAGGCCAATTTCTCTCCTTGGAGTTGATTACAAGATTATTTCTAGAGCTCTTCACTAAAACTAGGTCAGGTGCTGGGCGACGTTATTAATCCAGTTCAGACATGTTCAATACCTGGTAGATCAATATTAACCAACACTGTGCTTATTAGAGATCTGATTCAGTTATTTGAAAAGGATAACATTCCAGGTGCCATTGTGGCATTAGATAATGAAAAGGCTTTCGATCGTTTGGAGTGGAAGTTTCTGTTGATGTCATTAAATCGATTCGGCTTTGGGCCCAATTTTATTAAATGGATCCGAATATTGTACAATGGCATTACTAGTAGATCCCTTGTGAACAATTTTATAAGCCAGCAAGTTGTCTTAGAACGAGGGGTTCGACACGGTTGCTCACTGTCAGCACTTTTATTTGTAATTGGTATGGAAACCTTGGGAGCGACAATAAGAGAAGATATAAATTATCATGGACTGTGTATTCGTGGTCTTATGACACCAGTGAAATTATCACAATATTCCGATGATACGACTATTTTTGTTGGCCAAAATAGTGATTTTAATCATTTACATCTTGCTTTGGAGAATTTCCAAAAAGCGTCAGGGCTCAAAATCAATAAAGAAAAATCAGTAGGTTTGTTTTTGGGTTCATGGAAAGATCGAAATGATCAGCCATTAGGCATCAATTGGTCCACTGACATAATACAGATCTTAGGCATTCATTTCAGTCGAACAAACCATGATTCCATTAATTGGACAAACTTGCTTTCTAAAATGAGCAAGAAAATTATTCAATGGAAACATCGACGTCTGACTATTTTTGGCCGGGCAATAGTGATCAATAATTTGATATTGTCACAACTTTGGTATATTGCTGCAGTTGTTAATATGCCCAAACATGTTGAAAAGGAAATTACCAAGATGATATTTGATTATTTGTGGGAGGGTAAAACACACCTTGTCTCACAATGTGTCTGTACTAATAATAAGCTTGATGGTGGGCTTTCCATTCCAGACCTAAGAATTAAATGCATCTCGTTAGGCTGAAATTATTAGATGATTTACTTCATTCAGATAGTCAGTGGGCAAATGTGTCTAGATGCCTTATAGAAAGGTGTATTGAGCCATTTCCAGCTAAATCCTTTTTCTGGTCTTCTAAACCTCCACCGAATTACACACGGATTCCATCAGTATTTTTGGACATTAAAGCTGCTTTAGCTAAGTTTGTTCGCAAAGAAGAGTCACCTCTTTGCTGGGAGCATGCCTCCAGCCAGTACCTATGGGGGAATGATCATATTCTATATGAAGGCAGAGTTTTATATTACATTTCTTTTGCTAAGCATGGAATTCAAAATTTGTGTGATATTGTAGATGTGAAAACTCGAAAATGGAAATCACTATATGACATATCACGAGTAACATCTTTACACCCAATTGACGTGCAGCGCCTTCTAAAACGGTTACAGGAAGCAATTCCAATGGAATGGTTTCTTCTCCCTAATGGGTCTGTGAATGATGCTTGCTCCAAGTTAATTCTGGAAAGTACTGATGGACGTTTTTCATATACGTTAAGGAATAAGGGGTGGTATAATATTTTAATGCTGCAGAATAGTACTATTCCAAAGGCTGTCGCGGCATGGGAAAGGACTGAACATTCTCCCCTGAGTTGGGATGTGGTTTGGAAAAATATCCATTCACCACACATACCTAATCGAGCAAGGGATGTTGTCTGGCGATTGCTTCATAGAAAACTATGGGTGGGCCCCCTCCTCAAGAAAGTTGGCATATCAAATAATGACCACTGTCTATTTTGTACAGACACTGAGGAAACCATTATCCATTTGTTTACAGAGTGTTTGCCCGTCTCCCAATTTTGGATGTACATTGAACAGATATTTAGGAAAATTGTTACAGTTGATATCAACATAATCCAAGATGCAATTCTATTTCATGAATTAGACGCTTATAATCTGACTAATAATGCAAAGAAGATCTTGTTATTTTGTTTGAGTGTGGCAGTCTGGGCAATTTGAAAGCATCGTTGTACGATAGTTAGTGACTCATATACACGGTTTAACTCCAGCAGTTTTGAAAAATTGCGCTTTTCGTGCCTTGTTCTCATATTGCCTTAAATGTGAATTTCATGATGCAGTGACTAAAAATAGACTTCACTCTTTTGAAGTTATTTGGTGCTCTGGTGATTTGATTTCCATTGTTTCGACAAATTTGATTATTTACTATCCACCGTAATTGGCCTCTGGAGTGATTCATTAAATAATATACATGTATTTGTGTGCTTGGAGCTGTGATTTTGTTTCAAACTACTTTGTTTTGATGTTTTCTATATTTAAAAGCTAACTATATATTTTTAAGTATTATTTTTAAAGCACATGCAGCTGCAGCAGTAAAACAGCAGCATTTACTTCACGCAGCAACAGCTCCAACACACGCATGCACTCTAAAACTCTGCTAATCAGATTGAGATGAAAATTGCGAGTGTTTGCTCTGAAAGGGTTAAACCTTGTCCCTAAATTTAGGTGGTCGTTTGAACAGGTTAACCCATTTTGTTTTTGGCAATGTTAATAAACAATCCAACATTTTTTATTAATAATGTTTGTTCCGGGGTAATCTTAGAATCTGAATCCAAAAGTAAATTGCTTTCGACTAAAATAAATTTAACATTCAATGTACTGCTTCATAATAATAGATTGGAAATACTTAGCATGTATACATATAATTGCGTTTTTATAGATTATCCTGCGGGGCGTTGATTATTGATTAATTTGTTTCTGATTGACTGTGTGTGTTAAATACGTCCGATCACTGTGTTTGTTTCACAGCCTATGCTCGCGTGAGCTTTTATAATTTTAATGGAATGTTGTTGAGCTAGTTACTTGGAATTTTTAAAGGGACATATTTAGCTGTTTTGAATTTTAAAATTAAGCGTTTGACCACCATATATTTATTGTTTATTTATACACATGACTGATATAATCGTTTGTTCTCTTTGATTTATTCTATGATTAATGTTCTTTCAGTCAGTTTATTTTTGGGTATTATGGATTTCCACATGATCCATTGATCGTGTTACCAAAAAAAAAAAAAGTAGTAGTAGTAGTAGTAGTAGTAGTAGTAGTAGTAGTAGTAGTAGTAGTAGTAGTAGTAGTAGTAGTAGGGGTAGTAGCGCACCTATTAGCAATGGTGGAAGCAGCAAATTAGTAGTAGTAGCAGCAGCAGTAGTAGTAGTAGTAGTAGTAGTAGTAGTAGTAGTAGTAGTAGTAGTCGAAGTGAACGCACACGTTTATTTAGCTCTGCAATTGCTGCCCGAATTTGCTAGTTTCTAGCGCGATTTTGTAGATAAATTTTATACATATATTTCGTATTAGTATTTCCTTTCAAACTTTGTTTAATTTGTAAATTCTTGTCTTGGTTGGAGCGGATTTTGTGTCTCCATTTTCTAAAGGCACTCCTCTTAGGTGGCTGATTCCGCCATTTAATAGGACGCCTCTTACTGTGGTCAATGCAATACATTTCTTCCCGTGCCAGTATGCTATTTCTATAGTTCGTTGGCTAGGGCATTATATTTTGGCAAGATCGCTTGAGTGAGCTGATTTTATTCCTTTGTCATTTGTAAGCGCAAGCCTAGTACTTTGATCATATAAATCTTTATAGTCAGTTGGCTGTCCCCGGTCAACTCGAACAGACTAACAAATATATGACTGTAATATGTTAGTATGCATTAGGAAACCACTTTAATCGGTTAGGTGTTAGTGAACCACTTAGAAAGTGGTTCAAACTAACAAATATACGACTGTACTATCTATTCGTATATTTGTTGGTAGGTGTCAGGGTTTCAAAAGGGGACACTATTTATTTAGTGTTTAGCTCTTTCCCTGACGTCTTGGTATTATATATTTGTATTACCCCTTATATATTGTAGTAGTATGGGTTTCCTCTTTTATTAAAACACCATGGCAACCTCCTTTCAGCGTCCCCTGAGTCTTAAAATCACGACAAAGGCTTGGGGTGTTTCGGCAATTGAGGTGTATCATCGGTTGAAGGATGTAGTTGGGGCAGGGCCACGGGTCCTTCAAGGGCTCCAAATCTGTATGGAATGTCACTGTAGTTAATGAAAGTGTGAAGGAAAAGTTGCTCAACGAGGTCCTTGTCGTGAAGGATGAGGTGTGTAATGTGGAGGAAATAGATTCTGATCGTCTATTAGTCAAGATGAAGGTTCCGTTAGAGATCCCAGATGAATGGGTTATCAATGAATTGATCAAGTAAGGCAAAGTGGACAAAGTAGAACACGAGACCTATCCATTTGATTGAACCTTAGAAAATGGCATCAGAAGAATTTGGTTCGAAAAGGTAGAACAACCTCTCCCAAGTAAGGTTAGGATAGATGGTCGATTTATCTTGCCTTTATGGTACAGGGGGCAAATCAAAGAGTGTAGAATCTGCTTAAGCACAGAACATCTTGCAACAGATTGCCATAACAAAAACAAATGTCTAGTTTGTGGATCATCTGATCATTTTAAGTGGCGATGCCCGCAGAACAAATATGTCAAAAAGGGTGCTGATAAAAGTGCAGAGCAAGTTGTCTCTAAAGAGAATGTCATAGAACCGGTAGCTGCTGAGATTGTAGCTGAAATCCATGTTAATGGGAAACACGTTGCTAAAGAAAATGTCATCGAACCAGTAGTTGCTGAGATTGTAGCTGAAGTCCATGTTAATGAGAAGCATGGTGAAAAAACTGAGAATCCAATCGCTGTAGTTGCAGGTGATGAAATAGAGGTTCTAGATGAGGGGCTAAGTCTTACTCCAGTAACAAGTCAATCCAAGTCTGATGTCAGAGAGTCTAATTCCACACAAGTTGAAGATGATGATCAATACCCTCTGGAAGAGAGTTTTAATTTAGGACAAGTAAAATTCAGGTCGCAAGATACTGAAACTAACTTTGATTTTCCACTGAGTACACTCAATCTAGACGATTTAAATAATAAAGAGAAAGTAATTGGTGTCTCGGATCGATTGAGTGGAACAAAGCGACAGAAAGATAGAGATAGTTCTGAATCAGAAATAGAGGAAAGTGATATAGAAGACGATAATATGTCAGTCGCTGAATCCGATATATCCATTCAAACACAGAGTTCTAAATCACCCGATGAAATGGGCATGTACAGGTCAGAGGCAGGAGAGGTGTTAGATCCATATGTGACGGCAATAGGGGTTAAATATAGGCATCTGTGTCATGATTCAGATATATTAAAATATAAGCATTTGGAAAAAGTTGAGCTAAGTAGTGCAGCGTTTGCGAGTAAAATAGGTAAATGGTCTAAGAGAGGGTCGAAAAAAACAAAATCTAGTTAGCTTAATAATGGCGGTTATACACATCATTTTATTACTTTTTATGCTAATTTGCACACTCAATTGTAGAGGCTTAAATAGTGACATAAAGCAACGTCACTTACTAGAGACTCTGAAAAATGAGCCGATTGACATTGCTTTGATACAGGAAACAGAAATTCAGAAGTCAGAATCATACGATAATTTAGAAAAGATTTCTGGATCCAGAATATTCTATTCGTTATCTCAAGATAATAGTGCAGGCGCAGCAATTGTTATACTCCCTCATTGTTCAGCCTATGTAAATATAATCTCTTCAGTATCAGGTGCAAATTGTCGCTGGGTGAGACTCACGCTAGATATACAACACACACGTTTCACGTTGCTGTGTATATATGCACCTGCATCTCATCAACTACGTCATAATTTTTTTAATGAGATGTCTACAACAGCACTAGATAACATCACTGAAAACTTAGTAATGGGTGGTGACTTTAATTGTGTCGTAGACAAAGAAAATGACAGGAATGCAACTTCAACTCAAACTGATACATCACATAGACTCTTAAAAGAAATATGTGATAATGAAAATTTAGTTGACACCTATAGAATATCAAAACCCCCATGGTAAAGATCTTACATGGTTTTCGGCAGATGGTAAAGTTAGTTCAAGGATCGACAGAATTTATGTGAATGGTTTGTTGACTGGGTACTGGAGAGATGTTAATATTAAGCCAGTCGCATTCTCAGATCATAACATGGTTCGTGTAACCTTTGCCAATGCTGATTGGGTAACAAAAGGGGTTGGGTTTTGGAAATTAAACACAACACTGTTGGGAGAAGAAATTTATAAGAATAACATAGAGAGTTGTTGGCAATATTGGATTAATAGGAAAGCATCATATAAGAGCACATTGCAATGGTGGGAGGATGTAAAACTGGATTTAAAGCATGTTTCCCGAAAGTATGCTATTAAAAAAGCACGGGAAATACGCAAACACAAGAAAACACTTCATTGATCACTGATGAAAATTAATGCTAAAGTAAATAATGGTGAAGATAATTATTATGAATTACTGGTTCAAATTAAAAGTAAAATAAGAGATATAGAACAATATGAGTTTGAGGGTGCAAAAATTAGAGCAAGAGCCCAGATACATGCAGAAGGGGAAAAGCCAACCCGATATTTTTGCACATTAGAAAAAGCACGGGCAGTAGATAAGGTGATGTGCTCATTAAACATGCCGGATGGTTCAACCGTCTTTACCAACAATGAAATGAGTACTATTGTATGCAATTACTATGAGTCATTGTACAAGTCAGAGGGAATTGATGAAGATGCAAAATTGGATTAGTTAGCAAATATAGACAAAAAGGTGTCAGACACAGGCAGTGAATTTTGTGATCAACCCTTAACACTAGAAGATTTAACTAAATCCCTTAAAGGTATGAAACTAGAAAAATCACCGGGGTGTGATGGCCTTCCAGTTGAATTTTACCAAACGTTTTGGCACCTTGTAGGGCCAATAATGGAAGAATTAGCCACTGCAATTTTTTAGAAAGGCCATTTACCACCAACTATTGGTAGGGCATACGTAAGGCTAATATATAAACGAAATGACAGACATCTAATTCAGAATTACAGACCAATTTCTCTACTATGTGTAGACTACAAAATAATATCCAGAGCACTAACATTGAAACTAGGTAGTGTTTTAGGAGAAATCATTGGAACAGAGCAGACATGTGTTGTACCTAGGAGGACAATTTTAACCAATACCATGTTAATAAGAGACCTTATACAATTGGTTGAGAAGGATAGCGTCCCTTCAGCTGTGATTGCCTTGGACAATGAAAAGGCATTTGACCGTGTGGAATGGGATTTTCTTTTTAATTCTTTGCAATCGTTTGGGTTAGGCTCAAACTTTATTAAATGGGTTAAGATTTTATATACGGATATCAAGAGTAGCTATTTAGTGAACAATCAATTATCCCGAGAAATTGTCTTAGAAAGTGGTGTTAGACAGGGGTGTTCCCTATCGCCATTATTATTTGTTATTGTGATGGAATCTCTTGGCATAGCATTGAGGCAAAATAATAACTTTCAAGGCATATGTATTCGTGACATAGAAAGACCACTTAAGCTGTCACAATATGCTGATGACACAACTGTGTTTGCTAGTTCAAACAATGATTTTGCAATCTTAAACCACGTACTAGAAAAGTTCCAAAATGCATCTGGTTTGAAAATCAATAAAGGAAAATCCAAAGGATTATTTTTGGGGCCATGGAAAGAGCGGAATGACCAGCCACTTGAAATCAATTGGTCTAATGATACCATTAAGATTTTAGGCATCTATTTTAGCAGGAAACTGAATACAACACAAAATTGGAATGAACGAGTATCTAAGCTTAAGAGAATATTAGCAAATTGGAAGCGTCGTCGTCTTTCAATTTTTGGTAGAGTGTTTGTTGTCAACAACTTGGTATTATCTGGGCTATGGTATACAGCATTTGTTGTACACATGCCAAAACATGTAGAAAGGGAGGTTAATGAGTTGATATTGTCATTCATATGGGAAGAAAAGAATCATTTAGTTTCCCATCGTGTTCTCAATAATGCTAAGTTAGAAGGAGGACTTGATTTAATTGATATTAAACTGAAATGTGTTTCTTTAAGGTTAAAATTTTTGAATGATCTTATTACATCAGATGAGACGTGGGCATGTGTTTAGCTCTCATGGAAAGAATTGTAGAAACATTTCTGGTGGAGCATGTTTTTACCTCAAAGAAGCCACCACCGAATAGCCAAATGATACCAGATGTGTTTAAAGATCAAGTTAAGGAGTTAGAAATATTTGACAGATACATGCCTCCACCTACGTGCTGGAAGGAAGTACTAGAACAGCAATTGTGGGCCAATAGTAATATATGTTATAACAATGCAGTACTTTATCTACCGTCCTTTGCAAAATATGGCATTCAACATTTATCTGATATGATACAACCTCAAACACGTAGATGGATTTCAATGCAAGAAGTAGATAGAAAAACACATATGAGGCATATAGATGTCCAGCGGTTGCTAAATAAAATAAAACATGCTGTACCAATTGAATGGTTTCGTCTGCCAAATGTAAATCATAATAGTTTGACTCCACAATCTGCATTAGTTCTTGATGATGAGATGTTAAAATACAAGATGAGATCCAAGGAATGAGACGAAAACAAGTAACAATTAGGAGATGGGATGACTCAAGCTATAAACCATCCAGTTGGAAAAATGTATGGAAAATCTTATATTCTCCATACATGCCAAATATGGCTCATGATTTATTGTGGCGATTACTACATTGACGGTTATGGGTGGGACACTTGACATACAAGTGCAATATTTGACTTCTGATAGGTGTTACTTATGTCAAACAGACGAGGAAACAATCGAGCATTTATTTGCGGAATGTCCAATATCGTCACAATTTTGGGACTATATCAGCCAAATCTTGGCACAATTTGGAGCGAAGCCCATTGTTCTAGAAACGAATGTAGTCTTATTTAGAGAATTTGGATCAAGTGGTGTAAATATCATAGTCTGAAAGGACTATTTTAATAACAATGCTAACCATAGGTGTTTGGGCCATTTGGAAACATCGGTGTGCACAGATGAAAAATCCATCTATGGGCAATCACAATAGAGCAATAAAGGCAATATTTCGTTCATTGCTGCTGAATCATATTCCTTGCGAATATGTTAGATTAAAGCAGCATGGTAAAGAAAAAGTATTCACGGACATATGGTGCAAAACAAACATAGTTTCAATAGAGTTGGGATCTGTAAAAATAAATGAGCCTGCACTAGCTTAAATCATTTAATTACTACAGCTGATTTATCTGTGTCTTTTAATTAATCTGTGTTGATATTGGTATGTTTAATAATTCATGTTAACAAATAAACAGACTGGGGTAATTTAATAATCAATCGATAAAGTAAGTTGCCATTGAATTATAAAATCGTCCCGGGTAATTTTAGAAACTTGCACAGGGTTTTATAGGGTTATTTGTTCCCGGATAATTTACAAAACCTTGCAACAAAGTAAATCAAAAATGTAAACAAGAGCGCCATCTATTTCCATCTATTTTTCTGTAATTTTCCTGCTGACTATATATGTTATGCTACCCAAATGCTACTACGCCCGCTGATCTTTAAAGAATCAACCCACTGGCGTCAATGATTGACTTATTTGTCATTGATTGACGAGTCACTTTTCATTTGTTGAATAGTTGCACTCGCCACACGGGCCTACTATCACACATGGATTGAATGGTAATTTACAAAACCTTACAATAAAGTAAATTGGAAATGTAAACAAGAGCGCCATCTATTTTTCTGTATTTTTTCTGCCGACTATATGTATTATACTACCCAAATGCTACTACGCCCACTGATCTTTAAAGAATCAGCCCACTGGCGTCAATGATTGACTTATTTGTCATTGATTGACGAGGCACTTTTCATTTGTTGGATAGTTGCACTCGCCACACGGGTCTACTACTACACCTGGGTTGAATAGTAATGCCTTTGTTAAGTTTAGTTTTGCTATCGGAGCTTTATCAGCCTATTGTTTGGTATCTATACTTTTTAAGCCATATGTATTCATAGATTGTATTAATGCTTATTATTTATCAGACCTACTAGTTCACCAGGTTTTTTTCTGGGGGTTTGCAAGCCTTTTTAAAGGAGTTCCTCCGTGAAGTTTGTCCGACTGCATCAGCGTCGGTTTTTCAAAAAAAAAAGTAGTAGTAGTAGTAGTAGTAGTAGTAGTAGTTGCTGTTTATGTAGCTAGCTTTTACTATTTCTGTTTTTGGTCGGCGTCGTCGTCGTCAGTATTGTCGTTGCTACTGCTGTTTCAGTGCTGTTTCTGTTGTTGTTATTGTGGTTGTTGTTGTTGTTGTTGTTGTGGTGGTGGTGGTGGTGGTGGTGGTGGTGGTGGTGGTGGTGGTGGTGGTGGTGGTGCTTATTGTGGCGGCAGTGGCAGCTGTTGTTGTTGTTGTTGTTGTTGTTGTTATTATTATTATTATTATTATTATTATTATTGTTGTTGTTGTTGTTGTTGTTGTTGTTGTTGTTGTTGTTGTTGTTGTTGTTTCTTTGATAGCCTTAGAAATTTGCATAATTTGTTTAGTATCGGCTTGTTGCATATTTCAAATAATCCTTTGGTGTTTTCTGTGCTATTATCTTTTATGTAATATTCAAGAATATAGCGTTCGTTCCTTCTCTCTCTGATATGTATGACAGTGAAAAAGAATGTGTATTTCGTCCTCTACAACATTGCATATATTACATAATCTTTCCGTTCGTTCCACACCAGTCCATCTTTTCGTTTCAATTGCCAGTTTGTGATTTAATGTCCTAAAATGACAAAGAGTTACAGCATCGTTGTATGGCATTCATTTTAAATAGTTTTCAAAATGGAATTTAGTTTTTTATGTCTTTGTAAAATGTAAGTCTGCTAGATTCATTTATTAGTCTCGTCCATTTCTCTATGTATTGTTGCTCTAGTGGGTTCTTTGTTTGGCGGATTACCTGGTTAATATTAATATTTTCAGATGTGAATACGTTTTGTTGGCTTGTTGTCTCCAAAATAGTTTTCATGGTTTGAATCCATATTATTTGCTTATGTTGATGGGTTATAAGGTCTAGACACAGATAGTAAAGAATTGATGACAGTTTCCCATACCCCGCATTTACTATCCCTCCCTAAATCTAACCATGTTTCATTTGATTTGAGTATCTAGTGGCATTTTACCCACCTCTTCATGTATCATAACGTTTGGCGTGCTTTTCTTTAGGCAGAGTGTCTTTTTAAAGAATTGCATTTGGCATGTTTCTATCTGGCTGGTGTTCTCGAAACCCCAGACTTCCGATTCGTATAGTAGGATAGGTTGAATCATGGTGTCAAAAGGTGTTATTTGTAGGTCAATTGGGATGTCATGCTGTTTAATTTTTTATATTAGCGAATATATACCCCTAGTGCCCTGGTTACAGTTTCGTGTTTAGCAACTAGAGAAAGATCTATTTGCTCTTAAAGTTATCATATCCCTTTAAATATAGACACCTTTGCACGAGATATGCGATGCCTGTTGATTTCTGATCAATTTACCCAGAGTGCAATGCTACCCAGCGTGCAATGCTACCCAGCATGCAATGCCCTGCCTCCATAATCGTTGTACGTATTGGACGCCATATTCGTTTAGTCTATTGTTTGCACAAGCCAGGATTTCTCAAACAAAACCAACCTGCTTGCACGTGCAACTAGTCATTTGGTCTCCAGCTCTGGAAGCGTAAGCACGCACGGCAGTATATTCCAGGCTGCATTTCAATGCTCTTCAGGTGTGTCAATTTCCAGGAGAAAATTCGAGAAAGCTATTATATTCTTTGAAAATCATTTGCGTGAAAGTTGTTGCTAACAATAACAGCACCAGCATTCAGTCAAATTATTGTCAAAATAATTAGTAGATAATGCGTTTACTACCTGCTACCGATTTGATACTAATTTGAATGAACATTGTTGCTGCAAGATGTTTCAGTCTGTATGTTCTAAAATAATCATTATTTCACTCAACACTCGCTACGGATTTGCAGTGCAATTTTACTGTAAGTTGTTGCTGAATAACGCACCAACAAGGTTATCAAATTGTTGTCCATCCAATATTGCTATCGAAATAGAGTGAGTATATGCCCAAAATTTGATTTGCCTACGTGAAGGAAATATTTAGTCAAGCTATGGTATGTACGTTTCTGCTCGATCAATGCATTTCAATCAAATGCACAATTCCGGCAATGAAACTTACACGCTGTTTGCTAATCATTGAGTCTTTGCGAGAAAGCATATGTATGGCATAGGCCTATGCTCAATCTACCTATATAGTAAGATATTGAGTGCATGTATACGGAGAACAATTCTACTATGTTGTTGGTGCCTTAGTAATCAGCAACTTACAGTCAAATTCCTCTTCAAATCAGTAGCGAGTGTAGACTGAAAATTAGAATGAGTATTTTAGACTGAAAGTTGTTGCAACAACAATGTTCATTCAAATTAGTATAAGATACGTTGCAGGAAGTCATCGCATTACCTAATAATTATGTTGGCAATAATTTGACTGAATATTGTTGCTATCATTGATAGCAACAACTTTCACGCAAATTATTGTCAAAGTATATACAAGCTTTTTCCTATATTCTCTTGGAAATTGACACACTTACTCTGAACAGTATTGAAATACAGACTGCCGAATGTACTGCCGTGAATACGAATTAAGTGCGTGCTTACGCTTTCAGAGCTGGAGGGCAAATGACTAGTTGCCGCTTCCAGAGCTGGAGACCAAATGACTATTTGCACATGCAAGCAGGTTGGTTTTGTTTTAGAAGTCCTGGCTTGTGCAGACAATAGACTAAACGAATATGGTGTCCAATACTTACAACGATTATGGAGGCAGGGCATTGCATGCTGGGTAGCATTGCACTCTGTGTAAATTGATCAGAAATCAACAGGCATCTCATATCTCGTGCAAAAGTATCTCTATTTAAGGGCATATGAGAACTTTAAGAGAACACCTAGATAAAGGTATTCGTCTACGATTTCGAGTGCATGATCACCTATTGTAAAATTTGGATAGTTTTTAATTTTTCGCTTAGAGAAAATCATGACCTTTGTTTTTGTGGTATTAATTTGGAGTTTCCAATCGAGACAATAGATATGAAAGGAATCCAGCGAGTGTTGTAGTGCTTCTACGGAGTCAGCCAGTATGGCCGTATCGTCAGCGTATAGTAAAATAATTAGATGCAAAAACAGATTGAGGTTTTCTTCTGCCAGCTCGTTTATGCCTTTGAGACCTAGAATTTCTTTTTCATAAGAATATTCTTCTAAATCATTAAAAAATATGGAGAATAAAAACGGTGAAAGGTTTTCTCCTTGCCTCACCCCATTGTATGTATGATTACTGTATTCTGTGGCTGTAGTAGTAGAAACATCCTACAGCTGCAATCAGTCCTTCCTCACTTTTGCCCACTGTGTCTTGTCCTCAGCCGAAATCCTTAGCTTCCCCAGGTCCATTCTTGACTTGACTGTACCGAGACCTGCTTTCTTGAGATCACCTCGTAGCCCGCTTAACAGATTTATGCAATGACGTCCCCGCCTGGCTTTGTATTTGCTGGCTCCGAGTAGGGCGAATTCCAAGGCTCTCTGCGCTGGTGTCTCTTATGGCATCCTCAGCACACGGCCAAACATGGACCATCTTTGCAGGGCGACTTTTACAGACAGCGACGACGTATTACACATCTTGTATAGTGCATCGTTGGAAATTATGCTGTCTGGCCATCGGTGTCCAGTGATGGTGCGTAGGTACTTGCGGTGGTGGCAGGCATCGAGTTTGTCTAGAGCTGCCTTTGGAGCTGCCCAGCTGTTACAGTTATACAGCATCACGGATACGCAGGTTGCATTGTATAAACGTAGCCTCTTTATCAAGGGCATCTTTGATCTTCTTCCTACATTCTACTCACCCCAATATTGCTGATAAAAAGATCCGAGTTGGTATTGTGTAGGGTGACGTAAGGTTTTATACTTTTATACATATAATGTATAATGTTAAAACCTTTTCCAGTAATATTGCTCTTAATGAGCTTACTCCACAGTCTCACACGCCAGACCTTGTCAAAAGCTTGTTTAAAACCCACATAACAGCAGTAAAGTGTTTTCTTTTGTGTGAAGAGTAGTTCCTTAAGAAGATAGAGAGAGAAGATGTTGTCAATTGTTGACCTATTTTTCCTAAAACCAGTTTGCGATTCTGATATGATTTCGTATTTTTTTGCATAAGCCTTCAGCCTTTCGTTTAGAATGGCGGTAAAACGTTTCCCTAAACAACTTAACAACGTAATAGGGCGGTAGTTTGCTGGGTCTAATGAATCTCCTTTGTCTTATAAATAGCGATAATTTTCCCAATTAGCCACAATCTTCCGGTACAAGACCTCTATCGAAAATTTGGTTAAAAAGATTTTCATAGATTGGGAGCATGATCTCCGATGTGGCTTTGATATATTCATTGTAAATATTGTCATACCCTGCTGCTTTCCCATTTGATAATTTGGCTATTCGTTCAAGTATTTCTTTGCCTGTTATTGGTATATCGAGTCCTGTACAGTTATGCGCGTCAGTATATCGAGTTCTGTACAGTTAGGCGTGTCAGTATATCGAGTTCTGTACAGTTAGGCGTGTCGGTATATCGAGTTCTGTACAGTTAGACGTGTAGGTACCAACAATATCTATGGGACCTTGCTTGACTCCCTGCATTTACCTTTTTAAAATGCTCGAATACCGTTTCTAATTCTAATTTGGTGTTTTCTTTGCCCTTGGTAGAATTTTTGTTGAATAATTTCCAGAAAGATTTATTGTTCCCCTTTATGTAACCGGCGTAAATCTGCATGTAGCTGCTATCACCTATCTTGTGCGTATTTGTTAACGTCCTCTTATATTCCTTGGTAGCTATTTGTAGATTTTGTTTATTTATTTCTGTCTTATATACATTAAAACGGTTTTTTTGCCTTGTGATATCTCTTACGTTTTTCATTGCACTCTTTTCCAAACCAAGGCTGTGAGTTTTTCTTACGTTTTCCTTGATATGTTCTTTTAGGTCCGAATGTTTTTTCTGCACTTTCACAGAATAATTGTCCAATCATATTGATTGACATATTTATATTACGTAGAACGTCGCCATCTGGTATCTCTGAGACAAGGACGTTAATTTCCTCAATGAGATCTCGATTTAAGTTTTCTATAAAGTTGTCTTTCTTCCCATCCATCTAATATAATTATTATTATTATTATTATTATTATTATTATTATTATTATTATCATTGTTGTTGCTGTTGCTGTTGTTGTTGTTGTTGTTGTTGTTCAAGCCTATGTGAAGAGCGCAGTGAATATCGGAAATCATCGGGTCAGTCATATACTTCAAATTGCCTTGATAATTCTATAATTTTCTGTTTCCTATTACGTAATCTATTAAGCTATTATTTGTAGTTGTTGGCCGCCCTACGGATTTGTCCTTCCCTACTCTTCCATTCATTATAAACATATTTACATGCTTGCATAATTGTACCAATTTTCGTCAGTTTGTATTTTTACGGCCTTGACATTGGCTTTTTCTGTCCTTAGGCATCCCGTTCTTTGTGAGTTTTAGAAGATCTGCGTTTGGGGCATCGTCTATCCAGAAGTTTATGTGTAAAATTGTCATATTTGTCATAGTCGTACTCTTCCCCTGTTTTAGCGTTTAGATCTCCAACCAGGCACATTGTCTTATATAATTTAGTTAGGTTTATTATGTCCTGTTCTATATTTCATGGGCATCATTTGTATAGTACCTTGACGATTCTGGTGGAATGTATGTTACCCCAAGCAAAATATCATCTGAATGCATCGTTAGTGCGTTACTAATTTGAACCCATAGGACAGTCATTATCGGATTCGTAATCAATTTTATGGACGTATTTCTTCAAGCTTTCCTTTATTAAGATCCCATAGAGTTTGTGTTTTTATGTCATGTTTTCGTTAACATTATGTACTTAGGAATTGAGATATAATAAGTGCCGTTTAGTTTTGTTTCGTTTAAGCAAATGATATCATGCGCATTTACGAGATCATAAAATTCTGGAATGATTAGTTTAGATTTCAGATTGTTGTCGTTGTCGTTGTTGTTGTTGTTGTTGTTGTTGTTGAACACACACGTTCACGCACACGCACGGACAAATGGATAGGCACGCACGCATCTTTATGCACGTACACACACACTCACGATTGCATGCACGCGCAAGAAAAGTGTAGGGACAATGTTATAGTATTTTATGTTATAGTAAAGGATGGGCGGACTGACTAACGATTAATAGGTTTCTTCCAAATCCCATAATCAACATACGGAGATGATGCAGAAATAAGTTATGGAAGATTCTCACGGGAAACAATGACTAATTAAAATCCTTAACATAAGTTCTAGAGCCTACCGCAATAGGATCCTTCCACCAAAATTTGATTAAAATTTGGGTAATGCTTTAGGAGGAGATATGTTTTAAAGGATTTCCGGAAAGATTTTCAGAAAATCCAAAATGACCATAAAAAATTGACCAATTACATTTATCGTTAGACGTGTTGAAGTGTACCACAATAGGATCGTTTCACCAAACTTTCGGTGAAATTGGGGTATTGATTAAGGTGGAAAATAGCGTTATAATAGCCTTTGCAAAATGTCACAAATTTGACTGACCGGTCGACCGACTGACAGGCAGACATACCGATAGGGAGATTGATACTAGTTGCGGAGTCGCAAATTGTCTGATGAATAACAATATTGAGAGATGCGTGAAACTACTGAGAGATGGATCTGTGGGAAATTTCATCAAGTGGAGACTGGGTTGGTGGGGGAGTGGTTAGGCGTAAAGAATATAATTACATTTTAAGTATCATCGATACGCAAAAACATATATTGCTATGTCCATACATTCTTTATTCACGCATTCAACCACGTTATCAATATGATAGCTGCTGCTGCTGCTGCTGCTGCTGCTGCTGCTGCTGCTGCTGTGGTGGTGATGGCAGTGTTGCTCTTGTTGCTGCTGGTGGTGGTGGTGGTGGTTGTGGTGTTGGTTGTGGGGGTGGCGGCGGTGGTAGTGGTGGTGGTGGTGGTGGTGGTGGTGGTTGTGCTGGTAGTGGTGGTTGTGGCGGAGATGGCAGTGTTGCTGTTGTTGTTGTTGTTGGTGGTGGTGGTGGTGGTGGTGGTAGTGGTGGTGGTAGTAGTGGTGGTGGTTGTGTTCGTGATGGTGGTGGTTGTGGTGATGGTGGTGGTTGTGGTGGTTGCGATGGTTGTGCTGCTGGTGGTGGTGGCGGGCGTGGTGGCGGCGGCGGCGGCAGCAGTGACAATGACGATCTGATGATAATGACGATGAAACTCAACATACGACCGCAGGCATACTTAGTTGAGGAATGCTAAATGTGGCCAGTTAGTCTTTGATAATTCTTTGAGAAGGGAAGGGGGAGGGGGCGACTTCTATTAGGTACATATTTGGAATTCACGTCACTAAAAATCTTGAAAGTCTTCACAGCTGCATTGATCATTACAATTACTAAACAATTTTGATGAATTTTAATCTTTCAAGGGAGATAACTCTGGAGAATATGACCGGATTTTGACGAAATGAAATTATGACACTTCGTCCATCCCTAACACATCTGCTGAAAAAAGAATTGCGAGTGTAGGTTCAAAGCTCTTCGAGATATGGCTCGGGAAAGAACATCTTGACGAATTTTAGCTTTTGAAGGGAGATAACTCTGGAAAATATGGGCGGATTTTGCCGAAACGAAATCATGACACTTCGTCCATCCCTAACACATCTGCTGAAAAAGAATTGTGAGTGTAGATTCAAAACTCTTCGAGATATGGCTCGGACAAGAACCCCGAGATGCATCAGATCAAATTCTAGATACATGCATATCTCGGAAACTACTGGTCCTAATTTGATCAAATCTTAACACAAGAAAGGATGGGAACATACACGAGGACTCCACAACTATTGGCGTGATCTGAAGAAATCCGGTTAAGTAGAACAAATCTGGATAATCCAAAAGCTTCTTACAGCTTGACAAAAATGGGAGGGCGATGGTCTGCAATCTCCGATTGCTCTTGTTGTAAGCTGTAGCCCGTCCCTCTCTCACCCACCCACATTCCCACACTCATTCCCTCTCCCACTCACTCACTCCCTCAATCTCTTCCTCTCTCTCCCTCACTCTATCACTCCTTCCTTCCACCCACCCCCCACCCCCACACACACACACCCATCCATCCATCCGCTCGCCCATCCCTCCCTCTCTCCCTCCTCCACCACTCCTTCCCTCCATCTTCCCTCCCTCCATTCCTCTCTCCATCCACCCATCCATCCCTCACGCCACCACTCCTTCCATCCATATCCCCCCCTCCCTCCAGCACTCCTTCCCACCATCCCTACCTCCCTGCTGGTGGATCCTTCCTTCCACACACCCACTCACCCACCCATCCATCCAACCACCCATCTAACGAGTCAATCAATCAATCAATCAATCAATCAATCAATCAATCGATCGATCGATCGATCAATCAATCAATCACTACCACCTACCATATCCTGCTTTGCGAGATATGGATGATGCGTGTGCCGCCAGCCAGCCAGCCAGCCAGCCAACCACCTAGCCAGTCAGTCAGTCAGCCAGCCAGCCAGCCAGCCAGCCAGCCAGCCAGCCAACCACCTAGCCAGTCAGTCAGCCAGTCAGTCAATCAAACAGTAGATTGGTTAATAGATAAAATGAGAAAATATTTAGGATATTCTTTCGTAAATAGAAGCATTGTGTGATATTTACATCAAAGATGCTATGTTGTCCTTTGACAACACGGGGTTGCCTAGGAAGTTGACATAACTTATGACATTTGAAAGGCTAATATAATCAATTGCTTTTGAAATGATGGTTTCCAGGTGAACATCATAAAGACAAACTATCTTGACAAGTTGGCGTGTGCAATTTCATATATATCTGGAAACAACTGTGTGCTGGATACGTAACTTTATCTTCATATGAAACCTTCATAAATAACCGTTTTGCAACAAACTGTTACCCGACATCCAAAAGAGCATTTATTTAACACAAATAGCCGTATGAATTTGTTGGGAAATGAACGAAACGAATACGAATTAAAACAATAAAACTACATTTGTATATATCTGTTAGCTTTCAGAAGAACACACATTTCAAACGTCACATATACGTGTGTGCATATGTGTGTCCCGAGATGTATTTTAAAGAAGACAAAAACCGATGAACCGATTTGGTTTTGGATGAGATTTTCAGACTTTGCCACTGATTCGGATAAAAAAAACCCAGATCATAATCGGATCAGATTCTGGATCTATTGCTGTTATTGTCGTTGTTTGCGTGCCCTTCACTCGTTTTGTTCAGTGCCCAAGACTGCTTTGTCTGATATAGGCAACAGTAATGTATAGGCCTATGCTAACATAATTATCAGATATTTCCGATGATGACGTGCCCATCTTACCCTACTTCAACATCTGCACGGTTTTGAAGCAATTTCACCAATTAATAAAATTACTATTGTCGGACTGTAGCGTTGTACCACTACTGAGTTTGTAAATTTTCTGCTGTGTTCAACTGTTGGTCTACTGGATATATTTGTCGAACTATCGGGCTGTTGGACTAGTCGGAATACTGGGTAAAATTGTCAGAATACAGGGTTGGCAGACTAATGGACTGTCAGACTATTAGTGGGTAAAATTGTCGGACTATTGGGTTATTGGACTTAGTGGGGCGTCCCCGACATCTCGAGCAGTGGCGACTGTATAAGCATCTGTTCTGATTTGCCGCGAGGAGTCACATGATCCTGCGTTTGACCACGCCCTCGTCAAGTTTTTTCCCACCCACCTTTAAACATGTCAATCATCGGCACACATCAAAATACCTACATACCAAAAATGTGGCGATGGGATGGCACGGCTTGTCTGATTGGCTGAAAGAGTGATGACGTCATCAATATTTGAATTAGGCCACAATCAATCTTTTCCCTTTAAAAATATTCGAATCTGATTGGTCGAGAACCAAACAATAGACCTCTCTATTGACCGAACAGATTCTAGTATTCTTTGGCGGAGAGAAAGTGAGCATGACCTAATTCAGATATTGATGATGTCGCCTTTCTACTCCCATGGTGACGTAAATGTCATTTGCAAAAATAGCGTAATCACAGCAAAAACGTTAATCTGGCGCCAGAACACTATAAAAGTATGGATCTCGAAAATCTGTATTATTTTACTGGGGCGTAGTTTTACCTGCGAGGTTTTATTTATGGAGATTGGTAACCCGTAGTCTCTCTCTCTCTCTCTCTCTCTCTCTCTCTCTCTCTCTCTCTCTCTCTCTCTCTCTCTCTCTCTCTCTCTCTCTATTGTTGTTTGAAAAAATCTTACAGGAAATCAAGTGGAAACCAACTATTTTACCATTTTTTCAGAAAATAAAGTGTGATAACGCTGGTGATCGCAGCCACATTTTGGACAAAAGCAATCCCTGTCAAGGTCTCATGCGGAAGCATGTCTTCCCAAAATTTGAACTGAATCCATGCAGACTAACAGAAGTTATCGAGCAGAAACCAAATAATTTAAATGGGTTTTTTCAAGAAATCATGGGGAATTACTCTGGTGATTGCATCCGGGTCTCTGCGAAACGCAATCCCAGTAAAGGTCTCATGTGGAGGGATGGATTCCGGGAATCTGAACTGAATCCATACATTATTAAGTGGTAACCAGATATCTTATGATTTTTCAAGTAATCAAGGAGGATTACTCTGGTGATTACGGTTAGATTTCAGACAAAAGCAATTCGAGTCAAAGGCTCAAGCAGAGCGATGTATTTCCGAAATAGTAATTGAATCCATGCAGGATAACCAAAGACATCGAGTAGAAACGAAATATTTTACAATTTTTTTTAAGTCAAGGGGTAATTACTCTGGTAATTGCAGCCAGATTTCAGTCAAATGCAAACCCTTTCAAGGGATGTATTTCTGAAATTTGAACTGAATTCATGTAAGGTAACTGTAAGTTGTTGCGCGGAAAACAAATGTGGGCATACGCACAGACAGACCGATGGGTGGAAGGGCCCATTTCTATACTTCCTGTCGACCGTCAGCGGACTAAAAATTGTCTTCAAAATCCATTTCTATCATCCATACTAGATGTAATGATGGAATAGAATATATGTGAGATTTTATTGAAATCAGATAAACCATAGTACACTAAATTGTGATTTGACAAACGCTAACGCTGGGTCCTAAAATAACCAAATTTCAAATACTTTACAAGTATAGAAAATTGTGAAAATCAATGTCATTTTGATGCAGAATAGTTCTAATCATCGCGTAGAATGAATCTCAGAAAATTTATTGAAATCGGATAAACCCTTGTTGATGTAAATGTTATTTGAAGAAATCTTAACTGGCGCAGATGTCTGCGCCAAAGGCAATGGCGATGCTGCCAAAATCCCGTTCTTTCTCCCAATATCTCACCCCCACTTCGTGAACGCGAGATAGAAAATTATTCATTTCATAATGACACAACTTTATGTTAAAGTCAGAATTCTGCATACAAGTTCGGGAGCCGCTGACTATAGGGTCCTTCCAACCTAACTTGGTTGAAATCCGGCAATCAGTTAAGCAGTAGTCGGTTCATAAATTTTCAGAAAATCCAAGATGACCGCATGAAACAATTAACAAAGTTTAATTATGTTTATCGGTACTTTAGATGACTGCCAACATATGGCCATTCTAAAATGGATTTGTTGAAATTGGTCACGTGGTTTAATGAGTATTACTGGAGTGTTCTTTTCAGCGATTTTCCATAAATCTTTTGAAGATCTAAGATCGCCGCTGTAAGAATTGACCAATCATAGGATCTTTCCAGCCAAGTTTGATTGAAATCGACCACAGAGTTAATGAGTAGTAGTCAATTAACAGATTTCCCATAAATAATAGGCTAGATAGCCGCCGGAGAAATCAACCATTTAAAATTATGTATACATGTTCCTGAAGTTATTGTCATAGGGTGGTTCCAACTAGGTGTGGCCAATAATATGGTGTCTCCTTAGGACAGTGGTTTCACGACCACGCGTATTAAAGAAACCCATGTTCTGCCTTCTAAAGAAACATCCTATACATCGACTACTTGTTTGTGCCAAATAAGGTGGTCCCTCAAGACAGGTTATAATAAGTTACACATACGTGTTTCACTAGGAACATAGTGTTACATTACGTCTGAGTATTAGAAAGGGCACGAGAAGGTTAATTTGTGGCGGATTCGAGTGACTAACTCTTAGTATACGCAAACAAGGTGAGTTTTTGCGATTCGACTCGTACCTACCCTAGCGTAAATCATATACTCACGAGTAGACGAGGTTAGATGTACCCCGTGTTTAAATTACACTGATTACGCTACACATACACGTGACTTACTCGACTTACCTTGCTTCGTAGGTGGGTTTCCTGGAGTAGGTACTAGAGTACTTAGGCCTATTCTAGTCATTTAGGCGCTACTCTTGTAACTTGAGTCGCTACTCTACTAGGGGCCTATACTCACTCAGGGATTACTCTGCATTCGCTACATAACAAGTGAATCATGCTAATGTTGAAATTGAGGCAGCGTTGTCAGAAATGTAAACCATTCGACCGGCCGACTGACTGCCAGACAGACAGACAGACTGGCAGACAAACACACTTACCTTGATGCTAGATGTCTTGTATTGGTGTTTTATTCACGAACACAGCGAAATACTCTTAACACGTGTAAGTTAAACAGCCTCGCCCTATCCTTGCATAGTTTTAAAACATGCTCTATCTCGCGCACATGTCTGTAAAATAACGTCCTAGTTAACGAGTTAGGCATACAAAACACGAGACAGGATCACGTTATCAGGGGACAAAGTCTACATTTTTAGCCTTCCGAGAAATCTACGTAATGTAAACATCACCTGCCCTAGACACGATCACGAGGTAGGGGTGGGTGGGGTAGTGCACATTGCAGTTTGCATGTATTACGATAAGTGTATGAATTCGTGTCTCTATATAGAAATAAAACCTCTGGCAAATGATCAACTCCTTAGATTGCAAAAATCTCATTATGTTTATAGTCGTACTGTATGTCCTATTATGTGGAGGCTCGTCGTCACATAGGCAAAGTATGTAGGTGGCCTGATCATCGTGACGTCACATAAGCAATGTATGTAGGTGCCCTGATCATCGTGACGTCACATAGGCAATGTCTGTAGGTGGCCTGATCATCGTGACGTCACATAGGCAACGTCTGTAGGTGCCCTGATCATCGTGACGTCACAGAGACAATGTTTATAGCTGGCCTGATCATCGTGACGCCTTAGAGACAATGTCTGTAGGCGGCCTGATCATCGTGACGTCACATAGACAATGTCTTTGATGAGACGATAATCACGACGTCACATACAGGCCTGTCCAAATTGGCATAACCCATTTTTCGTTCGCGCAAAGGTTACACAAATATTTCTGACACAACTTGTTTTCCGTTCCCGCAATTCCTTTCATGTTGTACATAAATACATGGAATGGTTATGCAAAACAGAACGGGTTATTTGTTAAACTTAATCACTGGAATGAGTGGCTCGGTTACATAAAACAAATTTGCTTAACCCAAAAATGGGTTGCACACATTTTCAGTTTGGACAGGCCTGCACATAGAAAATTTCTTTGATGAGCTCCTCATGACGTCACATAGACAATGTCTGAAGGTGGCCTGATCATGATGACGTCACAACGACAATGTATACAGGTGGCCTGATCATCATGACGTCACATAGACAATGTATGTAGGTGGCTTGATCTCATGCCGTCACATAGACGATGTCTTTGATGAGCTGATCATCGTGACGTCGCATAGACAATGTCTGTAGGTGGCCTAATCATGATGACGTCACATAGACAATGTCTGTAGGTGGCCTAATCATGATGACATCACATAGACAATGTCTGTAGGTGGCCTGATCATGATGACGTCACATAGACAATGTATGTAGGTGGCTTGAACTCATGACGTCACATAGACAATGTCTTTGATTAACTGATCATCATGACGTCACATAGACGATGTCTTTGATGAGCTGATCATCGTGACGTCACATAGACAATGTCTGTAGGTGGCCTAATCATGATGAGGTCACATAGACAATGTCTGTAGGTGGCTTGATCATGATGACGTCACATAGACAATGACTGTAGGTGGCGTGATCTTCACGACGTCACATAGACAATGTCTGTAGGTGGCCTGATCATCGTGACGTCACATAGACAATGTCTGTAGGTGGCCTGATCATCATGACGTCACATAGACAATGTCTGTAGGTGGCCTGATCTCATGACGTCACATAGACAATGTCTTTGATTAACTGATCATCATGACGTCACATAGACGATGTCTTTGATGAGCTGATCATCGGGACGTCACATAGACAATGTCTGTAGGTGGCCTAATCATGATGACGTCACATAGACAATGTCTGTAGGTGGCCTGATCATGATGACATCACATAGACAATGTCTGTAGGTGGCCTGATCATGATGACGTCACATAGACAATGTCTGTAGGTGGCCTGATCATGATGACGTCACATAGACAATGTCTGTAGGTGGCCTAATCATGATGACGTCACATAGACAATGTCTGTAGGTGGCCTGATCATGATGACGTCACATAGACAGTGTCTGTAGGTGGCCTGATCATGATGACGTCACATAGACAATGTCTGTAGGTGGCCTAATCATGATGACGTCACTTAGACAATATTTGTAGGTGGCCTGATCATGATGGCATCACATAGACAATGTATGTAGGTGGCCTGGTCATGATGACGTCACATAGACAATGTATGTAGGTGGCCTAATCACAATGACGTCACATAGACAATGTATGTAGGTGGCCTGATCATCATGACGTCACATAGGCAATGTCTTTGCTTAGCTGATCATCATGGCATCACAAAGACAATGTCTTTGCTTAACTGATCATCATGACGTCACATAGATGATGACTTCTGATGAGCTGATCATCGTGACATCCGATAGACAATGTCTGTAGGTGGCCTGATCATGATGACGTCACATAGAAAATGTCTGTAGGTGGCCTGATCATCATGACGTCACACAGACAATGTCTGTAGGTGGCCTGCTCTCATGACGTCACATAGACAAGGTCTTTGATTAACTGTTCATCATGACGTCGCTTAGACAATGTCTTTGCTTAACTGATCATCGTGACGTCACATAGACAATGTCTGTAGGTGGCCTGATCATGATGACGTCACATAGACAATGTCTGTAGGAGGCCTGATCTTGATGACAACACGTAGACAATATCTGTAAGTGGCCTGTTCACCATGACGTCACATAGACAATGTCCGTAGGTGGTCTGATCATCATGACGTCACATGATCATCATGACGTCACATAGATGATGACTTTCTTGAGCTGATCATCGTGATGTCCCATAGACAATATCTGTAGGTGGCCTGATCATGATGACGTCACATAGACAATGTATGTAAGTGGCCTGATCATGATGACGTCACATAGACAATGTCTGTAGGTGGCCTGATCACCATGACGTCACATAGACAATGTATGTAGGTGGCCTAGTCACAATGACGTCACATAGACAATGTATGTAGGTGGCCTGATCACCATGACGTCACATAGACAATGTCTGTACGTGGCCTGATCATGATGACGTCACTTAGACAATATTTGTAGGTGGCCTGATCATGATGGCATCACATAGACAATGTATGTAGGTGGCCTGATCATGATGACGTCACATAGACAATGTATGTAGGTGGCCTAGTCACAATGACGTCACATAGACAATGTATGTAGGTGGCCTGATCATGATGACGTCACATAGGCAATGTCTTTGCTTAGCTGATCATCATGGCATCACAAAGACAATGTCTTTGCTTAACTGATCATCATGACGTCACATAAATGATGACTTCTGATGAGCTGATCATCGTGACATCTGATAGACAATGTCTGTAGGTGGCCTGATCATGATGACGTCACATAGAAAATGTCTGTAGGTGGCCTGATCATCATGACGTCACACAAACAACGTCTGTAGGTGGCCTGCTCTCATGACGTCACATAGACAAGGTCTTTGATTAACTGTTCATCATGACGTCGCATAGACAATGTCTTTGCTTAACTGATCATCATGACATCACATAGACCATGTCTTTGATGAGCTGATCATCGTGACGTCACATAGACAATGTCTGTCGGTGGCCTGAACATGATGACGTCACATAGACAATGTCTGTAGGAGGCCTGATCTTGATGACAACACGTAGACAATATCTGTAAGTGGCCTGTTCACCATGACGTCACATAGACAATGTCCGTAGGTGGTCTGATCATCATGACGTCACATAGACAATGTCTTTGCTTAACTGATCATCATGACGTCACATAGATGATGACTTTCTTGAGCTGATCATCGTGATGTCCCATAGACAATATCTGTAGGTGGCCTGATTATGATGACGTCACATAGACAATGTATGTAAGTGGCCTGATCATGATGACGTCACATAGACAATGTCTTTGCTTAGCTGAGCATCATGGCATCACATAGACAATGTCTTTGCTTAACTGATCATCATGACGTCACATAGACAATGTATGTAGATGGCCTGATCATGAGGACGTCACATAGACGATGTCTGTAGATGGCCTGATCATGATGACGTCACATAGACAATGTCTGCAGGAGGACTGATCATCATGCCGTCACATAGACAATGTATGTAGGTGGCATGATCATGATGACGTCACATAGACAATGTCTGTAGGTGGCCTGATCATCATGACGTCACATAGACAATGTCTGTAGGTGGCCTGATTATGATGACGTCACATAGACAATATATGTAGGTGGCCTGATCGTCATGACGTCACATAGACAATGTCCTTGCTTAACTGATCATCATGGCATCACATAGACAATGTCTTTGCTTAGCTGATCATCATGACGTCACATTGATGATGACTGATGAGCTGATCATCGTGACGTCCCATAGACAATGTCTGTAGGTGGCCTGATCATGATGACGTCACATATACAATGTCTGTAGGTGGCCTGATCATCATACCGTCACATACTCAATGTCTTTGCTGAACTGATCATCGTGAAGCTCTACGCTCGGTACCAGTCTCCGACCAAGTTCAGCATGTGCCGCTCTGTATCTCTGCTTCCCGAAAGACTCCATGACAGAAAATCTCGCGAAAACGGACATCTCCCGTCGGCCGTCTCATCGTCTGCTCTCTCCACGAGGATCCGCCCTAACTGTTCTCCGTTCTAACAGGTTCCGCCGACACAGCATCGTTATCTCTGGCTGTCGAGAACTAAGTCACCACTTGACGTGAATAAGGAACTGTGTTAAAATTAGTGGTGTACAGGTTAGATTTACCGAACGTGTACACGTATTTGCCATTCTGCTGCAAAAATGTAGTAATAATATGATATCTATTTAGCCTGTTATTAAGTGTAGAGGGTGGAATGTGGTGGGGTTAGAAAATAAAATAATTTATTAACACCCACCCCTTGCGTCAACAGCGCCTCAAAACGCTCAAAGTGCACCTCATTTTGATTAATCGAATACTAAATATTAAAATTTTGAGCTCCATTAATGTCTATTTGCAGATCAAGAGAAGACTATTTTGTAAAATTATCACTGGAATTTACAGAAAGAGCATTCAAATGGATAATTTTGAAGATCACTGTAGATGATGTTTAGGCTGGCTTTAGCAATAAAAGGAAAATGAAAATCCTACTTTTGTTTGATCAGGGTCCATTTGCATGCCAAGCGAAAACTATTAAAAAAATGACCACTGAAATGACTGGCTCGGTTACCGAGCCAGTCATTGCAGTGGTAAATTTACAAAACTAATCTTTTCTTTAGCCGCAAATGGAAATTCATAGAGACCATTGCAGAGGCCGCTTTGGACGGGCTGGCCATAATAGAGTTAATTTGACACGAGATTGTGCAACTTGTTTACCGAGTTTTCCCACAATATCCTGATTTGTTAGATAAAGAACTTGAACGGGGGACATAGAGATATCAAATGACGTTTTAATATGTTACATGTGTACACTAAATATACAACATGTGCTATTATGAGCCTAATGAATCTTAAGCTAGATATTACATCCACATTGTTCTAGACAGATCTAAAAATAATCAAAACTAATAACTAATGAACTAATGATGTGCAAGAGTAGTGAAATTATAGAGTCTATAACGGTCAATGTACAAGGGTCGATGTATAGGGTAATGGCAATCGGTTAGTTATTATCCTGATAGATTAAAATTAACTAGTCGAATTTAAAACAACTCTGACCGCGTGTAGCGATCCTCACAGGTGTACAAAGTTCAGCGAATCAATTTTCAATCGTTTTAGGGAAATAACTACCGATTACATTTGTAACAGGTCTCGAGCGGCGACGCAATATTTGGAGAAAAGAAATGTCAGCCTAAGTTGACTCAGGGCATGGACGAGGTATTCTCATGTTTCTTTCAGAGTTTCTTCAATTAAAACAATTCGAGTCATTTCACATTTCATATTTTTTGCAATAAAATAAAGTTTCATTAAATCTATACAAACGATAAAATATACAACCAATAAAAGTACAGATAATAATAATAATAATAATAATAATAATAATAATAATAATAATAATAATAATAATAATAGTAATAATAATAATAATAATAATAATAATAATAATAATAATAATAATAATAATAATAATAATATACATACGAATAAGTGAAAAAATATAAACTACATATATGTAAAACGAATACAATCAATAATAATTTAATTAAAATATAAAATTTGCAAATGTTTCGAGTGGGATCCAGGACCTGTAAAAGTTAAGCGATAGACGTAGAGAATGATTCGACTGCGGTATTAGGCGAAGCTGATTTTAGAGCTGGTATTTAAAATAAATTTGAAACCGATCTAAGCGATGCTGAACCCCTAACAGGTTGGGTGTAAAGATAGGGTAGGGATTTGTACAGAGGTAGGGTTTGGAGATATTAACTTTCAAAGCGTTGGGAGGAGTGTGTAGGGTATATTTTAAATAGGTTAAATAATGGGTTTTTTAAAAAGACTGGCTCAATGTATGAATATATAGCGATTTACTCGAGGCACCCCCTCCTCCCCGCCCCAACCCCTCACAATATAACTACGTATTGCCCTCCACACACGTGCACATTTCTAACCGATAATAATAAAGCAGAAGATTGCTTACTCCTCCTCCTCCTCCTCCTCCTCCTCCTCCCCCTCCTCCTCATCCTCCTCCTCCTCCTCCTCCTCCTCCTCCTCCTCCTCGATGAAGGGTATGCTAGTAATCTTCTACGTTATGGGTTATAACATTATACATACTACAAACATGGTAGCTCAACCGTTTCCCCACCCCACACCTCCCGAGGTTTTTCCAATTCGCTCACGCTCAACCCCACATGCACCCTCAGCTTTCTCAGCATCCCCCCACCCAAACCCCAGGCTATCGTAAAATTAGATTCTAGGGATATCCTGAAAGCCATACGGTTTAGTATGATAGTCATTAAAGATTATACGTTTTTGTAAGTAAATCTGAAACGTTTCTCAGTATCCTTGCTCAAAAGTCTATGATCTTTATTGCTAATGATAGTATTAGGATACTGAGCGAACGTTTCGAGATTATGATCGTTGACCGTGGCTAACAGAGTATCGAAGCCCAACCAATGATTCCTGTAATTCAACGTTAAGCCCTTACTTTTGCAGACATTCTTGATATCCCCAGTCTGTCCATCTAGCTGTCTGTACACGTAACTCTTCGGGCCAAACTCTGTTATTTCACTGCGGGAAGGAACTTCGTCCGTGAAATAACCGAGTCTGTTGTGGTAAATGGGGATTAGACAAGGTTTATCAGGTTTTTGGATGTACACGATAGAATCTGTATCATGATAAATGCAACTCGAGCCTACCGCTACAAGGCTTCGTAGCAAATGAACCCTGGCATGACTCGTGACAAATGCCATTATCACGACATTGGTGTGATTATCCAGCAGCCCGATTTGGTTCAGCTCGCGATAGCGCATTAAGAGAGTGCTCTCATTGAAATCTTTGACCGAAATCATTCAATCCGTCAGCAACTTCAACATTGCGCTATGCGAATTTGACGTATTCGTGCTCAGGGTAGGCGGCATTGAGGGCGAAATAACCCCACAAAGGATTCAGCACCTGTTTTCCAGGGTTCTAAGGCCCTTATTTTGAATGATCAAAGATTTATCTAATTTAATCCCTTCACGTTCAAAATATTGCAGAACATACACATCTTTCTGCACATCTGTGACCGCATCCTCGGAATACCCTGATGCTTCTTGTTTAATTTTCAAAAAGTTATCGCTGTATCCCTTGAAAAGCATATCAGTATGTTCTTTGTAGTGCCATATCTCGATAAACTCTAAGATATGGTACCCACTATGTACCGCCTCCATCAACTCCACAGACGTCCATACACCATGTAGAGCGCACTCACGATTGCTATGAGTACATTCAGCACTCTGAAAATCGTGAGCGCATTTACTACACAGATAAAAGAATACACGCTCGTTACATCTGTACGGGAGGACAGGAAGAACAAATCTTTAGGAGGCAAACAGATACACTTTAACAGACCGAAGTAAGACCATAACTCCTCTACCGGTTTAAAATCTCTAATGATTACTTCCGGTGTGCCTAGAGGGTACTCACTGGTCTTACAAACGTAAGGATATAGCGAAGTGATATCCATGTGCACTATATACTCATCCACTGTGGCCTGGTGATGCAAACATATGGCATTGGTGAGGCGTCATGGTATGTTCTAGCATTCAGATAAAGCTTTAATGCTAGGCTCGTTAAGCCTCTGGGCCTTAAAATCACAACCCCACATTTCGACTACCTTCAAACCTATACATCTAAGCTAGCTAGATTTAGAAAGGGTCTTCTAAGACACTTCTTCTAAAGGTAGATCAGGCTAAAAAATGACTTGGTAGTCATATGCTTTCTAGGCAGACATTTCAGGCAGGCATGCACGTAACAACCATAGTACTCGAAGTACTCGTCCGTGTCCAGTCAGTAACCATCCAGCAATCGGTTAAGTGCTTCGGGTTCGCCACCAGTTAGACTGTGTTTAATAAACATATTCTGAGAATGAGCCAGGTAATCTAGCCACTTGCACGCTTCTATGGAGTAACGTTTCTTGTTACATAGGTTAATGTACCCAGTAACAGGCGGGGCTACTAGCTTATGCTCGTTTAAGTAGTTAGCCCTAAACACCTTATTACATAATGATGCTAATGTTATAGATGACACAAAAGGCGGTATCCCTGTTTCATGGACGAACATCTCATGAAGCTTACCGCACGTTATCCAAGAATATCTACGTCAGACCTACAGTAAAGTTTCATGGCATCCCTAAAATTGAAAACACCAGCGTTGACTGAGTCATACCATGAGTCGAATTCCTTACGCGCTGACACAGACATATTGTCAGTGCTGTAAGCATCAATCGAGGGGTATGCGCCAACATAATCAAAGAATACGTTACTGTCTAGGAGATATGGATGGAAAAAATCCTTTCTCGCTAGGTAGATTGAATATTGCTGGTAGCTGACACAGTTGAAATGGAAGAAAGGCTAGACTGTCCTTAAAATGAATGTCACTGACATTCAAATACACCACTTTATTACCATTCATTATTACGTTTGACGGTTTAAGTTCTGTGTTTCTAAAGAGCCGCTCCTTCACTAGATGCAAGTCAAACCCACAGCTGTTATGAGCTATAGCGTTGTAGTCCCGAACGCACAGAACATTAGTCTTATGCTTGCCCTCGCACTCAGATTTCGTAGCTAATAACAATTGCATGAAATTGGTTAGAGCATTAGAACCTTCGAAGATAACCTCTCTTTGACGTTCATCGCAATCCGAGCAATACTCGTCATGAGGTTTGCTAATGCATACAGAGCAAGCTATCTGAGCAACGACATAAATAACATCATGATGCTTTGTCACTTGGTTCGTTTCAAAACCATAAGAGATGAAACGTTGAGGGATGGATGATAAGTCCTTATTCCCATTTTTAGGGTCGTGTGCCTTATACTTCGCCGCTAAGCTCACGTGTTCTTCGTTATAAGGCTGCATATAACAAACGTGGTCACGTAAATCAACCTCAACTAGGATATTTCTACTGCCTACAATGATGTTAAGAGCAAGAAGCAACATCTAGAAGTTTGCCACAGTCCCCGCAAGACTTACACATAGCACACATTCCAGAGTTGACGTGATTGTTGTAGCAACCCTCGCTCTTAAACCATCTGCTACAAGCTTCACAATAGCGATTAGCGATCTGCATGCAGGGCGGAGCTGCTTGACATAAACGACAGCGTTTTGCGCAAGAATGTTGATCGTGGTTCGCATAAGCTACATCGCATTTGTCACAGTAATAACTACAACCTTTCAAGGCCTTAACACTGAATTTGAACGCAATTATCCGCACCCCTGTATACACAGCGTTTATTCTCGAGCTTGCTATGCACTCTTAGAGAAATGCCCCGTGGGGCCAAAGTGTCTTGGAATGCATTCCAAGCATCGGGCCCACAAGCTACATCAGTAGACACACCAGCCTGAGCATGCAGTTCTCGAGCTTTCATACATTGATGCTGATCATCACCTAAACATTATCTAGATTCCTAACAGTGATACAGCATTTTTTTAACATGGCTTCGAACTCCAACTCATCGAGATATAATTTGGCAAGATTACTATTCCATCCAGATCCGCTAGGCATTTCTACGTGAAAAATCTCCATAGAAAAGCCCCCATCGAGATATACGTCTCTTTGGGATTGACTCACTTCAGAAATTGCGTTCGTTATTTCTGTAGCCGTCAGATCTCAGACTTGGCCAAAGTCCACGTGGATCGGGGTGTTTAAAGCTGTGTGATTTATCGTGACCCTGCTGTAACCCGGAGGCG
This sequence comes from Chaetoderma sp. LZ-2023a, assembly GCA_034401795.1. Taxonomy (NCBI): domain Eukaryota; kingdom Metazoa; phylum Mollusca; class Caudofoveata; order Chaetodermatida; family Chaetodermatidae; genus Chaetoderma; species Chaetoderma sp. LZ-2023a. The sequence goes on from CM067361.1 coordinate 78,546,456, forward strand.
ATGCATTCACGCTTGCATAAAAGCTCTCTAATATTCTTTCGAATATAGAATGCACACGCTCTGAAACTTCAACCAAATTCTCTGTAATAATGGCGTTTGGATTAAAGTTGACAGAGTAAGAATTTTCTGTTATATTAAAACGCCTGGACTGAAAGGTACACGTGCGAGTTATATCGTACATATCATCGATGTTGGGTGTGTCGGGTCTAGGCACAGCTGTTACAACGTCATCATAATGTCTGCCCCACCCCCCACCCAGAATTCCCCCCTCTACACCGTTAGCCCCTCCTCCTATCATATTAGCTTCCATACTCGTATCATTAGTTTCAAATAAATTAACTCTGCAGACTTGAGCAGATTTATTTTTGCAATTCTTGTAATTATTCTTGCTAGTCTTCTTAACCGGGGTATAGGGAGCGCTAACAGAGTTGCTAGAGGTGGGGTGGGGGTTGGCAGCTGCGGGGCTGGGCTGGTAGCGTCAGGGTGGGGTGGTCGAGTTGGCTAGGGTGGTCTGGGGTGCTGGGGTGGGGTGGGAACGTTAGCATTGTTGGAGATCGGGTACTCGAATGGTCTCCAAAATTTTACTACAGCATTTGAGCGTGTATAGTTTGGGTTGGAATTTAGGGGTTGATGAGGTTGCGGGTGTGTAACGGGGGGACGTTACGGGTTGATAATGGTGAGCAGTGGCTAAAAGTTCAGTATCGCTTAGAGAGTGCATTAAAAATATCTATATTACGTTGCAATACATCGTCGTCTTAAGAATTAGAACATCTGTGGAAATGTGAGATATTTTGCTCTTCAAAGCTATGAAAATTAAAAATATCTTCCAACATTTCCACAGATGTCATAGTTTTTAAAACGGTTTCGCTCAGTGCCTCCCCCGAATCGTGGTCTACACCCCTGTTTAACTTTGCAGGGTCTGGACCCCGAGCAGGCTCATCACTCCTCGAGCTCGTTGAAGTGGCCCCAGGGTTCGATCTCCCTGAAGACCGCCTCAACATTGTAGTCATCGCTGGAGTCGTCAGGGGTCATCGTCGTTGGCGATGAAGGAGCTGATGTCACTCCACTTGCCATCGCTGACCACATATATTGCGAGTAAGTTTGTGATACTGTAAGACAAAAAAGATAAATCAGATTAAATTTTATATTTCTACACAAGTATTTTCACGGTCATATGTAGGGTTCAGAAGTCGCTGTCATAAGTCACTGTCATAAGACGCTGTCATACCCCGCTGCCATAAGCCGCTGTCGTGAGTCTCATCTATGTCACAACATTATCAAACCCCCGTGACACCGAATCCTAAACCTAGCGGACGCATAGCGCACCCCATAACCCTAAAAAACACCTCATCCCTCAACAAACCCCAACCCCACAAATCCCTCAAACTCTCCCCACAAACCTCAACCACAACTACCCCACCCACGCTAGTCTACTAGCCAAATCCACCCAGAGCCATCACAAGCCCTGCAACACCATGGTGTAGTTCGGATCGACCGGTCAGCTGGGTACGCGCCGCCTGTCCTGGATTCGTTCCATGAATACGCCCCCCCCCCCCCCGAGGTAGAGCCATAAGCGTATCAAAGCCTATGAGAGCGATTTTATCGACAAAATGACTAAGTTCGTTAAAACGCGTAGCGCGCATGCGCGCGCTTACTACTGTTTTGACAGAGTGCGTATTTCATGACCAAGATAGGATGGCTTTCCGAATCTGTAAACCATTTCAAAATCGGTTAAGAAATGGCTGAGTTACTACTGTTTTGACAGAGCACGTATTTCACGACCAAGATAGGATGGCGCTTTTAGTGTACCGAGTAGGTATATTGTAATTCTTTATAATTACTTGTTCCCGCCGAATCTGGCATTAATCAAGACCAGAATTCGACGGGCATTCCGAATCTGTAAACCATTTCAAAATCCGTTAAGAAAAAGCCCTTTTGATTATCTTCAAAATATTGCCGTGATGTCGTAACCACGTGTACGCAGAAATTCTAGAATGTTCTAGAACATTCGACTGTGCCATTATTAGCTACGCGCTGATTGGCTATTGCTCGACCGATGATTGGTTGAAGCCTGCGCCTATGACGTCACAAGTAGTATAAAAGAAGATAAAATCCAGAACTCGAGAGCATCCTCGGCCAGGGGCCGAACAGGTTGGACTGTATGCAGCTACTATTAGTGAGACAGGCATTAAGCATATTACATGTTACAGGAAGTTTCTCTCCCGTAGCCAGCAGCAACAATCCAACCTACTGCACCTAAAGCATTTTTGGAACTTTTGATAATTTAGTTCACGAATAAATCAAGAACTAACTCGGAACACAACCTTGTGGTGTGGCCTTTCCCAGCCTAGATATGTGATTCTACAGATGTAGAGGCAGCGATGTTCTCTGGTGGATAACTCGCCGGATATGCTGGCCACGCCAAAAAGTGGTTACTCAACCTTCCCCAGCACTGATGTCGTGCAGGTTTATTTAAACTTTTTGACCGCAGCAAGTAAACTTTGCCCGGTACGTCTTTAAAGCTAACTGACGTACCCCGCACCGTAAGCTTAGTTATGTATCTTCATCCGTATTCAAGAACCCCCGTTTGTGAACGAATTGTTCTTAACTTCCATCCCTACCATCTGTGTATGGGAACTTTCTTTCTAGCAGTATTGTTATTGTATTACTTACTGACTGCTCGTTAGACATTCTTATATTGTGATTACCGTCCTGAGTTCGATCCGCTCCCGTCCTGGACAGCATACATGAATCCTGTTTGTGGGAACCGATATGCAGGAACCTTCCAGCTTCCAGAGAACATGTCAGCTCACGTCATACCAAGGATGACGTATCAATTTCAGTAACACGATAGCCCGTCATTAAGAATGGCTACTGACTATTCAAGTAACTATTCTTAACATCTTAATTATTCCGTTAGTTACATTTGTAATAATTATACTTTAATTATGTAAATGGTCCTGATGACTAAAAGGAACCGTAATGGTCTTAGGACCGCTAGTTATAATTTCTTTATTTGTTTAAAGTTATTCTTATTTACTGTAAGGTGTTTTTGCTAACCGCACCGTAGTAGGTCTGCCAACCTGTACTTTATATATCATTCTAATCATTTCACATTGTATTGCTTGTACTGATTAGTCTTATATACAGCGAGTAACCATTCGTTCATATGTTTTGTTTATTTATAGAAAACATAGGACTGCAGTGCATGTAGGAAACACTATACAGCAACATTTATATATGCATCACGTTCTCCTGCCACCAACAATTTTTCACTTAGGTCGCTGTCCATGCTATAACTCTGTTTAGCCCGGCCTGCTACCGACTAAAAAGCCTTTCTATTCAGCTCGATAGGATAGGTTTAATATGATTAGAGACAATTTCTTCGTCAAGAGACACATAGTGTATGCCTCTTTTCTGGCAGTTGCGATAATCTAGCCCCGCACTCTGGCAAGGTTGTGTAAAATTGGCCAACATACCTATTGGGCCTCATATTTATAAGTTAGTGTCTCTCTTCATGTTCCACTAAGCCTTATGGCTTCTTAATTGTTTGGATGTCCCTATCCGCACCATGGACTGATCCGGCCCTGTGGCCATCTGACGTTGTTGTCTGGAGGCCGCAGTTGAGTCGGGTTGTGAGAGTGGGCACTGAAGTGTCTCTGTAATCGGTGCCCGTTCTAGTTTAACGATGACCCAGGCTGCGGTGTGCATCGGTCAGCTGTTGGAGTTGTAGATGGAGGTCTGTTAGGACATCATTCCTTCCAGTGGGCCAGCTGACCACATCCAAAACATGTGTTTGGCAGCTGTGTGTGGGCTATCGTACTTGATGCTGGTCGTGTAGTCGACTGTGTGGCGATGGTGGTGCTGAGCGTGGTGACTAACTTGGTGAGTGCGGAGATATGTTTTGTTGTCTCTTCTAACCTATCGTGCATGTTTTGTCGGTTGTTGTTATTGTGCTGGTTGCCACATCCCGGGGCATTGTTGTGGCCTCCTAGATGGGACTAGTCACGCCCTCTTCCTCTAGGCACGTGATTCTGACTGGTGGGGGGGGGTCTTTTGTGAGGTGCGTAGGTATGTTGCTGATGCGGATGCAGATGCAGTGGCGGTGGCGACTAGGTGTGCATCATTCAATTTGTTAATCGGATGCAATTGGCGGCGATTGACTTTTTCCCGCTCCAAGAAATTCTTAATTCTGACAGCCGTTGCTGTTAGCGACTGTAGCTTATTATGTTCGAGGAGAAATAGTTTTTCTTTGAGAGCGGGTTCACCACTCAATGCATCGATAAAAGTGTCGAGATGAAGATGCGTGACTCCCTCGTGATTGGTGCTGGGGTATGTGTGCATAACAAGTCGTCGGATATGACTTGCTAACTCCTGTAGGGTTTCCTCAGCTCATCTACGTAAGCTTTTAAGCTGTAGGCGACTTGTTTCTCCGAGGGCGGTGTCTCCGAATCTTTCTGACAACACGTTTTCCAGTTCCGTGTATGTAGGCATAATGTCTGACCCCATATCTGCTGGACCTGTAATGCTTTGCCTGATAGTTTGGCGGCCAGAAACTCTCCCATTTGCTGATCCGTCCATCTGTTGGTCCAGCTGATTTCGAACTGGCACTTATAATTGGCCCAGTCACTCTCCCCACTGAATTCGCGAGGGAGAACGACTCAGCCATGGCCATGATACAGTACTATAGGAGCGAATCCTGGGGGCGCTGCAGGGGAGAGTGGCGTGAACATGGATGCTGCTTTGCGTGTAGGTGGTGTTGTTGGTGGCTGATCCCACTGATGGTTTCACTGATACCATGTCCGTGAAGGTGATTCCCGCTAATGATGTTCTGTGTGATATGTAGGTTCCACTGAATACTGACCCGATGCCGGTGTATAGAAAGGCATTGGTCTATAGACTGGTGGAGGCATACTGTGTATGTGACGCGGAAGTTCAACCGGTCGCTGTGTCGGGCATTCTTCATAAGGAGATGCTCCAGGAGACTGACAGGGGTGGTGCATGCCATGTGATAATGTGTTCCTTCTGGTATAATACTGAAATGGTGTTTCCACATTTTCTCATTCATAACGTGGTTCCGATGGATAATACGGTGACGACGTTCTGATAGGAGGAGATGCGGGACACAATGCATGAGGGCCAGGACATTTGTCACCTTCTGATGATGCTGGTGAACGTAATGGTCGTGAAGAATTAGTGTGCCCCCGTGGGGGTTTTGTCATGGTCGACCGTGATCTGGCAAAGGTTTTGGGTGCCTATCGCGGATATCTGACAATGCGATGTAATGAGTACCCACCTGCGGCGGCATCGCAGAAGGTCCCCTCGCCGATCGGCGAATACTCGTGTTGATACGGTGCTGGTGATTCCGCACTGGGGAAATTCTGGCATAGTCGGTGAGCACGCATGTGGTTCTCCTGTCATATGATGCTACTTCCACATCAAGGGAGTGCTGATCGTCAGATGAAGGAGACTGAAACACGCGGGTGTCGAGTGTAGGCGTGGGTTCGCTTCTCGTTCGAGCCCCACATTGAGTGCCACTTGTAGCTTGCGGGTGTACATGCTGGTTCGGTCGGCTGCTCCGCTCCATTGCACCGTATGTACAGGATGCGCAGGAGGGCTGGTTAGCTGTGGTTCTTGGGGTTACAGATCCCATTTCGTGACTCTCCAAAAAGTATGAAGACCGACTTCTCGAGTCGGTGGAACGATAGCATTCCAGTGGGGCTGTGCGACCATTGCCACCGAGATTGAACCTCACCCTCTCATCCCAACTATTTATGTCACTGGTATGATAGTCCATATCTCAATTTAGGAGTCTAGACATAATAATTAAAATAAAACTATACAAGCAATGGTACTCATTTGTTAGTACGAGAGAGAAAATATATAGTACATAGAACTAATTTGGCGTCTTGTTAGCGTGGATTCATCAGAGGTACCTCACCGATCCTCATATATCCACGAGGTATCCCTGCAAGGGAGAATCCTAACGAGGCCACTTATGTAGTTTAATATAAACCATTACACCCCTAACAAAATATTATTATTGCGAGAGGAAAGTGCGTCGCATGGGCCTCTGTCACAGGAAAATGCCTTCAATGCCGAAGCAGAGGAAGAGAGTTGCCAAAAGGGCCACTCTCTTGTTCAAACCTATGCTGAGTGTAGTGTGAGTCAACCTAGTGAAATTATAATTAATGTGATGCACGCTGTATTACGTGAAGATGGGGTGCATGATTTCTGTAGAATTCAACACCGTCATCTTATGTAAATCCAAGATACTGTATTGGTAGTTGCCACTTTTATTTATGCAGTCCTTCTGCTAGATCATACACTATCATTTAGTTGTTAGGTTCATGTCCAAGCCTTTGGCTGCAAGTGGCAGGGATTTCTACCTATCTTTACTACATGAGCCTGACTGGCGAAGATGTTCGGTTTCCATATGGTCACCTTATGGAGCATTTCTCTCAGAAAGACAGCGTGCGGACATATTGCGGATTGACAGCTCCAAAATCATATAATGATCCGGTTACATATCACATCACAACCACATACAACATCACTAGGACAAGTCATTACTACATAAGCAATTGAAAAGTGCGTAAAGGTTTATGGTGGGGAGAAAGAGACAGATATCCAACCATAGTGACCTTCCCGTGAAGGCGTGGTGGGTTCCAAGACCGCACCCAGTCACTGTACAGAGTTAGATGAAGATCAGCATCCCATCCGTCACCTGGTGTGTCAGGGGCGGACCATGTGAGATCCGATCCCAGGGACAAATGTTTGCCTGTCATTAGGGTTACATTCCAAAATGCCCAGAGATGCACTGCTGGCTGGTTAAAATAAATATAAAGTTTTCACAGTGCTTCCTACTTTGGCGGGGTTATCTAAGCTAACTCGTATCCAAAGATTCAGGGAGGGGTGTGTGCAAAATCAACACTTTGGTTTTCACCATTCGGAAACCCCAATAGTTTCCAAAGTCGGATCATGCCAACATGGCGATGGGAGTTCCAATCAATTAATAAGCCTTGCGGCTGGAGGAGTGTAGAAAGAGACAATCACTCAATATAATAAGAGGCCCTAAGGTAACTGGCTAATTTTACACAATCTAGCTCGCTCTCAAAGATGGTGAAAAAGAACGATTGTAGTTGCGGATGTCAACTAGATAGTCATAATAGCTTATACAAATAATTTAAGCAGATTGATAAAAAAAAGTTCCACACTGTATCGGAAGTTTGAAAGCTGCCAGTAACATGAAGGGCTACAGTTGAAAGTTATACTTATGAAATGCATGTGCAACTTCTGTGTACACAATACCTGGTGCACCGCATAGCTCTTGCGGCATACCAGATAATGTCCCACTCGACTGTGGCCTAAAAGATAATTATCACACATGACAAGCTGCGCGGAAATTTGATTATCACTTTTCAGCGTGGTTTGGCAGATCTGACGAGTTGTCAACCAACATTCACCACTTGTTCTACAAACTGGAGAGGTTACATTTGGGCTGCGAGGCCCATCCACAGGAAGGCGCCTCTAAAGATCGAATATGAGGGACTCTTCTTCTATTCAATTAGTTGCCCCAAGATGGCCGTGCGAGGGCATACAAAAACTAAGATGCGGATGCTGCGATTGCGGGCCAGAGAATTAAGAACTGAAATCCGAGAGGCACTACTGTGGTTGTAGGTAACCAACAGTCAGTAAGCAGTTGCCCACGCCTTTTACTGCTCTGGCCACACAACCTACCACTTGCTCTCTCTCTCTCTCTCTCTCTCTCCCGTCCAAGTGTGGTCTCGATTCTTGGTTCTGCGCTCCTTTTATACTACTTGTGATGTCACAGGCAGAATGCTAAGCCAATCAGAGAGCGATCTATAGCCAATCAACGTACAGCTAGAAAGGGCAAGGACGCCATTAGGTGATGGACATCCTCCCCATTCATTTAGTACATATGTATGTATGTATGTATGTATGTATGTATGTATGTATGTATGTATGTATGTATGCATTTATATAGCGCCAATTCCAATTGAAGCTCAAAGGCGCTTTACAAGATTATATAAAATTACACAATTATGTACAAAAACTTAAATTGAAAATAAATATGTTTTGAGAGCAGATTTGAAAGGTTCAATTTTACGGCAATTTTGTATATGTGGTGGAAGACTGTTCCAAAGCTTGGGGCCAGTTCTAGAAAACGCGCATTGGCCGATTAGTAGATTGGATGGTGACTCTACACAGAGTAAACGACTACTTGATCGGAGAGCCCTTGGCGCTGTCTTCTGTACGATCAACGATGTTAGATATGGCGGGGCAAGATTATTAAGACATTTGAAAACCAGTAGTGCAAGTTTGTAATTTGTGCGCTGTTTAACTGGTAGCCAATGAAGATCTTTCAAAACAGGTGTGATATGTTCATATGGCTTAGTCCGTGATAGTAATCTGGCCGCAGTGTTCTGAGCCCTCTGAAGACTGGTAAGCTGTTCTGTTGATATGCCAGCTAGCAAAAACATACACGCATTTATAATGTTTTCAATATTTTGAAAATAATTTCCAAGGATCTTTTGGTCGCAAGTGGCAGGGATTTCTACCTATCTTTACTACAGGAGCCTGAGGGGCGACGATGCTTTGGTTTCCATATTGTCACTTTACGGGGTGTAGCACGGATCGACCGGACAGGTACTGACCATCCCAGCTGACATGGGTACGGAATGGCCACGCCGGATTCACTCCAAGTACCCCCGCCCCCCTGGGTAGGATAGTACGTGTATATAAGCCCTATGAGAGAGGTTTTCGCTTAAAATGGGTAAGTCCGTTAAAACATGTGGTGCACATGCGCACATGTCAGAGCTTCCCTGACAACACGTCTCGGAATTGGAACCGAGTGCATGCCTATAGTGTACCGAGTTGGTACTCGTAAGTGCCTTAAACTACCTCATTCTCGTTGCCCTTGGTAACGATCAGGACCGGAATAAAACGAGGTTTACAGAACTTTTTACTATTCTAATATCGGGCTATAAATGGCTGAGTTATCCACGAAATCCCATTAAATTATTCTCAAAATATTGCTTTTGACGTCGTAATCGCATGTATGCATAAATAGATATAGGATGTGCTGTGCACGTGATGGCTACGTCACTTCTAGCTGCACGCTGATTGGCTACTGCTCAGCCACTGATTGGCTGAGGCACTTACCTCTGACGTCACGAGTAGTATAAAAGGAGTGAAAATCGAGAATCAGGAGCATCACCGGCGTGGAAGTCAGCGCGTCACGAGGACTGCTGGACCATCGGGATCGACGTGTGTAACTTCAAACCTATAGTGATACCTGCATCATCTGGTGACATTCTGATTTCAGCTCATCCTTGGTGGTAAGGAGTCCTCGGGTTCCACAGTTTTTGGATACCCTCGGATGGCCATCCAGAGGTAATAAACTAGCTTAAAGTTATAACTCCCGCATCCGGACTTTTTTAAGGGAGTCTTTCTGTGGAAGGGGCAGTGCGCATCCGGATGTAATTCTCTAGAATGTAGAGCTGATGGTGATTCTTCATGGCTGACTCGCCGGATCTGCCAACCACTCTGAAAAGTGGACTACAACCTCCGCACTGCATGTCATGTGTGATATAATTAACTTTTAGACCACAGTCTGGTGGGATCTTGCTAGGTGTGCCGCAAGAGCTATGTGATTCATCCTGCACCATGTGCCAGTTAGTGTACATGCATAATAATATATCAGCCCTCTATATTAATGGACAACTTCAAACTTTCCTACTTCCGTCGCCGGATGAAAAACTGTACATCTATGTTTAGATTATGTATCAGCTAAGAGACTATCTAATGGACATTTCCTGAACTGCTCTGTTTCACTGTCCTGAGAGTGTAAGGTATCCATCCTGCCAGGAGAAGTCAGCTTGTGGAGACCTGCCTGCGGATATCTGCCTGCGGAGACCTGCCTGCAGAAATCTTTCCAGCAACAGAGAACATGTCATCTCATGCTATTTATAAGTTAGTGCCTCAATTTCAGTAACGCATGCACTTGTTCTGTAATGATGACCAATAGGTATTCAAGTAGCTATACTATTGAACCTTTAATTATTATTTCCCTAAATGGTACTGATGACTAATAGGTACCTTTCCGGTCTTAGGACCCCCTTCTTATAATTTATGTTTAACTGTGAATAGTATCCTTGTTTACTGTGGGTGCTTTCAACTAGCAGCACAGTTAGGCTCAACGACCTGTAATATTTATCCTAGTCATTTATCTACACTGATTATATTTATCATGTGCATCCGTTAGTTGTATACATGGCAGTTAGCCATCCAGTTAATGTTTTGTTTATTTATGAAAACGCTGGACCTCAGTATGCTAAGAAATACTGTACAGCAACATATATATCCGCATCACTATATCTCCCACCAGCATCAATTTTACACTGATGTCGCTGATCATGCTCTAATTGTTTGAGCCTGACATGTTACCAACTAAACCTGGCTATTCAGCTCGATAAGATAGGTTAAAGTGGTTATGGAAATTTCTCCGTTTAGAGATGCATAGTGTACGCCTCTTTTGTGGTTGTTGTGGTAATGTAGCCCCGTGCACCAGCAAGGTTGTGTAAAATTGGCCAGTTACCTAGAGGGCCTCATATATATACCGAGTACTTATCTCTTTCCATGATCCACCAGCTGCAAGGCTTATTAATTGTTTGGATTCCCCATCAACGCGTTTACCGGATCCGACCCTGGGAAACTATCAGAGGTTTCCGAGCGGTGATAGTTAAAGTGTTGATTTACATACATCTCCCCCATATCTTCGGATACTTGTTAGTTAGATCCCCCCCCCACCCCGCCAATGTAGGAAGCACTGCGAAAACAAATAGTTTTACATGTGAGTTAGTCTGTTATATACCGGCCCGCAGTGCAATTCTGGGTATTCTGGAACTTAACCCTAATGGCAGGTCAACTGTTAGACCCATAGGACACTATGACGGACGAGATGCGGATCTCCATCCAAATCATTGGAGTGTCTGGGTGAGATCGTGGAATCTGCCACGCCCTCATAGGAAGGACTGTAGCCATTGTCCTAGTGATGTTATATGTGGTTACGGGTAGTCATGGGCAGTATTACCGATACATCGATATAAATTGATACAAATACAGCTGCAATACGTATCGTGATACATTCGCTGGGAACCGATATTTTTGTGGAAAAACATCAATCTTCACTATTTCATGAGATTCTGATAAATATGCCAAAATATTCGCAAAAAGAGTTAGTATGGAAACGATATTTATGACGGTATGTTACTCGACACATAGTTATCCCACTTGAATACCGCTTTTTCACCGATAGTTTACCACGACTATCGCCAGGGGGCGAATTGCGCAAGTGACGTCAACTTGGCACGTCTTTATATAGTTAGTCTATGGTTATACTCGGCTACATTACATTGCAATATGGTGAATCCGAAAGCTACCGAATGTCACAAAAAGAAAATCATTAAATCACTACGGGCGTTTTATTTCCGTGAAAAGCCAATGAGATATTATTACCTGTTACAATGTTAGGGGCGCATAGTGTTTTATAACTAGCCCTGAACTAGTCTTTCTTACTAGAGCACCGACTGGGGTATTGCAGTAGCAGGCACGAATCTGCTACGTTATGCATCATATCATCAATCAAAACCACACCATCTGCATGTTTTACTAAAAAAGTGTCTACATTAGTCGAGCATCGATACACCTATGGTATATTTTGACAGATTTAATCCATAATTTGCGTTTATTCGATGTCTGTTCATCGTGAACGCAGGTGATGCATAGAAGTCATAATGAAGTTGCTTACAGCCGATGTCAGTTAAATAATCCGCAAATAAATATGACATTCGGTTGTTTTCGAATTCATTACTTTCCACTCTCGTTAACTGAAAATTGTGTGTGAAATGTTTCCATTTTGGAACAGTCGCCCGTGGTTGGTTAAAAGTTTTGACAGAAAGAGGATGGCAGCGCAGAGTAAAAAAACAAAATTTTCGTTCGAAAAAAGCGACCTATTGAAGTAAATAACGATGATGCGGATACACATGCACCCAACTTAAATGTCTAGATTCAAGTTTTATTTGTCAATGATGGTCAAGCCATGATTAAATGTTTCTGATCATCTTTATTACTTATTGATCAGAGACTCACTCACCTGATGAAGCATCTAACTCTAACATTGTACATGATGACCATCAACTTTGATTTGATTATTCATGATCAATGGCATCTGAATTGAACATGGCAGATGGAGTCAGTGCCCGGATCAAGATGATCCATGGCCTGGTCTCCTGTGTCACAGTATGCATTAATTTATTTATTTCATTTGAATAAGGATGAGAAGTGAACAGCTTGTCAGTGGCAAGTAATAGGGGAAAATAACAAACACTGCAGTCAGTTGCTAGTAGACAATTCTTTTAATTATTATTATTATTATTATTATTATTATTATTATTATTATTATTATTATTATTATTATTATTATTATTATTACTATTATTATTATTATACAATTGATCTTGATTTTGACAGATTTGTGGTGTACAGAGTATGCTTTGGCTAAGAAAACACAGAAATAGGCTAATTAAGAAAAAACCTGTCTGGCTAAGACAACCGATATCTGGCTAAGAGGATTCCAAAATAGGCTAATATGCTGGCTAATAAATTCTGAACTGGCTAACAAAATTCGAAAATAGGCTAATCTACTGGCTAATAAGTTCTGACTGATAGGTCTGGCCCTGTAAATCGCTATATTTTAAATATTTTTTCAGCAAACATCGATGTTACTGGGCGGGAAATTGTTGAAAACAGATGACATTCTTTGTCATCATTTTTATTTTGCTTGACCCACATGGAATTGTAATATACTGCCTGTAAATAGCCGTAAACCAGCCCAGAATTGTGAGAAAACCCATAGTTGGAAGGGTACGAGTTTGCTTGGGTCGAAATTGCGGTAAATACACGCAGTGATATCGAGTCAGCTTTGCAGAAAGTAAATTATACCCCAGTACGGAGTACGTGAACAAAAAATAGGGGGTTGCTATATGTACCGCACGGAATTCCATGAGACTACTGATGTTTGCTGAGTCTTTAGTTTTGGGCCACATAAATAATAAAATATTTATCTACCAAACATATTTTAGCGAAACTGGTTTGAAAAGATTTAAAAAATAAATTTTCAAGAATTATTTATCCAAATGTATCTACCATTATGGTAGATACAGTTAGATAAATAATTCTTGGAAATTTATTTTTTTGCATCACATGATCACAGTTATTTCACGTGATCACAACAATAAAAATGTTCAGAGTAATAATTCTTCTGATGTTGCTATAGTTGACATTTGACAATGGCTTTGTTTTTTCTCCTTCATCTACTGCTCAGTCCCACTCGGTGTCAAAGACGTTGCATTAATAAATTGAGGCTTTACTATTTTACATGGATGTAATGTAATCTTCTCAGTCATTTCACTATATTGCCATGTATTGACAAATTCTTTGACAAGACAAAACATTTAGAAACCAATCAAACCATGTGACACTGGAACATAATAACCTTGGTGAATTGGTGATTTTATATTTATATCAGTACTCAGTAGTATATCACACTGGTTTAGGTTGTTAACTGAATTGGGGAAATTGGGGCTCACGATCAGAAAAAGAACACAAGCTGGGAAATGAGATTATATGTACTGGTATAGTGGTATTCTATTTACAATTGATGAATTTGATGTGTAAAAATATTTACAACATTTAATATTAATATTTACATATGTGAAATTGCTTAGCAAATGCTCTAAGTGGGCTCAGGAGGTGGAGTTCATTGTTATTCACATCTTGCCAGTTCTTGCAACAATTGTGATTGGTAAATGGGCTTGAAATGGCAGCTATTTTCAATCTGCCGCCTCCCTGTAATAATTACACAATACATCATGATATTAGCACTATACAGTAACTGTGTATCACATCGTATCGTGATACAGTAATTTTCGCGATACCCATAACTAGTTACGGGACAAGGTAACCGGATTTTCATCTGATTCGGGGGCCTTGTGTCCTAACATGCACGCTTGGAAGTAGATGCTAGGCATGGCGACCTATGGGAAGCTGAGCATCTGCGCCCATTGGATAACTGTATCTAAAGTTAGGTAGGAATCCCTGCCACTTGCGGCCAAAGCTAGTATTCGTTTCTAACAACTAACTGGTAGGTTAGATTGTAGCAGAAGGCCCGCATAAATAAAGCGGCAACTACCAGTACAGTAACTTTGGAACTACATGAGACGGTGACATGGGAATTCTTTGGAAATCGCTCGTTCCATCTTCACATAAACCAGTGTGCATCACATTAATTATGGCTTCACTAGGATTTTCAGCATTCAGCATTTAGCACTTTCTGTTGAACAAAAGAGTGGCCCTTTTTGCCAGCTCTTTTCCTCCATTTCAGCATTGAAGGCATTTTCCTGTGACGGAGGCCCGCGTACGGCACTTTCCTCTCACAACAACAATATTTTCTTTGTGTGTGTTAGGGGTATATTAGCTTATATTAAGTTACCTAGTGACTTCGTTGTGGAGCTCTCTCTTGCGGCGATAGCTCTGCTGATTCAAGGATCTGTGTGGTACCTTTGGTGAAACCACGTAGAAAGAACACCGGATGGCTCTATGTTGTGTATTATTGTGCTAATTTACTGTCAAATGAGTGATATTGTTTGCATAGTATACTGAATTTATAACTGTTTAATTAACATCTAATCCATATTTCGAAATTAGAATGGAAAGACATACCGTTGACACAAATAGTTGGGCCGACAACGTGTGGTTTAATCTCGGCAGCAATGGTCGCATGGCCCCACTGGAACATCAGTGTTCCACCAGCTCTAGAGGCCAATATTTGTACCTTCCAGAGAGACGTGATATGGGATCCGCAACCCCGAGATCCGCAGCTAACCAGCCCTCCCACACATCGTGCACTTGTGGTGTGATGGAAAGGAATGGCATAGCGGACCAGTACATACCCCCACGAGCTACAAGTGCCACCCGATGTGGGGCTCAAATGAGAAGCGAACCCATGCCCACACCCAACACCCACGAGTTTCAGTCTCCTTCATCCGACAGTCAGCTCTCCCTCGACATGGAAGTAGCATCATATGATGGACGTACTGCTCGCATGCTCACCAACAATTTCAATAATTTCCATGGTGTGGGACAACCAGCACCGCCTCAACACGAGTTTTCACCGATCAGCGAGGGGACATTCCATGATGCCTCACAGGTAGGAACTCAATATATCACCTTATCGGATCTCCGCGATAGGCCACTACCATCTACACCGGATTGCGGACGACCATGACAAAGACTGCTACGGGGGCAACAACCTCCTTCGTGACCATTTTGTTCACCAACGTCATCAATGGGTGACCAGTGGCCGGACGCTCATGTACCATACCCCGCATCTCCGCCTTTTCATGCATCTTTACCGTACTATACAGCAGTCCCACATAACGAACTGGAGGATGCGGCTACACCTTTTCTGCAGTACATCAGAAGACCTACACATCACATGCATCATCCGCGTCAGTCACCAGCACCACCTCCATATGAGGAACATCCGTCGCATAGAACGCCCACGTCGTCTACACAGCACGCCTCCACCCATCTATAGACCTACACCTGTCTATGGACCCGCATCAGGGCGGTATTCGGTGGAACCTACATCACGATACACAACATCGGCGTTGGAAATCACCTTCATGGACGCGGCATCACCAGCAGCATCTGGGACATTGACGGAAGACACAACCACCACCACCACCACCACCACCACCACCACCACCACCACCACGTTTTCATCTGTTTCACCAGCACAAGCACAAGGTTTCGCACCCATCACTTCTCCACAAGGATCTGGCCGGATCATTCTCCACACACCCAACCCCCCCCCCCCCAATTTAGCAGGGAGACTGATTGAGCCAATTATAAAGTTCAGTTCGAAATCATAAGTAGGACAAACCGGTGGAATAATCGTCAAATGGGAGAGTATTTAGCTGCAAAGCTGTCTGAGAAAACTCTGCAAGTTCTGGCAGACTTAGGCACAGACTACACACTATCGTATACAGAATTAGAGAATGCGTCATTGGAAAGATTCAGCAACACAGCCCTCGGGGAGATGAGTCGATTACAGCTTAAAAACTTATGTTGATGCTCAGAGGAAACACTACCGGAATTAGCTAGTCGCATCCTTCGGTTAGTTACCCGCGCTTATCCCAGCACCAATCTCGAGGGCGTCACCCACCTACATCTAGACACATTCATCAATGCATTGAGCAGAGAACCCACCTTGAAGGAAAAATTGTTTCTTACGGAGCACAGTAGCCTCCAACAATTAATGACCACCATGGTTCATATCGAAAACTTCTTGGAATGGGAGAAAAACACTCACCGCCAACTTCATCCTATAAACGAGGTAAATGATGTAAATGTCACCACAACCACAGAATCCGCCACTGCAACCACCACTACCTCATCATTCGACAAGAAGAAAACACCAGTCAAAATCACACATCCAGAGGAAGGGGGCATGGCCAATCCCATTGTGGGGGCCACAACAGTGCCCCAGGATGCGGGTCACAGCACAACAACAACCGTCAAAACATGCACGATAGGTTAGAAGAGATTACCAAACAGATCTCCGCACTCACTAATCTCGTTGCTACACTCAGCACAACAGTAGCCACCCAGTCCACCACCAGACCATCCACCACTACAGCTTCAGCACCGCCACCAACATGTGCTTTGGATGTGGTCAGCCAGGCCACTGGAAGGATCGATGTCCTAATCGATCTCCATCAACAACTCTGACCACTGACCGACGCACCCCGCAGCCTGAGAATCTGTCAAACTAGCAAGGGCACCGATTACAGAGTCGCTTCAGTTCCCATTCACACAACCCAGCTCAACTGCGGCCTCTGAACCGCACACCAGGCGGCCATTACTAACATTTGCTCACCTACTACACCATACATGCACCGGCACCCGGCTTCCTCTATGTCAGTGCCTACGATGCACACCGCATCTGCAGCAATGACATCTCCCCTCTCCGGAAAATGTCACCCCGCAAATGGTTCTGCTCAAACTTCTTTCCTATGTAAAACGGCAGTGGTAGGTTGTAGCACCTCCACTGAAATAACGTTTCTACAAGCATCATGACCCACCGCCAAGGCACTTAACACCCGGTGTCTCTTGGTGGTATGCAACTCACAACACCTTACAGCATCATCTACAACGTCAGCAGCAGTGGTTTGGGTACGAGGAATGCCACACTCAGGATGGTGTTCTCTACATCAACAACCGCATAGTGTGTCCGGAGCATTATCGAAACATGATCCTTCAACAACTACACGATAATGCTGGACACCTAGATGTTGAACGGATATTAACATGGATAAAACAGAGATTCCACTGGATTGAGATATGCGATAGTGTGAAGGCATGGGTCGCCAAATGCGTCCCATGTCAAATACGCACTATTGGCCAGCACTATACTGCACCTCTTCAAATTAAGATCGTTGGTGCACCATGGGAGCGAGTGGCTATTGATGTGCTCAGACCCTTGAATACGACGGATGAAGAAAACAAGTACATCCTCGTATTGCAAGATTATTTTACGAAGTGGGTAGAAGCATTTGCTTTGCCGGGCCAAGAGGCATCCACAGTAGCGGAGGTCTTGACAAGCATTGTGTTCTGCCAGTTTGGAATGCCAGATGAGCTACACTTCGACCAAGGAAGTAAGTTTGAGAGCTGGCTGATCTCCGAGCTCTGTAAATTGTTTCATATCATCAAAACAAGAACTACGCCCTACCATCCACGAAGTGATGGGATGGTGGAGCGATTTAACCGCACATTGACAGAAATCTTGACAAAGGAAGCATGCCTTGATTGTCAAGATTTGGATCTATGACTCCCAAATGTGCTCATGGCATACCGCGCTTCACTATATTCCAGCATGGGTTATACCCTGCATGGTTAATGTTAGGCCGTGAATTAGCCTTACCCCTGGATCTGGCATGCCCAGGATTCCGGGAGAGAAAAATTAACCATCTCTCTACATAGAGTTCATGCGGAAGCAGATAGAACAGACCCATGAGCGAGTGAGAGCAACTTTATCCACTGCACACCGGCGTCAGGAAACATGGCATGACCGGTGGGTGCATGGAGACCTGTATGAGGCGGGAAAATGGTTTGGCTTCACGATTTGCGATGTTCTGCAAAGGTGGCAAGTAAACTGAGTTACCAGTGGAAAGGCCCCTATGTGGTAGTAGGTAAGAAGTCAGACGTGACCTACCATATCCGCGCCTCGGATGGTCTGACCTCAGTCATCCACTTCGATGCACTTAAACCTTGTGTCAGTGACGACCCAGTGCCAGAGCTCGGGCTGGGTGTTCCACGTGACACCGGTATCCAGACAGATGTCTCTAGGCAACCAAGTATTCCCAAAATTAGTCTAGAGCACCGCAGTGCCAGTTTGGCCTCTCTCCTACCAAGCCAGGAGTCTGGTGAACAAGCAACTAATACTGAGGACGATGACGAGACACGTACTTGCCCTCTCCCTCCTCAGTGCAGGTCTACTCGATCTGGGAAGTCGTATCTGAAGACTTTCTCGTTTGTACTGTCCAATGGGAAGGATGGAAAAATTGTTCCGCCGACCTCTTCCCATTCCCATCCACTTCATGCTATTACCCCCATTATAGAGTTACCACAAGCGGAAACTGAGACTGCCCTGGGCCATGCTTCTTGTGGAGTGGAACATGTAATAAATAGCACTGAAGTTTGAAGAACAGAAAAACCACACAACTCGGTGTAGTCCTCCATGCCCCCAAATTGTGCAACCATCCCAGCCCAAGGTGCCCCCCATCCAATGGCACCCCCACCGCCCCATCTCCAGTGCGCATCTCTCGTCTATGCACCAAGTTCGGACATCATTCGTCCTGTCCATTTCACACTCCACTCATCGGCTTTTGACTGTCACTCTTCAGATATGAGAGAGTCCACTGTTACAGAGGAGGTGGCATCCTGCACCGCAGCAACCACCCCACTCCACCCACCCCCACTCACCCACACCCACACACCCCAACCCCACCCACACCCGCAGGCAGTGGGCAGGGAAGCAGCCTGTTCAGCAGACTCACGGCTGAAATATTTCCGGTACTTAAAAATTATCACAGAGTACCTACCGTCGTGTAATGGGAGATGACCACATTCTCCATCCAAAGGGCATCCCTGACCACCATAGCCCTACCAAGTCCTCCGTGAGCAGTCAGAGCATCACACCGGACACAGAAATCCAGAAGCATACAGAACACACTTGCCCGCAAGGCTGGATACGTCAATTCATCGTTGTGCGAACATCATATACATACCCAGTTATATAATAGTGTAACTCGGACATTCAACCTCAGCAACAACAAGTATGGCATTCACCTAGCGTTTTAATTGAAAAAGTTAGAGACACCATTTTCCGCAACATTCCATCCCACACAGATATGGAAAGTTCATCACTTTCCGTAAACCTGACTTTTCTGCAACCGCAACAGACTCGGCATTCACCAGCTTGGAAACCTGGATATGCCCAATCCGCATTAGGCCAGTGTCACACAGCAACCCCGACTTCCCTACAACAGATCACTACCACCATCAACACAAGTCAACATTTTCCGCAATCACCTTCTTATCTGGTCTACGGAAAACTGATCATACGGAAAGAAGGAGCAATCCCGCAGCCATCTCCAGTATGCGCTATGGGGGAATCCCCCACTTCCCCCACCCCCCAACCCGGAATCGTCATATGGAAACAGCTAAGATTTTACACATCATTCACACGTAATAACAGTCAATATTATTAAGAGAGCAAGATGCCCGCAGTCTGTCGTCCATACCAAGTAGGATTTTGCCACCGAACGGGAATTCAATAATGGATTGATTCAAGTTATGATAACACCTTTCTTCGTCATCCATGCTCTAAAGTAACTCTGTCCAACCCCCGGGCTCGGCCATTACAGAGGAAAATACATCATGTCCGATAAAGTTGACACCGCACTTCAGTTACCTGCCCCTACTCCAAGTGGTAAGAAAAACGTCACACTTCACAACAGCGCAAGAATCATGCGCAGATAAGCAGCCAACATGACAGAAACATAGACACTCAGGTTGACTGTATTCACAATCTCCATACGACGGCATTGTATTTGTAAAACTGAGGCACGCATTTTCCGAGCTGTATTGCGATAAATTAAGTTTGGTCTAGGTATGGATGGGACTAGTCCTACCCACAGAGGAGGATGCTTGGCAGTCCACCCACCTGGAAAACACAGTCCAGCTTCGCGGAATTAGTACACTTAATGTCCGCAAGACATCGAGCTGTTTAAATCAAACAATAATTACAAACAGCTATATTGTCCTAATTTTTTATTAAGAACACCATCGTTCTACCGTGTATACAAATTATTAACATGCGGGCTGTTAAAGCAGCATCAAAACTTCAACAGTATAATCTCATGGAGAATTTCAAATATTCTCTTACCTACATGTCCCAGTCACAAGATCAACACAGGCTGGAATACACTTATTACAGACAACAAGCGACGTATGTACAAGATCACGCGCATACAGGGACACTGTTTCGAGGAACAGAAATAAAAACTTATATTTAGGGTGTCCTTAGGGGGTGGAGACTTCCCACCTCCAATGAAGAATGCCTTGGTGACGCCACTGCTTAAAAAGTCATTGCTGGACCCAGAGACACTCAACAACTACAGACCAGTTTCAAACCTAACATTCCTATCCAAACTGACTGAAAAGGTTGTCGTAGTACGTATATCTGAGCATATGCAACAGTATAAACTAGCTGAGAAATTCCAATCCGCTTATAGAGAGCACCATGGAACAGAAACGGTATTAGTTGGAATTCAGAACGATATTCTCAGATCACTGGACAATCATAATGCAACTAACTTGGTATTACTAGATCTATCAGCTGCATTTGATATGATTGATCACGAGATACTCTGTGAGCGCATGAACAATAACATTGGTATTAGCGGTACAGCCCTGTCATGGATACGATCATACCTCTCAGACAGATATTAGGCAGTGTGCATCGCTAATTCGTGAAGCTCTAATATCTTATTAAAATATGGTGTGCCACAAGGGTCCGTACTCGGCCCGAGATTTTTCACAGTGTACTCTGCCCCAATTGCAAACATAGCTAGACGACCGTAATGTGCATATGTATGCTGATGATACTCAGCTGTATATGGCATTCAATCCTAACGTGCCTACACAGGAAAATTCGGTTCTTCAAAAGGTCAGAGAATGCCTTTCTGATATTAGTCTGTGGATGACCAGGAACAAGCTAAAGCTCAACCCAGGTAAAACAGAGTTCCTGGTCATGTCAACAAAGCAATAACGTAGTAAACTCGCCACCACGGAAGCTCAACTAGTAGACAGTTATATCACGGCAACTGCATCCGCCAGAAACCTAGGTATTATTATTGACCAGACTATGGACATGAACGCACATATATGATTTGTGTGTAAATCTGCATATTTCCATCTCCACAACATCAACTCCATCAGAAATGTGTTAACACACTAAAGCACAGAGACACTAATACATGCCTTCATCACGTCATGATTAGACACTGGAAATAGTCTTCTTTCCGGTATTACAGAACAGTCTCTGAATAAACTGCAGGGTCTTAAAAATGTTGCGGCTCGCATTATCATGAAGGTCAGGTAGGGGGAGCATATAACACCAATTCTAAAACATCTCCACTGGTTGCCAGTCCGGCAGAAAATAGAGTTTACGCTTCCCCTCCTGACCTGGAAATGTCTGCACAATAGAGCCCCCAAATACATGCAAGACATGCTAGCACCATATGACCCAAGCCGCATACCTCGGTCTAGAGACCACCAATTGCTCTGCATCCCACGATCAAACTTGCGCTCCTGTATGGATAGAGCCTTCCGTGTTGTTGCCCCTAAACTATGGAATAACCTGCCTCTTGCTATAAGAACATGCAAATCAATAGAAAATTTCAAGAAAATACTAAAGTCTCACCTATTCACAAGCGCCTATGAAAATTAGTTTATCGAGATATGGCGCTATATAAATGCTGTATTATTATTATTATTATTATTATTATTATTATTATTATTATTATTATTATTTATTTTTCCGTTTTTCACATCAACCACGAATAATCAGCAGCATCAATATTCCGCCATTACATAAATATTACCTAAGTTTCCGATCAACCACGTGCTTTCATAAACAAGAAACCACGTGATCTCACTTCTAATTTCCAGTAAATTGGATCAAAGGCTATAAACACAAGAGCTGCCCAAACGCGCATCTACCACAGCGTGATGGAAGAGGCAAGAGGGAGTGAGTTGGGGCAATTGCTGCTGATGTCGTCGCACTCTCCCACACCCCATTGGGCGCTCCAGCCTGAAATTTAAACAGGCGAGTTTATGAGTATCTAATCTGAAGAACACTAATTAAAAGGTGAATTCCACGGGAATAAGTAGTTCCAGATTTTAACGTTGATTGGAGAGTTGTTTTTCCTTTGAGGAGACGAAAGCAACAATCCTTCCTTGTTATATTTATATTTGCTTCCTTTACACGGGAGGAAGGGTGTGGTCATCCGCTTTCCTGTGATGTCATCAACAAGTATAAAGGGAGGACAGCATGCACTGAAACTTCGTCTTCCCGTCAAACTCGAGACAAGGGAAGGACAATTCTGCTGTTTTATTATTATTTTATTACTACTATTATTATTTGGCCAGGAAAAAGTATGAAGAGGTAGGACGATTAGAATATGTTAGGCAGTTCCGCACCATTATCATTATGCATAAATCAGATGTCACTTGCGGAAGATCTCGCCCTGTCCGACAGCTCGGAGGATTTAGCACCAGCTTATCCCTGGAAGAAGTATCCGTGTACAGCTTTACAGCATAATGGACAGCCGTGTAAGCATGCGTTCTCCCGCAATTCGGACTTGATGCTTCATGTCAATCCTGATCATCTTTTTCAACGTGCATTCTGTTCGGACTGCAAATACCTATATACAGCTACTCGTTACGGAGTGATACACACGTTAATGGAAAAGCATTGTGTGTTAGTAGTAACATTACAGCCTGGTGAACAAAGTTAGGACATAGAAGTTCTAGCTAGCCGCTTTGAAACTAGACTTCCAATTAATATACTTCCTATGGGGAAGATGGCTAAAACTAAAAGTACAAAATGGCAACAACCAGACTTTCCACATTATGTAAGACCAACAGCAACAGCATCGGCCACACAGCCAGCACCTAGTCATCATGTCACACCAGTCACCACCATGATGGCAGCACCAGCACGAGCAGCACCGGCAACACCGGCAACACCTGCAGTATTGGTACCCGCATCGCCTGCAGTTTCCACTCTGGCAGCACCCGCAATAACGCCACCATCCGCATCATGCATCACTGCGGCCGGCCTGTATCAGTAGTGATTTCCAAACCAGTGACCGTACCCGAACCAGGGTTACAGGACATTTCAGATAGATCTATATCTCTGTGCAGTTTAATAATAGATGAGGAGATCCGCCTTACAGAAACAGTAGCAATCATTACCGCATCCCAAAGCAGCACAGCATCACACCCATGCTGCAGCACTCCTATAGATCCAGCAGTTCGCAAGGTGACCACGCCGGATCGTCCCTATGCCAGAAAGAAGCATATTGCACATTCCAAAGAAATCTGTGCAGTTCCGAGGACGACCGCCAGCAAGTTACTCAAGGCAACTAAGATTCGAAAGTTATCCGCCAGCACAGCATCAGCATCAGCAGCATTCCAACGACTGATCATCACCTTCACAGCACGCAGCCCATCTGCAGCCCGCAGTTTGTACATCACCAGTCAGCATCTCAGCCACCACCAGCACTTCAATGGATATGTCCGCACCTTCCTCCAGTTTAAGTATTACCGACCTGGGCATGATTAGTAGTGATATTTCGGCAGCAGAGGACCATCCGCCACGTCCGTCCCGCATGAGGTGGGGTACCCAGACATGCTGGAGAAATCTTGCTGCATATATTTGTAGACACTACTGCCGAGGTTGCAGCAGGATTTATAAATAGGTGTGCGAAAATCGGAAGTTTATCATACAATAATGTTTATTATGTTTATTTTTGAAATCATATTCTTCTTATTATATATGTTTTTTATAATTGACACCCAGTCCCTAGGCTGACCACGGTCATCCTGCACAGGTGCGCAATATTCTTGCGCATAGCCGTGTCTCAAATAAAATAGTCGCTGTGGATCCCTGTGTTGCAAACACACCATGTGCGACGTAAGTACACAACACACCGTAGTGAATATGTCATAATCCCGTCATGCAGTCTCAGCTACATTGGGGCTGTCTGATGAACTAGCCTTTTCATTTATTATTATTAATATTTTTCATATTATTTTTCTTCCCACATCAGTGCAACGGGATGGATTTGGGGTAGTGAGAGCTACTTGTGCATAACCGCACTAACGGGCCACACTGTATGCATTCCCTTATATATTCGGGATGCATACAGTAATTTACATATAAGCTGTGATATTCTCATCGGGTATATCTATATGTGATCACATATACATATCATTCTTTTCTTATATATATGTATATATATATATATATATATATATATATATATATATATATATATATATATATATATATATATATATATATATATATATATATATATATTATATTACATCATAACATATATCGTTGTAATTGTGGTACGTTGGAGCTTGGGTGTTCTCTGCAGAAATTTAATTATCCGTATCCAAGAGAACACCCATGCGAGCTATTGCTTAGGTTAATCAGTGAACCAAATAAAAAGTATGCACGCACCAAGATATTAAAAAAAAAAAAAAAGACCTGGAAAAATAATTCCAGGTCAAAAATCAAAATCAATGGTATGCCTCCCTCCCAAACTCTTTCACACCCTATGCGCTCTTTCTTATAAACACGCATCTCTCACGTCACTCTCCTCTCGGCTATGTGCCTACTCGGGAAGTCTATAATTCCCGCCTAGCGTGCTCCCGTGCATTCGATCCATTATGCGTGATCGATTGCCATGGGTGTCAAACTAGGAGGGTTGGTGTAGCACGGATCGACCGGACAGGTACTGACCATCCCAGCTGAGCTGGGTACGGAATGGTCACCCCGGATTCGCTCCAAGCACGCCCCCACCCCCCCTGGGTAAGATAGTATGTGTATATAAACCTTATGAGAGAGATGGCTAAGTCCGTTAAAACATGTGGTACGCATGCACGCGCATCAGAGCTTCCCTGACAACACGTCTCGGAATTGGAAGCAAGTGCATGTCTATAGTGTACTGAGTTGGTACTCTTACTTTTTACTATTTTAAAATCGGCCCAGAAATGGCTGAGTTATCTCCGAAACTCCTGTTAAATTATTATCAAAATATTGCTTTTGACATCATAATCGCGTGTATGCATAAATAGATATAGGATATGCTGTGCACATTATAGCCACGTCACCACTTCTAGCTGCACGCTGATTGGCTACTGTTCGGCCGCTGATTGGCTGAGGCACTTACCTCTGACGTCACGAGTAGTATAAAAGGGGTGAAAAATCGAGAATCAGGAGCATCACCAGCGTGGAAGCCGGCCCGTCATGATGACTGCTGGACCATCGGGATCGACATGTTGTAAATATGTGATTGTCTTGTTGGAAGTCATGACCCTGCAGGATGTCTTATAATTCATGTATGACCCAAAAGAAATTATGTTTTGAAAATACCAGGTGAGCTAAAAGTTCAGGTGAGTTAAAGATTGATGCTGTAGCATTGCATCAGTAGTATTTATGTACATACAATTCGAGTTGGGAAAGTTATAATGACTAACATGTACGTGGCTGAGTCGACCACCTGTTATTTATAAATATGTGTCAATCATTGGAACAGTGGAAAGTCGAGCCAGCCAGGTCATCTCTTTATATGTAATAGAAGTGTACTAATGTTAAATGGATAGGATGCTGTTTATGGAATTGCATAACCAGCAGATGAGAGTAATATGATAATGTTAGAAATGGATGATTTAATTGGAAAGGATTCTATGGTTCTGAGTTGATGTGTATTTGAGAATGATTTAGATAAAGGTTGTTGCTGCTTAGCCGGCATTCACTTTTATGATATTCAGCAGTTATTGATAGTTGTAGTTTTGGAAATAATTAATGTTCAGTGGTAAGTGTTGGGATCATGAATTATGAGAATAAATTGAACGTGACTAACTGACACAGTTGATGATGTAAGCACTCTAGTATTTGATCGTTGGCTAGAACAACACCATCTGATAATGAATCATCCAGCACGTGTGCCTAGCACCCTAGGATTCTCGAGACTTCCCCATTAGTATGCAATGGACATTAGAGCATCCTTAAGGAATTCATAACAAAATCAAAATTTATTGATAAACTATATGCTACTCATTTTATGGTATGCAACAACAACACATACCAGAATGTTGTTAGTTAGCTGACAGATCACATCAAACCAGAACCGGTTTCCACTGCTTTGATTATATGAGGCACAAGCTTCATGCAAGAATTGGGCAGAGTATGATTGGTCGGAATGACGTCATAACCAATCAAGATCAATCAGACTCTGCAGTAAAGAATTATAAAGAATAGATTTGTGCGCCAGGCAAGTGAGGGAGGAATCACTGATTGCCTGAAAGGACCAATCAGTTATCCGGTCAGAACTTCTAGGAAGAGATAAGCAGAAATTGATTGGTGACTTTATTGTTTGGCCAATCAAAGTGTGCTTATCGGGTGCCTAGAAGAGTTGTAAGAATAGATTCTGAGAGAAGTTGTACATTTCTGGGAAAATAAATAGAAGATTGGAAAGTCCAACTGGCGGCTATAAAAGAAGGTACTTCTCTCAGAATAAATTAATCTCTGATTCACCAAGCAATTGCAAACATTGCTCCCTGGTTTAAGCTGTGGCTGTTATGCCTAACGAAGCTTGCTGTAGGATAAGTAGAATATACTTAGATTAGTTTAACTTGGTAGTTTTATGTACATCATATTGTACTAAGTATTCTTTGTAGAGCGATCTTGCTCGACCATTCAAACAGTTTGTATTATATAGTGTAAATAAAGTTTTCATCTTACGTATATGTAAGACCAGCCGTTTGTTAGTTTCATAGGAATCTAGTTGAGCTGGGAGACACACCCAGTCCTTACAAGGATCTTGATCAGTCAGATTAGGCCCAGCAGTCAGAAAAAAATATTATCTAATTACCATCTGTCAGACGAGGCGAGCCGACTGCAGCTACTTCGCCCCTCCTCATTACCGGCGACGTTGTCGCAGCAACACTTAGAAGTTTTCGGTAATGAGCGGGAGTGACCAACTTCTTATCGACGAAGATCTTAGTAAGTTCCGATTCAACAAGTTGTTGAAGGCCACGCCCACCTAAAAAATCTTCAATGTGTAACTGCAAACCTACGGTGATACCTGCATCATCCGGTATGTCTGTCCATTCTAATTTAGAGATATGGATTAGATGTTAATTAAACAGTTATAAATTTAGTACACTATACAAACAATATCACTCGTTTGACAGCAAATGAGCACAATAATACACAACATAGCGCCATCCACTGTTCTTTCTGTGTGGTTTCGCCGAAGGTACCACACAGATCCTTGAATCTGCAGAGGTATCCCCACAAGAGAGCACTGCAACGAAGTCACTTGGTAGTTTAATTTAAACTAATATACCCCTACCACACACAAAGAAAATATTGTTGTTGCGAGAGGAAAGTGCCTTGCGCGGGCCTCCGTCACAGTAAAATGCCTTCAATGCTGAAGTGGCATTAAAGAGCTGGCAAAAAGGGTCACTCTTTTGTTCAACAGAAAATGCTAAATGCCGAAAATCCTAGTGAAGCCATAATTGATGTGATGCTGCCTGTTCAGAGCACCCTTCGAGGAGCCTATCCCTCTCGGTGCTCTGCGGTGCAGTGTTGATGGTGACTGCTTCCGTAAGGCGGATCTCCTCATCTATAATTAAACTGCACGGAGATATTGATCGATCGGAAATGTCCCGTAACCCAGGTTTTCGTTTTCAGTCATCGGTGTTGAAATTACCACAGAAATGTGCCGGCCGATTACGGATGCTGATGCTGCGTTGAGTGGAAACTGCAGGCGATGTAGGTATCAGTACTGCAGATGCTGCCAATGATGTTCATGTTGATGCTGCCGACGTCGTGGTGACTGGTGTGGTGATGTTGCCGGGTGCAGGCTGGGTTGTGGATGCTGTTGGTCTCATGAAATGCGGAAAGTCAATTTGTCGCCGTTTAGCACGTTTTGTTTTAGCCATTTTTCCTGTTGGAATCACAATAATTAGAAGTCTAGTTTCAAAACGGCTAACTAGAACTTCCATGTCCTCATTTTGTTCATCAGGCTTTAATGTCACTACTAGCACACGATGCTTTTCAGTTAACGTGTGTGTCACTCCGTACTGAGTAGCTGAATACAGGTAAAATGCAGTCCGCACATAATGCACGTTGATACAGATGATTGCGGTTGACATGAAGTGTCAAGTCTGAATTCCGGGAGAATGCATGCATACAAGGCTGTCCGTTAGGCCGTAACGTTGTACATGGATACTTCTTCCCGAGATGAGGTACAGTGGCCCATAAGATTTTCTCCTGTCCCGGCTCAACTGTGGCTGTTGATGCTAAAACAACCACACAGGAATCGCACAGTGATGATTCCGGTCCAAGGGGTATACGTCGGCCGTGTATATCTAATTCCTGTTGTCCGCAATATATGACATCTTCGCTGGCACTGAGGAAGTCAGAATCGAGCAGGGCATCGTTTTGAATAGAGGCGATAATAACTCGCTGAATTAATTGCATCTCCTCTATCTGTATTACGAGGTATACTGTACCAGCCACGGGAACATCATCTCCCATAGCTGTTTGCAAAAATATGTTTGTAGGCTTTATGGGCAGATTCTTATGAGGTGGGATGCTCTCATTGAAGCGCTTGTTAAAAACGGTGATGGAAGCTCTAGTGTCAATGGTGCCACTGGTGGAAACACCGCTAAACAGGCAGGAAGTTGTTGGAAGCTACCATGCTCCATGAGGAATAATTTTATATATTACTTTATGGTGGGCCTGCAGAAGAGTTTCCAATGATATAATTTGCGGAAGTGGTTTTGGTGCGGTATCATCCTGTATATAGTCGGCTTGTTTCCGGATGGCTTCCATGAGTGCGGTTGGTGGCTGAGTGTGGAAAGGACCAACCCATCATCACTGCTGCTGCGATTGCTTAGGCGATGATGGAGTTGGCGGTAGCAATGGTAATGGCATTGATGCTGGTTCCATGTATGCTGAGTTGGTGTAAACAGGAGTGCGGATAGGATGGTCATGATCGCGGATGAGGGCTACCTGTGTGAGCCACTTTTGACAGTGCATCATGGGATGTTTAGTTGATGTGCAGAAGAAACAATGACAGCATGCTATTTTTCCATCCTTGGTGCGACGCTTCCTCTTGCGTATCCATGATGTGGAATGCGTACTTCTTTCTGAATCACTGCTACTGCTGGTGGAAGTGGTGGATGATGCTGTAAGGACTTGTGAATTGCAAACCACCAAGGGACACCGGGTGTTAAGTGATGGGGTGGTGGGTCCTGGTGCTTGTATAAACGTGGTTTCAGTGAAGGTGTTACAACCCACCACTGCCATTTTACATACAAAAGAAGGTTGGTACCGACATAGAGGAAGCCGGGTGCTTGTGCATGTGTGATGTTGTAGGAAATTGAGTATTAGTGGTGGCCACCTGACGTTGTGGTTCAGAGGCCGCAGTTGAGCTGGGTTGTGAGAATGGGCACCAAAGCGACTCTATAATCGGTGCCCTTGTTAGTTTGACGGTGTCTCAGGCTGTGGGGTTCATTGGTCTGTGGTCAGAGTTGTTGATGGAGGGCGATTAAGACAGCGATCATTCCATTGGCCTGGCTGACCACATCCAAAACACATGTTCAGTGGCTGTGCAGAAACTATGGTAGTTGTTGGACGTGTGGTGGATTGTATAGCGACTGTTGTACTGAGGGTGGTGACTAGATTTGTGAGTGCTGAGATCTGTTTAGTAATCTCTTCCAATCTATCGTGCATATTTTATCTATTGTTATTATTGTGCTGGTTCCCACATCCTGGGGTTGGCCACGCCCCCTTCCTCTAGTAAGTGATTTTGACCAGTGGGTTGTTCTTGTTGTGTGTGTGGATCAGATGCTGAGGCAGTTGCGGTTGCAGTGTTTTGGTCGGTGGTGGTGGCGACGTTGATAACATTGACTTCGTTTATTGGGTGAAGCTGGCGGCAATTATTCTTCTCCAACTCCAAGAAGTTTTCGATACGAACCGCAGTGGCTGTTAATTGTTGGAAGCTACCATGCTCCATGAGGAATAATTTTTCCTTCAAGCCGGGCTCACCGTTCAATGCATCGATGAAGGTATCAAGATGTAAATGGGTAAAGCCCTCGAGATTGGTGTTAGGATAAGCACAGATAACCAGACACTGTACATGACTAGCTAATTCCGGTAATGTCTCCTCCAAGCATCGATGTAAGTTTTTCAGCTGTAGCCGACTTGTCTCTCCAAGGGTCATATCACCGAATCTTTCCGACAACATGCTCTCTAAATCTGTGTAGGTTGGTTTATAATTGGTGCCTAAGTCTGCCAGGACTTGTAGAACTTTGCGGCTCAATACTCTCCCATTTGACGATTGGTCCACCGGTTTGTGCGACTTATGATCTCGAACTGCCCTTTATAATTGGCGCAAGTAGTCTACCTGCTAAATTCTGGGGGGGGGGGGGGGGGGAGGGGTTGGGGTGGTGGGAGATTGATCTGGCCAAGTCCATGTGGAAAAGTGATAAGCACGAAACCAGGTGGTGGTGCTGGGAAGATGGATGAGAACGCGGATGCTGGTCTGCATGTCAGTGGTGGTGGTGTTCCCCATCGATGTCCCTGACGATGTCGATGGTGCCATGTTCGTGAAGGTGATCCCGTCATTGATGCTGTGCATGATACATGGGTTCTGCCGAATACTGCCCTGATGTGGGTCCATAGACAGGTGTAGGTCTATAGACAGGTTTAGGTATACTATGTAAACGATGTGGACGTTCTGCTGGTTGATGTGATGGATGTTCCTCATACAGTGGCGTTTCAGGTGACTGACGAGGGTGATTCGTGTGATGTATAGGTCTCCTGATGTATTGCTGAAAGAGTGTTGCTACATCCTCCGGTTTGTAATTCAGCACCGGTGGATAGTATGGTGATGACTCACGAGAAGGCGGGGAAGCAGGGTATGGTACATGAGCGTCTGGCCACTGGTCACCCATTGATGACATTGGCGAACAAAATGGTCATAAAAGGTATTGTTGCCCCTGTGGGGGTCTGTGTCATGGTCATCCGCGATCCGTCATAGATGTTGGTGGCCTATCGCGGAGATCCCATAAGGTTATATATTGAATTCCCACCTGCGACGCATCGTGGAAGGTCCCCTCGCTGATCAGTAAGAACTCGTGTAGAGGTGGTGCTGGTCGTCCCGTACCGGAGAAATTGGTGACATTGTCAGTGAGCATGCGAACGGTTCATCCATCATATGATGCTACTTCCATGTCGAGGGAGAGCTGACTGTCTGATGAAGGAGACCGAAATTTGCAGGTGTTGAGTGTTGTCGTGTGTTCACTTCTCATTCGAACCAAACATCGGGGGCCACTTGGAGCTCGCGGGGGTACGCGCTGGTCTGCCATGTCATCCCGCTCTGTTGCACTGCAAATGCATGATTCTCGGGGTTGGGGATCCCGTATTGTGTCTTTCCAGAAAGTACAAAGACCGGCTTCTAGAGCTGGTGGAACACTGATGCTCCAGTGGGGCCATGCGACCATTGCCACCGAGATTGAACCACACCATCTCATCCCGACTGTTTGTGTCACCAGTATGTCGGTCCATTCTAATTTAGAGTAATAGACAAGATGTTAATAATTAAACAGTCACAATTTTATATACTAAACAAAGAGTATCACTCATTTGACAGTAATGAGCACAATAATACAAAACAGAGCCATCCTGTGTTCTTTCTACGTGGTTTCGCTGAAGGTACCACACAGATCCTTGAATCCACAGAGGTACCCCCCCCCCCCCGCAAGAGAGCACTGCAACGAAGTCACTTGGTAGTTTAATATAAAAATATTGTTGTTGCAAGAGGAAAGAGCCTCACGCGGGCCTCCATCACAGGAAAATGCCTTCAATGCCAAAGCAGAGGAAAAGAGCTGGCAAAAATGGCCACTCCTTTGTTCAAACAGAAAATCCTAGTGAAACCATAATTAATGTGATGCACATTGGTTTACGTGAAGACGGGATGAGTGATTTCCGAGGAATTACCCGGTCACCGTCTTATGTAGTTCCAAAGTTACAGCATTGGTAGTTGCCGCTTTAGTTATGCGGGCCTCGTGCTACATTCTAACCTACCAATTAGTTATTAGAAACTAATACAAGCTTTGGCCGCAAGTGGCAGGCATTCCTACCTATCTTTAGATACATTTATCCCATAGGATAGTGTGCGTACATGTTACGAAGCAAGGCTCCCGAATCAGAAAATAATTTGGTTACCTTGTCCCGCAACCACATATAACATCACCATGACAACGGTTACAGTTTACACAAGCAAGTTTTAGATAGTGCCATGCCATTTATGGTGGGGATAGGGAGACGGATATCTATCGCTAGTGTCCTTCCTGTGAGGGTGTGGCGGTTTCCAATATCCCATACAGACACTTCAACGAATTGGATGAAGATCCGCATCTCGTCCATCACCGCATCCTACGAATTTAACATTTAACCTGTCATTAGGGTTAAGTTCCAGAATGACCAGAATTGCACTGCGGGCCGGTATATAACTAACTAACTCACATGTAAAACTATTTGTTTTCACAGTGCTTCCTACATTGGCGGGGGTATCTAACTAAAAAGTATCCGAAGATATGGGGGGAGATGTATGTAAATCGACACTTTAACCATCACCACTCGGAAACCTCCGATAGTTTCCCAGGGTCGGATCCAGCCAATGTGTCGGTAGGGAATCCAGACAATTAATAAGCCTTGCAGCTGGTGGATCATGGAAAGAGACAATAACTCACTATTTATAAGAGGCCTTAAAGGTAACTGGCCAATTTTACACAACCTTGCCGATGCGTGGGGCTACATTTCCACAACAACCAGAAAAGAGGTGTACACTATGTGTCTCTCATGGAGAAATTGTCCCTAACCACTTTAAATATATCCTAACGAGCTAAATAGCGAGGTTTAGTCAGCAACATGTCAGGCTCAAGCATTTAGAGCATGATCAGCGACCTCAGTGTAAAATTGATGCTGGCAGGGATATAGTGATGCGGATATATGTGTTGCTGGATAGTATTTCG
Source organism: Chaetoderma sp. LZ-2023a (assembly GCA_034401795.1). Lineage (NCBI taxonomy): Eukaryota > Metazoa > Mollusca > Caudofoveata > Chaetodermatida > Chaetodermatidae > Chaetoderma > Chaetoderma sp. LZ-2023a. The sequence goes on from CM067361.1 coordinate 78,580,020, forward strand.
TAGCGTACTGTGGGCTAGAGGTCTTTTTAATAAATAAACAAAACATATTAACTAGATGGCTACTTGCCATAGGCACAACTAACTAATACACATGATAAATACGATTAGAATAAAGTATCACAGGTCATTGGACCATACGGTGCTGTTAGTTGAGAGCACCCACAGTAAACAAGGATAATATTCACAGTAAAACAGAAATTATAGAAATGCGGTCTTAAGACCGGTAAGGCACCTATTCGTCATCAGTGCCATATACGAAAATAATTAAAGGTACAATAGTATAGCTACTTGAGTACCTATTGGTCATCGGTACGTAAAAAGTTCAAGAGTTGCTGAAATTGAGGTGCTAACATAAATAGCGCAAGATGGCACGTTCTCTGATGCTGGAAAGATTCCTGCAGGCAGGTATCTGCAAACAGGATTCCACAGGCAGGCATCTGCAAGCAGGCTTCCGCAGGCAGATTGGATATGGCACATTCTCAGGACAGTGTAATAGAATGGTTCAGGAGATGTCCATTAGATAGTCTTTTAGCTGCTACATAATTTAAACAGTTAGTTGTAAAGTTTTCGTCCGGTCATGGCGATATGAACGTTTGAAGTTGCCTATTAACAGAGAGGGCTAATATATATTTACTTATGCATGTACAATAACTGGCACATGGTACGGGATACGTCGCATAGCTCTTGCGGTGCACCGAGCTAAGTCCAATCAGACTGTGGTCTAAAAGTTAATGATCACACGTGACATGCAGCGCGGAAGTTTGAATCCACTTTTCAGCATGGTCAGCAGATCCAGCGAGTCATCCACCAAGAATCACCATCAGTTCTACATTCCGTAGAATTACACTTGGGCCCATCCGCAGAACGACTCCCTTAAAAAGTCTGAATGCAGGAGTTATTACTTTAAGCTATTTTACCCTCGGATGGCCGTCCGGGGGTATCAAAAAACTTGTGAAAGCCGAGGACTCCTTACCACCATGGATGAACTGAAATCCGAATGGCACCGGATGATGATGGAGTTACCATAGGATAGCAGTTACACACGTCGATCCTGATGGTCCAGCAGTCCTGTGCATTCCGGCTTCCACGCTGGTGATGCTCCTGATTCTCGGTTTTTCACCCCCTTTATACTACTCGTGACGTCAGAGGTAGATGCCTCAGTCAATCAGCGGCCAAGCAGTAGCCAATCCGCGTGCAGCCAGAAGTGGTGACATGGCTATCATGTTATTACTTTAATTATTTTGCCCCCAGATGTCCGGGAGCATCCAAAAACTTGAATCGCGGAAGCCAAGGACTTATTACCAGCGCAGATGAACTGAAATCCAAATGGCACCTGAATGATGAAGGAATCACCGTAGGTTAGCAGTTACACACGTCTAGTCCACGCTGGTTCAGCAGTCCTCATGACGGGCCAGCTTCCACGTCGGTGATGCTCATGATCTTCGATTTTTCGCACATTTTATACTACTCGTGACGTCAGAAGTAGGTGCCTCTTCCAATCAGCGGCCGAGCAGTAGCCAATCAGCGTGCAGCTAGAAGTCGTGACGTGGCTATCACGTGCACAACACATTCTTTATTCATTTAATGCACACACGCGATTACGACGTCAAAAGCAATATTTTGAAAATATTTTAATGAGTGTTTCATGGATAGCTCAGGCATTTCTGGTCCGATTTTAAAATAGTAAAAAGTTCTGTAATCTTCGTTTTATTCCAGTCCTGATCGCTAGAAAGAACAACGAGAATAGTATAGTTTAAGAAAATCACAAGTACCAGCTCGGTACACTATAGGTATGCACTCTCTCCCAATTCCGATACGTGTTGTCAGTGAAGCTCTGACGCATTCCAATGGACGCAGCCATTTTTTACGAAAACCTCTCTCAGTGGGCTTGTATACATGTATTGTCCCACTCAGAGGGGGGGGGCATGCTTGGAACGAATCCGGAATGGCCGTCCCATACCCAACTTAGCTGGGATGGCCGGTACCAATCCGGTCGATCCGTGCTACACTCCTCTAAAGACCGGATATGAGGGACTCTTCGTCTATTCAATTAGATGCCCCCAGATGGCCATTCGAGGGCATACAAAAACTGAGATGCGGATGCTGCGATTGTGGGCCAGAGACTTAAGAACTGAAATCCGAGAGGCACTACTGCGGTTGTAGGTAGCCAACAGTCAGTAAGCAGTTGCCCACGCCTTGTTCTGCTTTGGCCACACAACCTACCACATGCTCTCTCTCTTGCTCTCTCTCGTCGAAGTGTTGTCTCGATTCTTGGTTCTGCGCTTTTATACTACCCGTGACGTCACAGACAGGATGCTCAGCTAATCCAAGAGCGATATTTAGCCAATCAGCGTGCAGCTAGAAAGTGCGAGGATGCCATCACGTGATGGACATCCTCCCCATTCATATAGTACATACACGCGTTTATTACGTTTTCACTATTTTGAAAATAATTTCCAAAGAGCTAACATGAATAGCTCGGCCATTTCTGGTCCGATTCTTAGAATGTTAACAGTTTTAGAATCCTCGTTTCATTCCGGTCCTGATAGATACCAAGAATGACGAGAATAGTGTAATTTAAAGAAATTACGTGCACCAACCCGGTACACTTTAGTAGGCATTCTCTCCCAACGCTGACACGTGTTGTCAGTGAAGCGCCGACGCATGTGCATGCGCACTACGTAAGCTCACAGACTTACACATTTTACAGAAACCTCTCTTATATGGCTTTATACATGCAAACTATCCTACTCAGGGGGGGGGGGGCGTTCTGGAACATACCCGGAGCGGTCGTCCCGTACCCAGCTGAGCTGGGATGGTCCGTACCCATCCAAGCGATCCACGCTACACCCATTGTCTTACAATCATCATCATCATCATCATCATCATCATCATCATCATCGTAGATTAGGTAATCTAGGTGATATTATGAGGGCAGGTTATCTAAACGTCTATGCTCAGCTCATCTTCATTCATCTCTATAACCGTATTGTCACTTCCTGTGAATAGCTCTTCCTAGTCATTGAGTACCATTTGCTATGGCCCCTTGTCCTCTGGTCTTCTTGTGGCTGGAGCATTGGGTGAAGTTTTGTGTCGTAGATGTCTGTTATTAGTTTGTAGGCCTCTATCATGTCTCCTCTCACTCTATGGTAGACCAGGGTTGGCAACTTTAGTGACCGTAGTCATTCGCTGTCGTACGAGTTTGGTGGCTCTTCGTTGAACTAAGAACTATTGAACTATTGCTTCGATGTGCATCCTTTTGTATGGGTCCCATACCACATTGGCACACTCCAGGTGTGGCCCCACAAGTCCCTTGTACAAGAAGATAAAATTTATGGCATCAAGGTGGACAATAATAGTCCAGTCAATCTAAAAAAATTACATCGCAAAAATTGTAACAGAATTTCTGTCAGTAGATTTTTGGCGAAGAAGCAATGGCATAACACCAAAAAAGAATCTACCCAATTCTGACAGTGGGAAATATAAAATTGTATTTGTTATAACATGCACTCTTTTGCGGCGCGCTTATTACAGATTTGATGAGAGCGTACATCGCCATTACGCTCGTCACCTCCGAATTTAAATTGGTTATTTTTAATTTATCCTTCCCTATATCCTTTTTTTAACTGACACGCTTATTTAGTGTTATGTTAGGTGTAAATCTATGCTTTATGGACGTTCATTTGTACAACAGTTGCTAAAATTTCTGCGGCGCAAACGGATTTCGAATTTTCCTCCAACGTTTTATTTGTAGTCTATCTAATCTAATAGAATCACAAGCGGATACTTTAAAATGATATACTGAGCTAAAATTTCTGTAATTTCCTTGTGTCATTTTCCCCTTCTTCTGATATTCCACCCTTAGTATGAGTTTCGTGATTAAGTTATTAAATTATGATATAATATCGCAATCTATGATGGCGTCAGCTTAGCTTGGTGTTGTAGGTGATAATCCACACACTTTTGCTATATTATTCAGCACTACATACAACCCTCGTTTTTTACTGAATGCAATGTATTTACATATACCAAACAACATTTTAAAAAATAAATGTAAGCAACTTGAAGTGTACATGTGTGTGCCTGAATTAAATCTATTTTTCAATTATGACATCCTAAGCAATAAATTTTATATCTAGCTTACCCGGTCTTTAGCCGGTGTGAAAGCTACATAAATATATTGAGACATGGTGTAGGCTGTGCAGCAAAATGAGCCGGGTTTAAACAGGGTGCATAGTCATGACGATTGTCCGATCGCTACTCCGAAATGGTGATTTTGCATTTTCCTCCTCTGTTATGTCAGCATTTCCAGCTACAGCTATAGTGGTGATTTCTGTTGCAGGAGTGTTTGCTTGATGCGCAACAGGTGTGTAATTTGTAGAACATGGTGTGATGATATTAGGCTTGTACTGTGGAAATCTCATGTAAAAGCAAAAACCATGTCATCACATGCCGGTTTATTACTGAGGAATGGGATCTGTTACAATCAAGGCAAACCATATTTGTCTAGTTTACTATATGATGTAAACAAGTTTACACTAATGCACATACACATTTATCTATTTCTATCTTTATTCTGTGTTGTAGACCATTTTGTTACTTGTAGACCTACAATTCTCACTCATGAAAACTGTTTATATCAACTACTAATAATAATAATAATAATAATAATAATAATAATAATAATAATAATAATAATAATAATAATAATTCTGATTATACCAATAAGATACTTTGAGTGTACAATCAAAATGTTAGTGTATATCAGGTATTACAATTACATATTCGGTGTTTGATTTATTTTACAAAATGGCACTTTCACTTTTTATGGTCGTTGCTATAGGCAACAGCCTAATCAAATTACGAAAATGGTGGAAATTGACATATACACCAATTATTGCTTGTTCTACTGACCAGGTTTTGCCAAAACACATATAATTAACTATAGCTCCCATGTTCTAGCAAGAGACCTAAACAATACATCACTAAAATCGCAGAATTAATGTTTTAGACGAAAAATATGCTATTATCTAGCTTTTTCAAAAAATATGTTCTCAGCTTATGCTAATTTACGGATCTTCGATATACTGCGATGATGATGATGATGATGATGATCTAAAGCTATAAAAACCAAGAGCAAGACTCGACTTACAAAAATACTCTTTCAAACATCGAGTTGTAGCCTACACCCACACTTCGGAAATTGAAGAACATCGGGATGAATGTGAAACAAAACCAGAAACTAGGCCTTCAACACGTGAAATTGAAGAATATCGGGAGGAATGTAAAGCTGAAGAGACAATTAGACTTCTTATTAGTGCAGAACTGAAACAAATGATGATGATCTGAGCGACGACACATGTAACGCCAGTATTCATACTACTTCATCCACTGTGGTAACACTTAGATGACAGCAGCAGTGACATGAGTAGCACACTGGCCAGAAAAAAACAGTAAGGATAATGGCGATGTCAGCAGCAGTAAAATCATCACGCTCACTAAGGAAGTAGAATTGGAGACATCAAGTCAAAATACTACGATACTGTCCCAAATCCTCCAAGATATCAAAAATAATTAAAGAGAATAATGAGGTACTGCAGTCGCAAATGCAGTATCTAAAATCATAGCAGGAAATAGCTGGGGAAAATTAAAATCAACGGAGACAACTACAAACACAAATTCATCAAACAGGAATAACACATAATTATCCAAAAGAAAACCAAAATAATAATAATCAACATGTGACATGCCGACCAATAAAGACCCTACTAATTGGCAGTTCGACTCTTAAGAAACTTAGTGGGTGCTACATGTCAACAGACACAATCAGTATTATGGTCCACTCATACAGTGGAGCCAGAATAAGCGACATCCATAGCAAATTAGAGATGCTGCTAGTAGTGGACCAGTATGATGCGATACTCGTACATGTTGGCACCAATGACATTGGAAAACATAAATTAGAGGACATGATTAGAGGCAATGGAGAACTAATAGAGCTGATCAAATCCATGTCACCAAACACAGAAATCTGTATTCCCTCGCCAACTGGCTGCAAGTCTTAGATTAGAAAGGGACGAGTGCAGTATTTCGTATTCCAAAACTGGTGTTTAAGATCAGTGATACACAGTGTTTTGTTTAATATATAGTGATTACTTTGTAGAACATGAATAATAAAATGTTAGATCGTGACGTTTTCATAAAAATCTGCATCATCCTTATCACCTGATTGGATAGATTATCAAAAGTTCTAAATTGTATTCTATATTCGGGATTAATACACAAGTCGTTCCTAAGCAACCATCAAAGCGTATAGACTGCCCACTTACACAATAGAGGCAGAGAATCAAAATTATATCAACAATCTAATTATAATATACTATATTATTAAATGCATTAACTGTTTGCGCTTTGTTTGATAGCATTAATTATTTGCTCTTTGTTGATAGTGTTCCCCATACCAACCACAAGACCAAATCCCATCATGAATATCTAAAAATCTGAAAATAAAATAAAATAACATAGGCTAAATACCACAACACCAAATCCCATCATGAATATCTAAAAATCTAAAAATAAAATAACATAGGTTAAATATACATTTATACAGTCACATCAACACTGACACACTAGTCATCATGGTTAAGTATCTAGACCATAAGATATCTTGCCATGACTGTGGTGTAGGCAAAACAAAAGACCCATCAGTCGAAAATCGGGAGTGTGACCACTTTCTATGTAATACCTGTAATAATGCACGTAGAATAAAGAGATTGCAAACAACCCTCTACAGGAAGGGGCTATCGCCATGCCACCTTCATTTCATGTAGCAGACACACAGACCACTGCACATAAGCCATTTAAATCACCACCAATCTCAATAACGATCTTGTCACCTACTACTAATGCTAACACAAACAGCAATCCTACCTTACCGTATACTAACTCTAAACCAATTTTTGATTCTGCTTCTACCTGTACTGTCCCTGCAATATGTACTACACCAGATCTTCCAATCTGCACAACAACAGACTCTGTTACAGCTACCCAGCCAAATACTAACCAAATAAACGGCACAAAAAATAAACATAATGGCTGTCTATGTGGGGATCCTAGTAATCAATATATGATCAAGTGCGATGAATGCAAAGTTTGGATGCACTACGCATGTTCAGGGCTGCCCCCGTACATTTTGTCAATTTTAACATCATCCAAACGGAAATACACGTGTTTTGGATGTTCACATATTACTGACCACGTTAAAGAGTTTCTAGCTTGGTATGTCGCAGAACATAGACGCGCATATTACCATGATCTATCACAGCATTACATGGCATCATCTGGAAATAATATCCCTCCAGATGCTGACAACTCTATAAGTATCGTGCATCAGGACACCCATAAGGATTTTCTGAATGCATCATCAGCATCTAATGTCTCACTGAGTGATGATGTAATCCCAGAATCACAGGTTTTAACTCCTAAATTACAGGATATTGGTGTAACCACATGCAATAAAGAAAAACAGTCAACATTTAATAATGTTGAAATACTAAATGAAATTTTGGATGAAATACAACAAATGAAAAAGAATCAGTCATCCCTCCAAGCAGATGTCCTCATTCTGAAAAATCAGACACGGACTGCTCACGCTGGCAACATTTCTGCCAACAGGGCAGGGGAACAGTTCACCCCATTTAGCTATACCTGACAAAACCAGCTATGAAAGTTTGCCCATAAGGCATAGGCCCATAGGTCATGACCTGCATGTGCCTGCATCTAACATGGCCAACCATGTGCCTGTACCTACTAAGATTACGGAATCTAATACACCCAAACCTATTACACAGCCTGGAATCAGGTCCTACAGAGAAGTTCTCTCAAACCAAACTTGCCCTGATAGGCCTAACTCTGGGGATACACGTAGGCCTAATAGACAGACAACCCAACAGGAACAAACAACTACAAAAAATATCCTTGTAATTGGAAGTTCGACACTGAGGAAACTCAGTGGAAGTACATGTCAAATGACTGTATCAACATAACAGTTCGATCGTACAGTGGAGCATGTATAGATGACATTACAAACCGAGTAACTGACTTCCTTAGTCCAAATCACTTTGATGCTGTAGTCATACACGTCGGTAGTAATGATATGCGTAGGCAATCCACCACTGACATGATATATGATTATGATGGTTTAATTGACCACATCAAGGCACTAGCACCTGGCATTAACATTAGCCTATCAGCTCTCTTGCCACGACCCACCAGCATATATGCCAATAGGAAAATTATGCAGTTCAATCACATGTTGCACTCCCTTGCCTCATGGCATTCTGTAAATTTCATAGATCATAATAATCTCTTCTGCCATCCAGATGGACGCATTATGCAAGAGCTTTTCCATGACCACATACACCCAAACTACGATGGTATGAGGTTATTGTCAAATAACATTATGAGTTGCGTAGAAAGCATATTTGATTCAACTGTAGCTCAAAGCAAACCATCAAAACTTAATAATTTTTTTATCCACAGCCCCCAGGACGAGTGCGTTTGTTCAACCATGCTAAATATTAATCCTATAAATGCAACACAACAGAGCGCATGTATTTTAATCAATCTAGAACAAAACCAAACAATAATGAATGTCAAAAGAACCAATTAAAATTATTCAATCGTTTTAAGATCCTTCCAGATTTATGCAACACTACAAATCCAGCCACTGATATGGATGCTGATGGAAATTGTAATGATAAACATAAAAACAAACAAAAGTAACAAATCACTAAATAAGCACCGTCGCAAACCGTATATTACTAATGTTTTAGAAAAAGATTTCAAAATTATATTTACAAATGCTGACACTTTGAATGCAGATAAAATAAATGAGCTTAAGCTACGACTGGAACTTATGGACAGCAAACCAGCAATATTAGCCATCTTAGAAATCAAACCCAAGCATTTCCGATATGAAAGAGTATTAGCTGAATATAACATAAACGGCTATGATACTTTACCTTTGAACATATCTAAAGAGACAGAAGGCAGGGGAATGATCATTTATATAAAATCATCATTGCCATACAAACTCATAGACACTGACCTTGAATTTTCTGAATTTATCAGCATTGGAATTGATTTGGGTGGTGGAAATAACCTGTTGTTCACATGCATTTATCGCAGCCCAAATTCAACATTAGAAAATAACAAAAATCTACAAAAACTTTTAGGAGACCTAGTCCACAAGCCATTCTCCCACTGCATTATTGTTGGAGACTTCAACTTTCCATGCATCAATTGGGTAAATAACTCAACTACAAATGGGCCAGGCCATACAGAATATGAATTTATTGAGACTGTAAGAGATTACTTCTTGTACCAACATATTACAGAACCAACAAGAGGGAGGGGAACAGATAGATCATCATGCATTGATCTACTATTTACAAATGAAGAGGGGATGGTAGATCAAATTGACATTGGCGCACCCCTTGGAAAAAGCGATCATGCACTAATAACCTTTAAGTTTATTGCTGAAGTGACAGGCTTGCTAAAACCAAAAACAAGATATTTGTATGAGAAAGCTGATTATGAGAAAATGAAACAAATGCTTGATATGGATTGGGATGAGATGTTGAAGGATAAGGAAGTAGACGATCAGTGGCAAATTATTACATCAGAATTAAATCCGGCTCTTCAGGAATGTGTACCACAAACATGTATTAAGAGAGATTTTACAAACTTCAACAAACACAAACTCCCATTCAGTCAAAAAATGTTGTCCAAGATTCACCGCAAGCGTAGACTGTGGGCAGAATATAAGCTAACAGGAAATGACACTGTGAGGATTAAATACAATAAAGTACGAAATCAAGTCCGTCAGGAAACTAGAAAAATTGTTAAGTTACATGAGCAAAAAATTACAGAAAAAATTAAAATTAACCCAAAGAAATTCTGGACATATGTTCAAACTAAGACTAAAACTAGACTTTCTATACCAGACTTATATACTGATAACAATAAGAAAAACCTTACTACTTCTAACTGTGAAAAAGCAAATGCCTTAGCAAATTTCTTTTCATCTGTATTCGTCTGCGAACATGACGATATGCTACCAGAGCTTGATAGACTATCTACCCCGCAGCAAAATATCTTACAAATAAAGCAAAATGATATCAAAAAGAGTTTAGATAAATTAAAAATATCAAAGTCACCCGGTCCTGATGGCATCCAACCGCGTATCCTAAAAGAACTTAGTAATACTTTAGCCCACCCGCTCAAAATATTATTTCAAAACTCATTGAACTCCAGTACATTACCAACACCATGGAAGCAGGCCAATATTACACCTATATTTAAAAGGGAGACAGAAAAGTCACAAGCAATTATAGGCCAATAAGTCTGACAAGTGTCGTCTGCAAAGTACTTGAAGGTTTAATTAGAGACAGTATCATCCAGCATATGAAAACGAATGGCTTATTTAGTAAATGTCAATTTGGTTTCATCCCAGGTAGGTCCACCACACTGCAGTTATTGACGGTAGTGGATAAATGGTTACAAATATTGGATAGTGATGGTGGTGTAGTGGACGTTGCATATTTTGATTTTTTAAAGGCATTTGACAAGGTTCCCCATCGTAGACTTGTACATAAACTGAATCTATATAACATAAATCCACAGATTATTAAATGGATAGAAAGCTTCTTGTCACAGCGTAGCCAGAGAGTAATCATTAGTGATGAACCCTCTGAATGGAAATCAGTATTTAGCGGAATACCACAGGGATCAGTTTTAGGACCAGTGTTGTTTGTTTTATATATGAATGACTTACCTAATGTGATAGCTAACAATAGTGAAATATACCTGTATGCGGATGACACAAAACTTTTTCATGGCATAAAATCCAATGATGATGCTAACGAAATGCAACAAGATATATACTTGTTAACAGAATGGACCAGTAAATGGTTACTCCAATTTAATGCTGATACGTGTAAATCTATGCGAATTGGCGAAACCAATTTACAAAATCATAGCTATATTCTCGGTAAAGACGGGTCCCGTATTAATCCAAGCGAGGATGAAAAGGATATAGGTGTTATTATTGATGATAAACTATGTTTCGAGAAGCACACAATAGATAAAGTTAATAAAGCCAACTCCATTATGGGTGTAATAAGGCGCACATTTGTATCCCTTGACACACACATATTTAGAACCCTGTGTACATCATTAGTGCGGCCACATCTGGAATTTGCTAATCAGGTTTGGAGCCCTTATCTCAAGAAACATATAGAGCTGTTAGAAAATGTTCAGCGAAGGGCGACAAAAAGTGTCTCGGGACTATCAAAACTAAATTATGAGACTAGGCCCAGGGTCCTTAATATACAAACTCTTGCATACCGTAGAGTACGAGGAGACATTATTGAAGCTTACAAAATTATAACCAAAAAATATGATCCAGAAGTGTGCAACCTATTTGAATTTCGATCAGACTCAAGAACCAGGGGACACATGCTAAAACTATACAAATCCAGATCATGTTTAAATATACAAAAATACTCCTTTAAACATAGAATTGTGGACTTATGGAACAGTCTTCCGAACCATGTTATAGAAGCAACAACCATGATATCATTTGAAACAAAATTAGATAAACTATGGGATAACCAACCCCTATACTATAACTATCTAGCTGGCAATATAAATCCCATGTTTTATAACTAAATTGAAAAAGGAAATTAGGAATCTGTCATTACAGGCTTTTAGCCTTCTCACAGAAATAGAATATGATTGATTGATTGAAGTCAACTTCATAGATAACACACAACTATTTAGCAGCCCGGAAAGAGAACCATAATAGGAACTGTTCCAAGACAATGTACATCCAAACCATTATGGAATATGTTTGTTGTCTGACAACATTAAAAATTATCTGCACTCAGAAATGGATATCCCCATGAGTTCAGTGGATTTTTACTGTGCAGAGATGACAACACGGAGGAGATGAGACAAGAACCCAACTACTTTAAAACTCGACCATTGACAATATGGCTATCAAACCGTTTTAGTTTATTATGCAGGGAACTCTTAGTCACACCAAATGAAGAATCACATCTAGACACTATAAACAGCAATGCAAACAAGAATGCTAAACCACTTTCCCAAATGAGTCAAGTTCATAACGTAACAACCAAAACAACGTCCACGAAATAACCCACTTACCTCCACCAGGAGAGTGACCATGATGTTCTACAAATATCACTACACCCTGACATCTTAAGTACAAGCAAACAAATAGCTCAGCCAAAGCTACTGGTGAATAAAGGATGGTATACGGAAATGAGAAAATACTTAGGAATGACTGACTGGAATCATCTGTACGAACTTAATGCATCAGAAGCTTGGAACCTCCTACACAAAACATTGATCACAATGAAAGAGCAGTGTATTCCTTCATTACAAACAAGAGGTCCAAGGGGCCTGTGTCGCTCACTTGGAATTATTGGCGACTGGCACAACCAAACAAAATGAGATGACCACTGTAAAAATCTACCAAGCAAATTTCTGTGAACAAAGTTTAGCCAAGTTTTATTAAAATTGGACCAGTGGTTAATATTTAAAAAAAATTTATATCTTTCTCAGAAATTTGCAGAAAATACAAGATGTCTGCCAAAAACCTTATATTTTGATCGATTCATGGCGGATATGGGTGGTTTTTTTACATATTAACTTTCCATGGACAAACTTTAATGGCGTTTCGGCCCTACTCATATCAGCCAAATTTCGGCCCAGTCCGTTTAGCGGTTCTGGAGAAGTAGTTTTTGCAAAAACTAGGTCATCCAAGATGGCTGCCAAACCATTTGGAAAATTATGTTCCCTCGAACAAACGTGGTTCAGCTCTTGCCCTAGCTCATACTTCATGGGGTCTGTATCGATCACTAAGATTCAGAAGATTTTTAAAGACATTTCTAAAAATTGGCCGAAATCCAACACCCATTTGGCCGATCAGCTTCATTAGAACAAATCTCTATGCAATAAGGATGCTTCCTGCCAAATATAATTGAAAGTATCCCAGTAGTTCTCGAGAAGAAGACATTTTAAATTTCCCATTGCTTTAGAATAGGAGTTTATGGTGGGAAAATAATCCAAGATAGCCGCCAAACCATTTTTCCGACCACTTCGAAAATTGGTTCATCTCTTGTCCTAGATCATATTTCTATTTGCATCAATCCCCAAAGTGGTTTCGGAGAAGAAGATTTTCAAAGACACTTCTAAAAATGGGCCGAAATCCAAGATAGCCAATGTCTTAATTGTCCGATCAGCTTTGTCTGAACAAACTTGAATCTCTATACCCTAAGGGTGCTTCCTGCTATATATAATTTAAATTGTCCCAGTAGTTCTCGAGAAGAAGCCATTTTAGATTTTCTATTGCTTTAGTATGGGAGCATTTGACGGGAAAATGTTCCATGATGGCGCCAAACCGTTTATCCGACCGCTTCGAAAATGGCAAATTTGAGTTCAGAATAATGGCCCTTAGTCCGAAATCATATCTGGCAAATTTTGACCCAATCCCTTGAGCGGTTCTGTAGAAGTTGTTTTCGCTAAAACTATGTCAACCAAGATGGTCACCGAACTATTTGACCAATCAAGTTCGCTTGAACAAACTTGGTTCAGCTCTTGTCCTATAATTTTTAATTTCCCATTGCTTTAGTATGGGAGCATTTGGCGTGAAAATGATCCAAGATGGCCACCAAACCGTTTATCCGACCATTTCGAAATTTGCAAATTTGAGATCGGAATAACCAAAAACACATATAAAACCAATTTTGGCCTCAAAATCCATCAAATAAAAAAATCCAATATGGCCAGCAAAAACGCTATATTCTGATTGGCCCCCGGCGGCCATGTTTTTTGACGATTCAATTTCCCTTGAACAAACTTTAATGGCCCTTAAGCCCTAATCATGTCTGACAAATTTTGACCCGATCTCTTCAGCGGTTCTGGAGAAGAAGTCATTTTCGCTAAAACTAGGTCAACCAAGATGGCCATTTGACCAATCAAGTTCCCTTGAACAAATTTGGTTCAGCTCATGCTCAGAAAATATTTCATGAGGTTTGCATCAATCCCCTAAGTGGTTTCGGAGAAGAAAATTTTATAGACGTTTCCTAAAATCCAAGATGGTTGCCGGCCAAATTGGCTGATCAGCTTCGTTTGACCAAACTTGGATCCCTATGGCCTAAGGATGCTTCCTGCGAAACATAATTGAAATCGGGCCAGTGGTTCTTGAGAAGAAATCGTTTAAAGGAAAAAAGTTGACGGACAGGCCATGTGAGCTAAAAAAACGTGGTTAAAAAAAGCACATCTGGCTTGACCGGGCCACAACACAATCACTAAATAGCAAAAATTAGGCATACAAAAGATACAATGAAACAAAGAATACCACAGATTATGCGCATTACAAAATTGCTAGAAAACAAAGCGACAGCATGCATCAGAAAAGCAAAAGAAACATTTGAACGTAAAGTGGCAAGTGAAAACAATAGAAGCTGTTGAATATTTTGAAACTAATTTGACTGGGTGCTGTTGCTGCCTATGGCAGCAACAGCGCCTAGTCAAATTAGTTTCAAAATATTCAACAGAATATTTATTAAATAGTAAAAGCAAACAATTTGTACAACAAGGCATAGACCGTCTTCAAATATGCGTTCGTGACGTACTTATCGACATCATTCATGACATCATCCATTATGATGTCATTCTACACACCGCGTAGATGATTATGACGTCATATGATGAGTACATACTCTGGAAAGGTGAATTAGCAAGCTACGTAACCCAGCCAACAGCATTATGACTACAGATGATAAAGAATAAGCAAACATTCTTAACAAATTAATTCTTAATCAAGTATGTTCACGTAAAAAAATCTTCATTCTACACCAATCATTATCCCCAGAAGCAATGGTACTGTACTAAAACACAAAATGATAATGACACCTATTGTCATCGAAAATAAATTGAAAGGACTCAACCCCAATAAAAGTAATGGCCCGGATGAAATACCAGTGAGATTATTAAAGGAAGCGGCTAAAGAAATTAGTACACCACTATGCATAATCTTTAACAAGTCTCTGGAAGAAGGCGTATTACCTGACATTTGGAAAATGGGATATGTATGTTGCATGCACAAAAAGGCTCCAAAACGGCACAAGCAACTAAAGGCCAATCAGGCTCACATTTACCGTATGTACGGTCCTAGAGTCCTTTATAAGAGACAGAATTGTAAATTTGCTGGAAACAGCCAATCTATTTACCAAGTGCCAGCATGGATTCAGACATAATAGATCATCTAAAACTCAATTACCAGAATATCTTGAAGATATAACAACTAAACTTGACTCAAATGAACCTGTTGATGCAGTATGTTTAGACTTCTCAAACGCATTCGATACTGTACCATACCCACGACTCCAAACAAAACTGAGAAGCTATGGTATTGACAACAATTTAGTAAAATGGATAGCAAACTACCTATGTAACAGAAGCCAGAGAGTAAGGCTCAATGACACAACATCAGACTGGATTGAGGTGACCAGTGGCGTGCCACAAGGAAGTGTCATAGGACTTATACCTTTTCTGATATATATAAATGACTTACCTGTCCAACCAACCTGCTACTGAAAAATATTTGCAGATGACACAAAGATATATGGCAACCAAGCTACCAGTAAGATTCAGGACAACCCAGACAAAGTATGTAAGTGGTCGCAGATATGGCTACTATCTTTCACCACAGATAAAACGCATGTCATACACTTTGGCATAAATAACCCTCAAAGTAAATAGTATATGACAGATACGCCTGATATGCATCCTTTATCAACGTCAGATGTAGAAAAAGACTTGGGAGTGCATATTGACAGAAACCTTTCTTTCGATATACAGAGAGGGAATATCATATCCATGGCGAACAGCACAATATGACTAATCAAGAGAACATTTACCAACATTGACCCATCTGCTTTACTTTCACACTCTTGTACAAGTCTCTGGTGAAACCAATTCTCGAATACTGCAACTCAGCATGGTCACAAGATTGAAAAGGCAATCACAGCTATTAGAAAGAATTCATCGCCGAACAACAAAACTCTTCTCGCAAATCAAAGAGTATAGCTACACAGAAAGACTTGAAGCCCTAAATCTAATGTCACTGAAATTTAGACGATTTCGAGGCGATCTAATTGAAACATACAAGCTCATCAGGGGTCTATATAATATTGATAAGGACTACTTTTTTAACCATCTAGTATTAAACAGACCAGAGCTCATAGGTTCAAGCTCAACATAAAATGCAGCAACAAAGATATTTGCAAGCACTTTTTCGCTAATAGAGCCATACCACAGTGGAATTCAATACCAGCTACGAAGCAACAATAGTTGAAATATTCAAGAGCAAACTAGATATCTACTTCAAAGAATAAATATTTTGATTCGACCGAACAGGCATACGTATACCAGCCCATCACAAAGTCATACTGCACTTCCTCCAATACAGTGGACTGATCTTTGAGTAGCCTGCAGGTGTATCGACAAAGGCATCCTCTATAGTGATTTCAATCATCAGTAGATAGGTCTCTGCTTCTAGGTCCACATTTTGTGGTAGCCAGAAAAGACACTAGCGTATAGAAGGAAATTTGGATAGCGACAAACACAGAAAATGAAAGCGACAGCAATAAAACCCTTGCCACACCGATGTCGGAATGCTAAATTTTCATATTAAATTAAAATATGATCCGCTGTTTGATTTTCAGCAAATTTGGTGGAGGATGTTGCTGTCGTAGAAGCATCCAAACCGTTGAAAAATGTACACCAGTTTCTTTGTTATTTACACAGCAAAAGATAGAATATTGACATCGGAGTGGTAAATGTTAAACTCTTAAATCTAACAGTTTCGAGGTGAGTTAGTTAATCAACGACAGTCAAATCATTCAAGAACAAACTAGATATCAAAGAAGGAACTTTTAAATTGGACCGAGCAAGCCATACTACAAGAAAAACACTAAGGCAATAACAAACTAATGGCTTATGCATCGTAAAATGATGATGATGATGATGATGATGATGATGATGATGATGATGATTATAACACACGTGGTTGAAGACCAGAGAATATTTTTTGAATCCATGCTGGATAAGTTATGGAAGGCTCAACCATCATACTATGATTACCTCGCAGCCGATATAAAGCCCAAGCGATTTCAAGTCTGTCTAGTAGGCCATTTGGTTTTCATCTGCTGGTTTCCATGCAGGACTGGTTCCACGTCAGCTTTGTGCATGCGATTGTGAAACCTGATAGTCGTAAGCACTACCGAGTTCCACTACACTCTTCCCCGTTATGTTTTCTAATGTTGGTGGTGGCGAGCAAACGAACTTAATATGCTTTCAAAAATTGTATCTGACTTGGGTGACGAGGTTGCGGTTTAGGATAGCAGAATATAGATATCATAAAGAGACACAGACATGACAGAACATTATGTATCTCCAATTCAAAACTGTGAACACGAAGGAAATAGAAGTTCCAGGCAGAGTCTCACAAGCATGACACGGAGCAGTGTATTGTAGTAGCTATGAATGCACACAGAGTACGATCAGTTATCAGTAGAGAAGTGGTGCAGAGGGGCTCGAGGACCAGTATATTCAGGCTGCAAGAGTATCATGCACCGGGAGTGTTAGTTCTGTGAGGTGTTAGTAGCCAAGAAGTCATGCAGAGGGGCCCGAGGACCAGTATATTCAAGCCGCAAGAGTGTCGTGCATGTGGAGCAGGAAAATGTTAATAAAAGCACCAAGCAAAACTGTATTACCCGCGTACTGCAAATTAGAGCATTAAGTTTCTTGTAAATAGAGGCATACACTGATGCTGAACATATTTTACATATCAACTGATACTACTAATCATACATAATAAATAAACACATTAGAAATGACTGTACAAGCAGATCTGACAGAAACTACAATTCTCGAAGTCGGGACCTTATTAGCACAAGACAGTAGTGCTTCATGATAGTCAACAATATAAACACTTGAATTCTCTCCACAGACATGAACTGATATTATAGCCCTTATGACTTGATGAAACGAAGCATATAATAATCATCAATGAGTACTAATCGTGTGAATATTACAGAGCATTTTAAAGTGTCAAACTACCAGAAAATCATGATCTTACGCCTTCATTCGAACCTGACCACTCAAATCCTGGATAGATCTACAAATACAATAAAGAATTTCCTAAGAACATTAATGGCCATAGTGGACTGCAGAGTGGACCGTATTAAAGTGTCAAACTACCAGCAAGGCATGATCTTGCGCCCTCATTCGAATCTGACCACTCAAATCCTGGATAGATCTACAAATACAATAGAGGATTTTCTAAAGTACATTAATGGCCATAGTGGACTACAATGCATTATATTGTGTGTTAAATACAAAAATATTACAACATAGGCTGTGTGTGTTTTATTATAGATAATATATTATGTACATACATATACAAGTTGGCACATACCCCATATTTTTACATCAATATCTGTGATCTGCATACAAAGAACCTAGATACTGAATTGGCATATGACATTACATGTTATGTTGTATATACACCAAGTTAGACTATATGCTAATCAGCTATATCATGTTATTTATTTTCACACCTGATACATACTAACTACCAGGCTCATGTATATATACAATTGATTGATTACACATATTAGTGTATATATTACTGATCTGTCATGTGTAGTTATGAGTTTCACATTTAAGTACATGGCATGTGAACATACATGTATAAATGATAGAATAAATGTATAAACAATCTATATAGACACCACAATGAAATATGTTGTACAATTACTATCCCTTCTGAACAGTATATTATAAATAATTATGAACAATACATTAAATGTATATGCATAGGCCTTAAGATTGTTGAAGATATGCTCCAAGGGCCAGCTTATTCAAGCCTCAAGGAAAATATTATGTCTACATGTTTACTCCAAGGGCCAGTTTATTCAAGCGTCAAAGAGTATTAAACATGTGGAAAGTACAGAACATATTATAGGTACAGGTGCGTTCCAAGGGCCAGCTTATTCAAGCCTTATGACAAATATTATAGTTACATGGGCCCTCCAAGGACCAGCATATTCAAGCCTGGGTGAGAACTAACCATGACAAGACGAATGCATTAATGATTAGCTAAAGCACCAGAGAAGGCAGGCTTATTTGATCCTCAAGGAGGATATTATAGTTACATGTAATAAAACGATGTGTTGAATATGCATCATTTCATATTTTATCCTTTTTGTCCTAGAACTACATAGATGGAGGACATCTGAGTTGTAAGGTTTATGCTCATTGAAAGCAAGTCACAGGAGGACTGTGAATCTTTGGGGAAATAATGAATGAATCATTAACGCCCATAAACACGAATGTTAATATTTACTAACACCTCAAAGATGGTTACATGAACATGAGACTCAACATCTAGTCATTGTAACCCAGCTTCAAAGGATCTCAATTCGCAGACCTAGATATCACATTAAAAGTTACTTCAATGGCTCAAGACATGAGTCAGTATTAACAACACATGGACCAAGGGACCAAGCCCTCTGTACTGCAAGCATCTTAATGGTACAGCGCTTAGCCTTAGGTGAACATGGGTGGATTGGAATAATTGTATTTGCTGCCTGGAAAGTAGAAGGTAGATAGATACAACAGTGAGTGATTCACACATGGGGAGCATAGTTCTGCAGTAGAGAATGATGCTGCTTGCTGGATGATACGCAAATAGCAGGACCAGTCTAGCATCAGGAAAAGGCACCCTTCAGCAATATTCCTGGAGAAGCTACAGGTAAATGGATACCATTAGAATGAATCATAAATTTAGTGATGAATTGCCAAGGACCAATTTATTCTAGCCTCAAGGACAGTTGGTCACAGCAGTCATTTAAATTACCTCAGATCAGATATCGCCATGAGGCGACATGATTCACAGGGCCCCAGGAATCTATGAGTATATAAATTATTTACATAGAACTATTTACAATTGCGTAGATCAATTCACTCAGAGATGTTAGAAGTGCGGCTTCCAAGGGCCAGCAGAACTAAGCCATTTGATGGAGAACCTCCTACAATTTAGCAGTTGTGCGCTAACATTCACTAGTATTGTATACCAAGGATTCATGAATATGCGATGAAATTTCCTCCTTGGTTCAGACACATTGCTGTTGATCAACGTTTCACCAACGAAAAGTACAGGAAGGCAGCTGGTACTGAGCAAAAAGGCCAGGAAATTGAATAGATTAGATAAACAGATATCAGGTGGCGTTTCTTTCACAGAGGCATAGCAATCCAAAACAGCAGTGTTAGCAGTCACTGGTTTGAAATTGACGTTGGAAAGGGACTGCTGAACTTGGACCACATCTCCAGCCACAACCAAGTCTTCTGACATGTCTGACTTAAGTGACAGCTCTGCTGCTGCATGATGAGTAGCTGAAGCAATCTCAGGTGGCTCTTCCTTCACTGATACCGACGGTGTAGCTGTTGATGACAAACTAAGTTTTTGCAGCTCGATTTTGAGTCTCTGCATGCCTTTCAGTGTGATGCATGGAGTCTATGTCAGGTGGCCGACCTTTCACTGATAGAGATTGTGTGGCTGTCAGTGGGAACCTAAATAGCGGAAGCTCCATCTTGACTGTTTTCAATGCATGTGGCTCGGGTTTTCCTTTGATAAGGCATGATGTGTGAGGCACCGAGCCCACATCCACTGGCTCTTCCCTCACTGATATGAATGTTGCCGGCTGCAATGGAGGAAGCTGATTAATCTGAAGCAGTGGCTGTGACATCAGTGGTACAGCATGGGATAAAATAGCATTAGATAAGACATGGAGTACTGTACCCTGCAGCATATGCTTATCATCACATACTTCCTTCATCATGGTCTGTGGCATTGCTGGAAGCAAGCCAATTGATGGCAGCTCAGCTTTGCCCATCTCCACTGGCATGAGGGCCAGACACTGTGAATGGAGATTGCCATCATGAAACAGTGGTCGTTGTGTTAGGGGCAATATTTGGCCTTCCGCAATACCTGGCACAATATAGAGATCTTCACCCAGCAATACATATTCATCATCAGCTGGTTTCTTCTTGACAGATCTGAGCACCGTCCATGTTAAAGGGAGCAGACCACCAACCTGAAGAACATGGGCCCTTTTGTCAGGGGGGGGGGGCAATGATTGCGATAGAATGGCATCAGACAGAACATGAATCATGCTGTGCGATGTCACAGAAACAGACATTTATTATTGTGGCTGTGCTAAATGCATGCTCATGAAATGATGTGGAAGGTGGTGTTAAAATATCATCATAACTCTCCCTAATATCTGTCTTCTGATCACCAGCTAACTGGGCTCATGCCTGGATGTACACAGGCAGCACAGATGCTTGCAGAGATGCAGGAAAAGAGGAGTGATATTTTCTAAGTGGTGATAGATGTGGATGCTTTATTGCAGATTCCACCAACTGCAAAGCAATATCCAGGGTAAATGGTTCTTGGTCTAAAGCAATTACAGCAGCTGTGCAGTTGTCTACACCACCTAGGAAGTGCTCCACAGCTATGGTCTCGATGACATCATCAGGTGCAATAGGATAACTATTTCTTTGACCAGCGCAGCAAACTCCACCAATGACAATTCACCCTGTTCCAAATACTGCAATCTATGACGCTGCCGACGCATGGACTCAAACCAATCGTCCAGCCTCATGGTGGCTACTTAATTAGTAAGGTGTGAGCAGCAATACCAATAATACACTTAAAACAATAAAGTGATTGAATGTAAGAAGGCACGCCATCCTAACTAAACATTGGAATATGACAGCAACAGTAATAACGTGATCCACACTTTATTGCTAGCTGTAGTGACAGGTTATCTAGTAGGATTGCATAATCGTAGCATCATAACAATAATCATGTGAGTATTTACTAGCTATTGGCATAAACGCACTATGGCTATATATAAATTTACACAAATTAGAGACTAGGGTGTAGTATGCATATGTATACAATGATAATGAGAACATTGATGTACCACATGGCCGATGATTGTAAATCACACCAAAATATTTGGACAGTCAGGTAGCAGCATGCAGGATTTGAGTGGTCTGATTGCAACGATTAGATTTTAGTGAAGCGATATAAATATAACATAAATAATCTGAATCTGTGATTCAATCATAAATATTTGTCAAAATAAATAATTTTAATACTATAAATGGTTACTCTTGGCTATATCCTTATTCTCACAACCCACACGAAAAGTGGTAACTCGAGTTTACGTCTGCCATTTCGTTTTACTGCTTTCTTTGAATGCCAAGAAACTAATTTTTAACTACTGACACCAAATTTGGTGCTTTGGTGCCACATAGCATTAGATTAGTACAACACAAATACTGAACATTCAATACATAAGTATGAGACATACCTGAGTTTAGGACTCAAGCGATTTCAAGTCTGTCTAGTAGGCTATTTGGTTTTCATCTGCTGGTTCCCATGCAGGACTGGTTACACGTCGGCTTTGTGCATGCGATTGTGAAGCCAGGTAAGCTTAAGCACCACCGAGTTCCACTACACAGTCAACACATAATAATAAAATCCGATGGAATGACCCAGATCTGAATCGTCACTGGTACGAAACTTATTGTGGACAAAGTTGTTCTGGTACGAAACAATGCGATACGACTTCCTTTGGAAGGTATGTAAAGCCGTCGGCCCCATCTTGTGTGGTGCCTGTGCCATGGTGGACGTAAAAGAACTCACTCTGAGCGTATATCATCATCATCATCATCATCATCATCATCATTTTACGAGGCATAAGTAATTGGCTTGTTATTGTCTCAGAGTTTTTGTGTTGTAGTATGGCTTGTTCAGTCTAATTCAAAAGGTCTTTCCTTGAAGTCGATTTCTAGTTTGTTCGTGAATAATTTGACTGGCGTTGCTTAATTAAGTCTCCTCGAAACAGTTAGATTTTAGACTGACCCTTACCACTCTGATGTCAACATTCTATTTTTTGCTGTGTCAATAACAAATAAACAGCAGCCACCAAATTTGCCGAAAAATTAACACAGTTCATCTCTTAATTTAACTTGGAGTTTAAAATTGTGACATCAGAGTGACAAAGGTTGACAGTGATTGGTGATAATACTGTGGTGCAAATGGGTGTTCGCCGTGTTTGCTGCGGTGTGGCGCCTACACTCATGGTTACACCCTGCTGTGTCTAGAAATTGTTTGCATGCTGTCTTGTGGAGGCTGTGGTTTGTCTTATTGCTGTTGTTTTCATTTTCTGTGTTCATCGCTATCCGAGTCTCCTCTACGCTAGTGTCTCTTCATGCAACTGTTTTAGGTCCTGTATCAGGATCTTAGTTGTGAATACGCTCTAATAGTGTGAATAGTAGATGTTGGATGTCAACCATGTCGTCAGTTTATCCAGGATGCCATAACTGGAGCCTGTAAGACGCCTATCCAAAAAGGCAGTTGTTAGAGATGTGAGCCGACTGGACATCACTATGCGACATAGCTGGCAGCCTGCTCTAAGAACAACCTACGTCACACCTGTCGGTGGCTCCCTGGTTCACTATCTAGACTGTCTGTAAATACGTTACAAAAAAATGTAGAACCCCCCCCCCCCCCACCCAAGGGGTGCGGATATGTGACCAGGAACCTCACTGAGCAGTGACGCTGTCTGTCTGGGCGGTTCTCATAATACAGGAGGGACTTCCGAAATACAATACAATATAATTCTGTTATCTGGCAACTCGGCCGAAAATTACCTTTTCTAAAAAATTCAAGATGGCGTCAAGTGAAACAGGAGATGATTCTCTGTATCCGATAGCGGTTTTAATCGACGAGTTGAGAAATGAAGAAGTGCAAGTATGTCCAGAGTTAGTTACTCATTATCATTACACCAATTTTGGGAAGTAAACCTTGAATTGTGGTGTCACTAGTTTTCGTTTTTTACTGTGACTTATCAGTCCTGGAATTCTTGTCTTAGGATGTTGTTCACTTGTTGTGGACTGAGACTTGTTCAGCCCGTATGCCTGCCTCTTAATTTTCCTCTGACTTATACCACGGATGCATGTGTTGTCCACAGCTACATCAAACTTCGCTGACGATACCAAACTCTTTCATGAAATTGCTTCTATAAACGACTGTCAAACCCTTCAGAAGGACATCGATGAGTTACAACTCTGGTCGGAACGGTGGCTACTCAACTTCCACCCACAGAAATGCAAAGTAATGAGGATAGGCACAGGCCACCCTGAATACTCCTACACCATATCCGAATCTGGAGAGCAATCAATTGAGTTGGAAGTGACATGTAGTGAGTGAGAAGGTTCTTGGGGGTCAACTTTGATGACAAACTAAGCTTCCATAAACAGGTTGAGATGGCTGCCAACAAAGCAAACCAAGTAGTAGGCCCAATCAGATGATCCTTCCGCTACCTCGATTGGGAAATGTTTAAGCTACTATTTAAAGCACGGGTCAGGCCACTACTTGAGTATGCCAACACAATATTGAGCCCAAGATTCAAGACCGATGTAACTAAGATAAAAAATGTTCAGAGGCGAGCGACAAAACTGGTACCAGGCAAGCTGGGGTCAGTTACATTTAAATGTAACTAGTTACATTTCAGTTACTTGTTACTTTGTCTGATAATTACTATAAAGAACTATGTGGACATGAAGGTCATCATACAAAGTGTAATGTAGTCAACCAATTTGAGACCATAACCACTGATATAATATACTGACAGAACTGAATTTATTTCAGATATAAAATATAAAACCTGCTGAAATTTGTTCAATGAATTTGACTGAATTTTATTGTTGCCATATGCAATAACAAATTTCATTCAATTTGTTTCCAAAATAATAATATGCTTTCATTGTAAAAATGTGCAAACATATTTCTTCCTCTAACCCATGTAAGCCAAATAACAAACATTAATTTTATTGTAAGAAATATTTGGCTGATGTTTTGAAACTAATTTGACTGAAAGGATTGATAGGTATCAACATTTTTCAGTGAAATTAGTTTCAGTATGTTCAACATATTATCCTTGGAGCATGGACTTTCTACAGTATGATACTCCACCATTAACCATGGGCAATATAAGTTTCCAGTGAAATTAGCTTCAAAATCTCCATCAGCTTTATTGTATGCGTAATTTAAAGTAGCAATTTAAATATGTCTGCTGAGTACTTTAGACAAATTTTACTTTCAAAAGATGTTGAAACAGCTTTCTGGTCAAATTAGATTCAAAATATTCAACAGCTTTCCAGTACACTAGTTTCATTCAACAGCCTTTATAAATTTGTCTGCTATACCAAAATGGTTGATGGCTTGACATTTATCAATGGCATTGTCCTTTGATCCTTATCACCACACATATGTGAATTGACCATAGCTTGAGTATAGTTGCTGAGCAATGATATCCTAAGCTGGCCTAAGCAATAGTATATAAAGAACAGAACAGAACATGATGTTAACACTTACTGTGGCAGATTTTACCTTTCTTTACAATTCAACATTTGCTGTTTTTAATCCTTTTAACCCTTTAACACTAAAGCTGGACAAACAACTTTTGCAGTGGTGTTGAGAAATATCCATTTCCAGATAAATATAGGATTACTTTTGAAAATTTACCACTGGAATGACTGGCTCAATAACCAAGTCAGTCATTCCAGTGATAAATTTCCTAAAATAATTTCATTGTCTACAAATGGATATTTACTAGAGAAAAATACAATTTTCTTTAACAAATTTGAGCCTGGAAAGGTAACTTAATTCTCTAATGATTTAGTAAACAACCTGTTTCTATGGTAGCCTAATGTAAAAGCTGTATAAGAATTTGATTAAAGTTATCACTGCCTGATGTAGCAATAACATTCAGCCAGATTATCATATCTAACAAGCATATTTTGAGAATAATAGCATGCTGTAAATATCACATGCAGATATAGAATAACCCTTCAATGGTCAAGATTGGTCAAGAAAATCAAACCTTTGGCCTAGCAAATCTATTTTGCAGGCTACAGGATTAATATTTGAAAATTTACCACTGGAATGACTGGCCTAATATTCATGCCAATTATTCCAATGGTAAATTTCAAAAATAAATATCCCTGATACCTGGAAATAAAGTTGCTGCCCAAAGCATCAATATCTTCTAGTCAAATTAGCTTCAATAACAGCTTACTTTAATGAGAAAATTGTAATAAATCTATTAGAAAAGTTTGAATTGTAACTGAAAAGTAACTGAAATTTCAGTTACTTTTGCAATGTAACTGGTTACATTTCAGTTACTGTAACTGAAAAAATTCTTCAGTTACAAGTTACTTCAGTTACATGAAAAATGTAACTAAGTTACAGTCAGTTACAGTTACCCCAGCCCTGGTACCAGGACTATACGACATGGCATGCGAACGTAGACTCAGTCACCTTAAGCTTCCTAGCCTTTCATACCGCAGAATCAGAGGTGATATGATTGAGACCTACAAGTTCCTACACAACATGTACAACGTAGCTCTTCATGGACTGATCCTGGAAGAGTCCACTAAGACACACGGGCACAGCCTCGAACCCAAGAAGCACCACTCAAACACATCACTACGTTCACACACCTTCAGCAATAGGGTCGTCAACAACTGGAACTCCCTCATTGAGGATGTTGTGTCAGCACCCACATTAAGCTGCTTCAAAAACCGTCTAGACAAATACTGGTCTGCGTACTTCTATGCAGTTGATCTTCCGAACGTGCTCAGAGGCCATGACCTCCCAGAATATCCCACCGTCGACGAAACCAGTCTATCAACTCCATAGTCAGCACATGCCACACGGCAATACCACTCCAGTTAATGTCCCATTCACCTAAGTGACCAGACCAGGTGGGCTTGTCATACCAGTTGACCAATAATGCCAGCTTCACAGCCACAATCCAAAGCATATCAACACTGTCATACCAACCGTTAGTAAACCCTAATTGACTACACGAGCAACAACTATAGATTCTTAACCCAATTGAGCGGATAAGGTGGGCATGTCCTACCAGCCCAACTCCATGTGTACCCGAAATGCCTGCAGCCGTAACAAGAGCATGACGATCGGTGAAGTGGGTCAGCCCTACCAGCGAAATGTATAACACTGTCCAGGTCCACGATCTATTACTAGTCTGCAGCTAACACACCAAATTCCCCATCCACAATCAGCAACCAGGTCAGAAAGGATTGCACTAGCAACTGAACGGCATGTCAAGTGTCATCCAGGGACACCACAAGCACAATAGTAAGGTGGACATGTCTTACCTCTCCAGCTGTGTATGTGTGGTTTAACATCACCATCGCTGCCTGCAACCAATATACTTGTATGTATTGCCATAACCAATACGGCTAAGTGGGAATCTTACTACTAGCACAGGGTGGCAACAAGGTAACCATGGCAGTACTCATGCCCATACTAAAGGTGGGATTGTCCTACCATCCAAATAAGCTGTCCTAATGGATATTAGGTGGGTTAGACCTACCGGCCACCAATGTAACATTACATGTGTATTGTAAATAATTGTATGTAATCTCTCAAGCAAAGAGTTATGGTGGGGGTGTCCTACCCTTCCAGAAGTAGCAACAAACTATATTGCCACTGTTAATTGCAATAAACTATATTGCCACTGTTAATTGGCCAACTGTCAGCTAGGTGGGTTAGGCCTACCGGTTATATGATGTAAATATGTACATACGTGTACAGTCAAAAGTTGTACATATGTCAGTATCACTGAATTATTGATATATACCCTTTTCGCAAAAACACTAAAAAGCAAAAGGTTAAAAAAAACCAAAACCCACCATTATCCGCACACTGCGCAACCTAAGTTGTAGTGTATGAACTGTCTAGATCGACAATAGGCCCTTCACGGGCCTCCAACGTCGCAACAGATGATGACGTGACTTCCAGGCATTTTGTAGTCTGCAGTAAAGTCATACTTAATTTCTTGATCTTGCCAGAATCTATCCAGTCCTACGTCAAATTTAAACACTGAATCGATTTGAATCGAAGATCGAATTCTTCCGAAACCCTTGGGGCTTGTTCACTAGATTTGTAGATGTCCACTTTCCTACCATTGTCCTGTTGCTGTGAAATTTCTGCAATATCGTTAATCTAGCCCCTCACGCCAGAGGCAATTTGATGCTTTCTGTCAGAAAAGGATTCCTGCAGTTACCTGCTTTATATTAGTTATTTATTTTTAGTGTATGGGATCATTAAAACATGGTATCTATGTCTTGATTTTCACCCCTCCCATAAACTCACATGAATCCTCTTCTGACAGAAAGCATCAAATCGCCTCTGTCGTCAGTTCTAGGCTAGATATACTGGATGGCTGATTCAGTTGTAGGTTGTCATCACATTCATGATTTGTTAGTAATTCTTTAAAGAAAGTGGGATGAAAGATTGGATCAGATTCAAAGTTGAATAGCAGTGGGTGTTTGCTCCATAGTTTGTCTAACCTGGATTTAAGAGTTAATAGAAGCTAGGACTGAGCGGTTTTCCGATGATACCAGGATAACCGCGATAATATTGTTATCGTCGCATTTCTAAATACCGTCAATCCCGTCAGCGACATTATTTTCCACTTTTGCCGTTATAAATCCAGCTCATCACAATGGTAAAGATAAATCCAAATAATGTACTAGTTTTCTGTGTTTACATTTCTAATATAAGACAATGGCCCGCTAGTCTGCCACAATAAAAAGCATAACCAGCTCTAAGACATTTAGTAGATAGCTTGAGCCTTCTTAACTTGTACGCTTTAAGTTGACAATTTACTGGAAATGCAATTTACTAGAAATAAGAGTTACTACGCACCGGTTTTCCTGGCATATAGTCCTGCTTTCTCGATCGCTCCAAAGCAATGAACCACTTAAATATCGGGTGGTATTAGTCTCAGAACCTTCCAGTATTAATATATTGGGTCATATAACCCATCAAAGTGGCCGCTAAGATATTGCTTTACTGCGTTTAAAGGCGGCAGTGTGACTAGATTTTTCGTTCCACCATTACCCATCAATATTGATCATGAGAGTCGCACAGAGATTGGTTGAAATAAATCATGTGATTAATTCGTTATGAATGACAATGAGCCATGTGATCAAAATTTTACTACGATAGTAAATTTTGTTCATGCCTAATGACATCGAATGTCCCGCGAGCCAATCAGAAACTACGACTGCGCATTGTCGATTATTATAAAGTACGACTGCGCAGTGACACGAGACATTTCTCATTACTGGTGAATTAGCAGACCCGCCTCTAGGCCGATTTGGGACATAATTTTTATTGTTGAAATTAGTAACCGGGATCGCGCCATTCTATAAGAATGGAATGTTTACGCTCCCGGACAGCTGTACCGGATCTACTGACCATTAACAGATAGAAATTGCGCTAGAAAGTTATTTTCCAAAAATAACTGGTTCCCCAATATACTAGTAGTTATTACACCACAAAAACATCCATTACCGTTCAATCACTACTTGCTAAATCAATTTATCTGTGTTCATGTGTTAAAGTTGTAGCCAAATCAGACCAGTAGTTTCCGATCGAGATATCCAGATTCAGAATTTCATCCTATTGGAATCCAAGTTCTTTTATACGGATCATGGATTTTATACGGATCATGGTCAATACTGGAAATCCTCTTTGACGGCAAGTTTCTTCATGTGAAAATTTGAGCCAAATCGGATCAGTAGTTTTTGAGAGAGTCGCAGCTAAACGGTATATGAGAAAGCCTGGGATATATAAATGCATGGATTGTGATTTATTTAGTCATATGAATGTGATAGTACTTATTACTAATGAACACATACAATAACACCAAACACCAACAAACATCATTTAGAAATCCTAGAAGAAAGCAGCACACTGTTTTGATTAAATTATTTAAATATATTGTCCACTTCTTCTGAGCTGTCAGTCGTTTATCATTTGTTATTGTCGATGTGGAAGTAAACATATTGATGTATAGTACTATATATATAGTTCCTTGAAGAAAGCCAGACACACTGTAAAATTTAATAAAAAGACAACAGATTCAGGAATGTGTCATATATAATAAAGTATATAGTACACAAACCCTGATCACCCCCTCACCCCCCCCCCTCTCTCTTTTTCTCTCTCCCTCCCTCCCTCTCGCTCTCTTTCCCTCCCTCCCACTCTCCCTCTCTCTCTCACAGACACTTTAACCCTTTGGTGGTCAAGCTGGAAAAAGCAGGCCTCTAGATCTATCTTGTGAATGTTGGTCTACAGACCAAGAGACCATTTTTTGAAGATTTGACATTGGAATGAGTGGCATGATAACATCAAGTCAGTGATTCTGGTGGTAAACTTTAAAGATTAATCTTGGCCTGCGAATGAACAGTTACCAAACAAAATTTTAGATGTTCTTTAGACCAATCTTGCCTATTAACTCTTTAAAATAACTAAATTTGGTCAAGAATATTGACATATCTGTTTATTGAATGTCCATTTGCAGGCCAAGAGAAGACTATTTTAAAAAATGGACCACTGGCATGTCTGGCTCAATAATTGAGTCAGTCATTCCAGTGATAAATTTTCAAAACTTAATCTTATGGGCTGCAAAAGGATATTTCTCAATACAGCACATACTTTCTGTCAAAACTTTGTTAAAAACAGCTGACCTGTATGACTGCCATGCTATTTAAATTTTAATACTAAATGCTATTTCATGAATTTTGAATCAATCCCCCATGTGGTTTCGGAGATTTTTAAAGAGGTTTCTAAAAGTAGGCCAAAATCCAAGATGGCCTCGTCAAATTGGCTGAAAAATTGATTGGCCGGGAAAATTGAAAGCTTTGCTTGGTGAATGTCCATTTGCAGGTGAGCCTGTCATTGCAGTGGTAAACTTTCAAAAATGGTCTTCTCTTGACCTACAAATATACATTTTTGCAATATCATTGCAGAATCCGGAACCTTCTGAATCACTGAGCAAAATTTCAAATTTTTACCATTAATGGGTTAATTAATTTAATCCTTTCAGCAATGAATTTCTCATATCTCATTCCCAAGGCAACCATACAGGAAGTGTTAAATATTTTGCAATTAATTTGACTAGAACCTGTTGCAGCAACATATATTTGGCTTCCAGTCAAATTAATTGCAAAATATTTAACGTAATATATTAAATACTTTAAAAGATAAGCCCTATACTTTTTCAGGCATTTGTCGGTGAAAGGGTTAAGTATCATTTTGAGGCACTGTTGACATAAGAGGGGTTATTATATAAAAGTGTATCGGTGCATAGCAAGAGTGAAAACTTGGTTTATAGCCATTACAACTAGCTTTTGACGTTCATGAAATAGACGTGCAACAGCTGTCAGAATCACTGAATTACATTTCATTTCCATTGAAACTGATTTGCTGTATTAATACGCTAAACCACACAACATGAGATATTTGTATTTGTATTTAAAAAGTAATATAATAATGTATATGCTGGGATCTCACCAATTTGAGCCGTAATATCAAAAATCTTGGCGCATCAAATGATCACCAACACGCAAGCAAGCTGTCAGAATGTTAGCAAGTCAATTTTCCGTTGTACCTAGATCCCTGATATTACGTCATAAGCCTTGTCTTTGGGTGTTCGAGTTTCGTTTTCGGAAGGTACGAAAATTAGCACTTTTGATATGAAATTTTATATAAATAGTAATAGTCTATAAAAATATATAACCATATCATTATGTTGGCATATACTGAGTTATTTCCATACGCTAACGCAGTAAGTTAGCTTAGCGTTTTACTTACACTTTAACCAAATATTGCACGTAAATCCTGACTACATGTAGTTTGGGAGTGAATCATGATTATGTTTTACTCGCATGTGCAGGTCACAAAAAATAATTGCGACTGGGTCCTGACCGGAAAAAATCAGAAACGGCTTCAAACGGGACTACAAAATATCACTCCCGATTAAAAAAATTAGTCAGGATTATGTTTTTAGCTCACCTGAGCCAAGTGAGCTTATGCCATGGAGTCCGTCCGTCAAATCGCATCGCCTCATTTATTCTTTGACAGATTTCAATCAAATTTGGCTGGAAGGATCCTATTGGTCAAATTTTCTGGCAGCCATCTTGGATTTTCCTGAAATCATTTAGAATGCTACTCCTCCAATATAAATGGCCTGACTTCAACGGAACTTGAGTGGACTAATTCTATCCTGGTAGGCTTCAACACTTCTAACGAGAATTCTGATTGGTCAATATTTATGGTGGCCATCTTGAATTTTCTGAATATTTCTGGAAACTCAGTTGGGAGTACCCTAGATGGGTATGCTTCAAAACGTTTATACCGAAATTTTTTTCGGCGCCCATCTTGAATATTTTTTTTAATGGCGGGAAATCGTTTAAAACACATCTCCTCATTTATGCTTTGACAGATTTCAACCAAATGTGGCTGGAAGGATACTATGGTGGTAGGCTCCAGATCTATACAGAATTTTGATTGGTCTATTTTTCTGGTGGCCATCTTGAATATTCCGAAAAATTTTCCGGAAATCATTTAAAATGCTACTCCAATATAAATGGCCTGACTTCAACGGAACTTGAGTGGACTAATTCTATCCTGGTAGGCTTCAACACTTCTAACGAGAATTCTGATTGGTCAATATTTCGGTGGCCATCTTGGATTTTCTGAAAATTTCTGGAAATCAATTAAAAGCCTACTCATTAACCACATGGCTAATTTCAAGCAAACTCGGTTGGGAGGACCCTAGTCTGGTATCGTTCAGAACTTTTATACAGAATTTTGATTGGTCTATTTTTTCGGTGACGATCTTGCATATTCCATAAAATGGCGGGAAATCATTTAAATTCTACTCCTCATTAATTGCTTTGGAAATTTCAACCAGTCTTGGCTGAAAGGATACAACGCTGGTATGTTTCAGACCATGTATCCAAAATTTTGATTGGTTAATTTTTCTGGTGGCCATCTTGGTTTTTTCTGAAAATTTCTGTAATCATTTTAAAGTCTACTACTCATTAACAATTTGGCCAATTTCAAGCAAACTGAGTTGGAAGGACCCTCGAGTGGTATGATTCAGAACTTGCATACAAAATTTTTGATTGAGCAATTTGGTGGTAAATCATTTAAAATGCTACTCATTAATTGCTTGGACTGGAAGAATACTAGGCTGCTAGTTTTCAAAACATGTGTACAGAATTTTGATTGGCCAATTTTTCAGGTGGCCATGTTGGATTTTCTGAAAATCAGTTAAAATCCAACTTCTTATTAACCATTTGAACGATTTCAAGATAACTCGGCTGGAAGAGTCGTGTGCTTCCGAGCTTGTATACAGAATTATGATTGGTCAATTTGTTTTGACTGTCATCTTGAATTTTCCAATAAATGACTGGAAAAACGCTACTACTCATTAACCTCTTGTTCCAGTGGCCATCTTGTTTTCCAAAATCAGGATCAGGCTTCATTGATAACTCCTCAGGGTGGTTCAAGAGAACTTGATCCTGTCACAGACCAGTCAAAATTTTGGGTTTGATAGCCATAATGGATTTTTTTTTTGGCTGCATGGAACCTAAGGTTCAATCTGATTGTGTGGTCAGCGTTCATCATTAATTTCCCACTAAATATTGATTATTCTGAATTGCCTATTTTTCAGGCCAGGTGAGCGTATGCCATGGCATCCATCCGCCGTCTGTCCATCCGTCAAATTGTGTCTTCTTAATGATTTGACCGATTTCAACCAAATTTTGAGGGAATGATCCTAAGCTGCTACCCTCCAGATCTTTTTTCAGAATTTTAATTGATAAATTTTTTGGGTGAAAATCGGAAATGGTCAAAATGCTACTTCTCCTTAGCTGCTTGACATATTTGAAC
Source organism: Chaetoderma sp. LZ-2023a (assembly GCA_034401795.1). Taxonomy (NCBI): domain Eukaryota; kingdom Metazoa; phylum Mollusca; class Caudofoveata; order Chaetodermatida; family Chaetodermatidae; genus Chaetoderma; species Chaetoderma sp. LZ-2023a. Next base: position 78,614,035 of record CM067361.1, read on the forward strand.
CAAATTGGACTAGATGCATGCTATGGTGGTAAGCTCTAGAACATCTTTTCAGAATTTTGATAGATCAATTTTTTGGGTGAAAATCTGAGATTTTATGAAAAATCTACTGGAAATGGTTAAAATGCTACTCCTTAGCTGCTTGACATATTTCAACCAAATTTGACTAGATGCATGCTATGGTGGTAAGCTTTAGAACATCTTTTCAGAATTTTGATAGATCAATTTTTTGGGTGAAAATCTGAGATTTTATGAAAAATCTACTGGAAATGGTCAAAATACTACTCCTTAGCTGCTTGACATATTTCAACCAAATTTAGCAAGATAAATTATATGGTGGTAGGCTTTAGAACTTCGATTCAGAATTTTGATTGATCAACTTTTTAGGTGAAATCTTAGATTTTATGAAAAATTTACTGGAAATGTTCAAAATGCTACTGCTCCATAGCTGCTTGGCATATTTCAAACCAAATTTGGCTAGATGGATTCTAAGGAGGTAGGCTCCAGAGCCTCTTCAGAATTTTGGTTGATAAGTTTTGTGTATGAAAATCATAAATTTTATGAAAAATCTACCGGAAATGGTAAAAATGATACTCAGCCTTATTAGCTGCGTGCCATATTTCAACCAAATTTGACTAGATGCATTCTATGGTTTTAGGCTCTAGAACTTCTATTCAGAATTTTGTTTCATCAATTTTTATGTCGTGGCGACCGTTGTCCGTCCATCCATCCATCAACCTTTCCTTTAAAACGACTTCTTCTCAAGAACCTCTGGGCCGATTTCAATTATATTTGGCAGGAAGCATCCCTAGGGCATAGAGATTCAAGTTTGTTCAAATGAAGCCGATGGGCCAAAATCCGAGATGGCTGCCGGCCAAAATAGCCGATTTTTAGAAACACTAAAAAATCTTCTCCGAAACCGCTGGAGGAATTGATTCAAAACTCATAACACATCATCTATTGCAACGGTAGACCCAAGTTTGTTCAAGGCAACCTGATTTGCCTGGCAGCCATCTTGGATGACCTAGTTTTCGCGAAAACCACTTCTTCCGAACCGCTGACGGGATAGAGCTGAAATTTTATAAATATGCTTAGGGACCAATGGCCTTTTAAGTTTGTTCAAGGGAAGTTTGTACGTTTAAAAACATGGCCGGCATCAACCAATCAAAATTTAGCATTTCTTGGTCATGTTGGCTTTTTTGTATTTGATGTATTTTGATGGCAAAAATTGCCTTATATATGCTTATCAGTGTGGCCAGTTCTAATATCCTACTTTCGAGACTGTCGGATAAACGGTTTTCCTGCCATCTTGGTTTGTTTTCCCGCCATAGTCTCCCATAGTAAAGCAATGGGCCCATAGTAAAGCAATGGAGAATTCTTTGAATGACTTCTCAAGAACCGCTGGGCTGATTTCAATTATATTTGGGAGGACACATTCATAGGGCATAGAGATCTAAGTTTGTTCAAATGAAGCGGATCGGTCAAAATCCAAGATGGCCACTGGCCAAAATGGCCGATTTTTTGAAACACTAAAAAATCTCCGAAACTGAAGCGGAATTGATTCAATACTCATAACACATCATTTATGGCAACGTTAGACCCAAGTTTGTTCAAGCTAACCTTATTGGCCTATTTGCTTGGCGGCCATCTTGGATGACATAGTTTTCCCGAAAACTACTCCCGAACCGCTGAAGGGATAGAGCTGAAATGTATTAAATATGCTTAGGGACCAAGGGCCATTCAAATTTGTTCAAAGGAATTTCGTACGTTAAAAAACATGGCCTGCACCAACCAATCAAAATTTAGCATTTGTTGGTCATATAGGTTTTTTTTATTTGATGTATTTTAATGGCAAAAAATGCTCTGTATGCTTATCAGGGTGGCGAGTTCAAATATATGCCACTTTCGACGCTGTCAGATAAATGGTTTGGCTACCATCTTGGTTTGTTTTCCCACCATAGGCTCACATAGTAAAGCTGAATCCAGTTTGTTCAATGGAACTTGATTGCCTAATGCTTTAGCCATATTCAGAATCGCTGAACGGATTGGGCCGAAATTTGGGAGATATGATAAGGGACTAAGGGTCGTTAAGTTTTGTTTGATACATAAAGAAACCGGGCTTTTGTTTTCTTGTTATAATTCTGCTCAACTCTGTAGGGTTCTACTTATTGTTAATGGCGTTTCTGGTTGAAATGCCTATGATGCAGGTAAGCGATACAGGCCCCTTGGGCCTCTTGTTCCGGTGGCCATCTGTTTTAATGTTAATTTTGAGTCGTATATTTAAATGAAAATGTTTCAAATGCTAATGGCCCAGGTGAGCGTCACAGGCCCTTGGGCTTCTTGTGTATTTTGTCTTGTTACTGCTGAATTGAAAATATTGTGTCTGTTCAAATGCTAAATGTCCAAGTGAGCATTAAGGCCCTTGGGCCTCTTGTTCCTGTTTGAGATTATCAAAAAATGACTGCTTGTATGAAAATGTAGTCTGTACTTGTGAATTTGCGGCAGCTGAATCATGCTTTGTCTAGATACCTTCGTCTAGAGAATAATTCATATTCATGCCGAGTGCAAGGAAGCATGGGAAATGCATTAGGTCGACATAAGTTATTTTTTTAGAATGTCTCACAAGCTTCGCAACAGATTCTCTTGCTGTGTCTGGTTAATGGTTGCCTTATTAATGATACCCCCCCCCCCCCCCTGCTGTGTCTGCTGGTTGATGGCTGCGTCACTAATGATGCCCCCCCCCCCCCCCCCCCCCCCCCCCGCCTCACCTGCTGTGTCTGGTTAATGGTTGCGTCACTAATGATACCCCCCCCCCCCCCTGCTGTGTCTGGTTGATGGCTGCGTCACTAATGATGCCCCCCCCCCCCCCCCCCCCCCCCCCCGCCCTCACCTGCTGTGTCTGGGTTAATGGTTGCCTCACTAATGATACCCCCCCCCCCCACCTGCTGGTTGATGGTTGCCTCAATAATGATACCCCCTCTCCTCCTCCTTCCCCCCCGGCTGTGTCTGGTTGATGGCTGCCGCACTTGGTTGATAAATGTCTTGATACTAAATTGTTCTTACTCGAATATAGCTGTATCGACTGATGTATGACTAACAGAATTCTGGTATTCTACTTTCAGCTTCGTCTCAACAGTATAAAGAAGTTATCCACAATAGCGCTAGCACTCGGCGTGGAGAGAACGCGCAGTGAACTCATCCCATTTCTAACAGGTAAGAGAATGATCTGTGAACTCTTCCTGTCTCTAACCATGCTAACAAGGATGCTTTAGAGCTCCACTCGCTAGATTACGGCATGGGTCCCCCCTCCCTTCTCCCCCCACTGGATAAGGCCCTGAGCCTACCCCTCAGCCACAGGATCAGGCCCTGAGCTTACTCTCAGCCACTGGATCGAGATCTACTACACTGGATCATGTATTGAGCCTTCCCCACACCCCACCCCAACTGACTAGATCTTTGTTCTTTTCGTTCGCTGATCATACCGCCAGTCCTGTCAGTGACTCTCGACATGATCATAAGCGTTAAGTGCGTGGATCCATGGTTTATTAGAGTGCGCCGTGCGGCCTGGAACCTCCGTCTTCAGCACTCGAGGTTTCTGTCAGGGTTACCTCACCCTTACCTCCTTTAGTCGCCTCTTACGACACGCAGAGGATACGGAAGGTGTATTCTAAGCCCCACCTACAGGGCAAACTGACTAGATCAGACCCTGAGTTTACCGCACCCACTTGATCAGGCCTTCCACATTGGATTCAGGCCCTGCCCCCCCCCCCCACACACACCTGGACCAGGTCCTTAGTTCCCCCTCGCCCTCCATTTGGATAATAGTTTACCCACATCATTCGATCATGCCATGATTTTATGCCATACCACCCACGCCTTAGTGGCTCAGACCCTGAGAGTAGCTCGCCCCCCCCCCCCCCCCCTTGCTTCAGTTTATTGGAACAGATTCCTGATCAAGGGTGTACTCGCCAGCAGATTGTGATTGGTGGCTAAAACTGATGTGATTGTTGCTAGATCTTCATACAGTATGTGTTTAACCCTTTAAAGGTGTATATTCACATCAGAATGGTTCAAAATAAGTGATAAAATTATATACTTTTAGTTGCTTAAATTGTGAGCCTAGATGTAATAAAACGAAATAAATCTTAGCATATGGTGATTTCACTATGTATAAATAAAATAATTTTTTAAGTTGTCAAATTGAATTATACTCAAGGCACGAGTCCCTAATTCAAATTCACAGCTAAACCTACAAAATGTATTTATATGGAATGAAATCATCATATGTTAATATTTATTTCGTTTCACTACATTGAGGTACACAATTTAAGTCTCTAAAAGTATATAATTTCAACAATTTTATTTTCAAGCAAATCAGGTGTGAACATGTACCTTTAACCCTTGACTGTATTCAAGAAAATGTGTGTTTAAAGTCTCAGCTGAACCTGATGATTAGACAGACCATGTTTTTATGACAAAGTGAGCTTATACCATGACGAGCATCCATCTGTCTGTCTGTCTGTCTGTCCATCCATCAGTCAACTTACTTTTAAATGGACCGGTCTCAATTGTATTTGGCAGGAACCATCCTTTGGCATGGAGATTGAAATTTGTTCAAATGAAGCTGATCGGCCAATTTGGCTGGCAGCTATCCTGGATTTTGGCTGATTTTTAGGAACGTCTTTAAAAATTTCCAAAACCACTTTGGCAGCCATCTTGGATGATCTAGTTTTCGCGAAAACAACATCTCCAGAGTCGCTGAATAGATCAAGCCAAAATTTGGGAGATATGATTACAGACTAGGGGCAATAAAAGTTTGTTCAAGTGAAGTTGATACATAAAAATGTCAGCTGTGGGCCAATTAAAATGTAGCATGTTTGGCGGCCATTTTGGATTTAATTTGATGGATTTTAATAGTTTTATAGTTTATTTTCGAAACTGTGATAAACGGTTTGGCAGCCATCGTGGATCTTCTTCTTTTCGTTCGCTGATCATACCGCCAGTCCTGTATGTGACTATCGATGATCATAAGCGTAGATCTTATTCCCACCAAAAGCTCCCATACTAAAGCTGCTTTAAGCATGGGATGGGAAATTCAAAATGTCTTATTCCCGAGAACCACTGGGCCGATTTCAATCATATGTGGCAGGAAGCATCTGTAGAGCATAGGGGTCAAAGGAAGCCGATCAGCCAATTTTGTCTACGGCCATCTTGGATTTTGACCGATTTTTAAATAGTCTTTACAAATCTTTTCCAAAATCACTTTGTGAATTGATTCAAAACTCATGAAATATCATGTAGTTTATTATTGTGTCTTTCTTCTTCATTTCAGACACTATATATGATGAGGATGAAGTGTTGTTGGCTTTAGCAGAACAACTTGGCCAGTTCGCCCCACTGGTAGGAGGCTCAGACTATGTGCATTGTTTGTTGGTAAGCACATGCACGAACACACACACACACATGCACGTGTGCATGCATATGCACACACATATCTGGTAATAAAATTTATAAAGACAAGATTAATAGGATCACAGTAGATTCTTTTTTTTATTTGCAGGATTTTTTCAGATCATGCCCACAGTTGTGCAGGGCTCGAAAATTAGAAAAATACTTTGTTGTTGCAAGTATGCCATTAAAATTAGGTTCCCCAACTGTACTTCCAGGTTGCCCCTTTTCTGTAAATTATGTTGAAAACATGTGATATTGTAAGCTATACAGACTACAGAATCCTTGTAAACACCAACTCAAGCATTATAGTAACCCTTTATCCCTCATATCAGCTAAAAACAGCTTTCTGTAGTGGTCTTGAGGAATGTCCATTTGCAGACCAAGAGAAGACTTTTTGAAAATTTATCACTGGAATGACTGGCTCGATGACCGAGCCAGTCATTCCAGCGGTAAATTTTCAAAAACAATTCTCTTAGTCTGCAAATGGACATTTTCTATGAGAAAAAATTTGAGTGTGAAAGGGTTAAGACTAAATAAAATACATACTCACCATGAGTACATATACAGGCCATGAATATAACACATACTCACCATGAGTACATATACAGGCCATGAATATAACAAATACTCACCATGAGTACATATACAGGCCATGAATATAACAAATACTCACCATGAGTACATATACAGGCCATGAATATAACACATGCTCACCATGAGCACATATACAGGCCATGAATATAACAAATACTCACCATGAGTACATATACAGGCCATGAATATAACACATACTCACCATGAGTACATATACAGGCCATGAATATAACATACTCACCATGAGTACATATACAGGCCATGAATATAACACATACTCGCCATGAGTACATATACACAGAGTTGCCCATATGCGTCCTTTTGCGCGTATATACGCATAAAAATGGCAGAGGGACGCATAAAAATTAACCCTCTGCGTCCCTGAGGACGCACAAGGGACGCAGTGAAAAAGAGTAACGGAAACTGGTAACTTTGCGTGAGCTTAATTAGCGATTATATTATCGTGTGTGTATATTTATTTGTGCATGTTTTTACTTTAAAAAATATACCTAATGTATTGTGTGTTCAATAAAAACGAACTTACTGCGTTGTTTAAGACTATTATTTGTTGTATGTTTTCTTGCACAACCCAAAGTTGTTAATGCCCATAAATCAGATTCAACTACCATATTTAATTGTAAACACAATCCCCAAATCATCCTTAGTATTCCATTTGCTCTAATTTTTTTAAATAATGAGTTTACAAGCCTGATGTTAGTCGCCTTGTTTGGCCTACAAATTGCAAAAATACCCGCCATGTTTCTGTCTGTTGTGCTAAACGTCAGTGTGACGTGTCAGTATTTGATTGGATAACAGCGGAATCTCCCTCTAGAAGAACTCACGCTTGAGAAATCCAATGCAACTGATCAAGCGTATACACACGTGTTTGGGCGTCTTAACCCTTTCACAGCTCAGAACATAGGACAGATCACAAAGTTGTTATCACTAATCTGCTGAATATTTTGAAATTAATTTGCGCATGCCTACTTGCCTAACTTACAGGCAAAATATTTTTTTCTATTTAATGATCAAAATATCTAAATGGATGAAGGAATATATGGAAAATATTGTGATATCTTTTACATTTGAATGGTCATTTGACGGATTAGCGGCGGTGTCTTTGTATTGCTGTTTGAATAACGGTATCACTGCGCGCTATAAGCCGTCTTTTATTTAGCAATAGCGGCTGATTGATTGACTGATGGATTAGTGTTTATAATGTTTAACAATACTCGATCGTTAGGTTTTCCCAATTTCTCAACTAAATTGATCTGAATAGAATCTGTCCGCTTCGTCATTCTCTTTGAATTTAAGACAATAATTGAGCAAATCATGCCGAGTATTAGACTTGATTTATCTGTGTATATATACGAGAGCAATCTTGACTTCATTAAATTAGTCAAAATGCAACGAAGCTTGTTTCAGTTTGGCGTTAAGCGACCTCTAGATTCTACATGTGCTGATAGTGATGATAACGATGAAAGTATGGCAAAGCGTAGCAAAATTTGTGAAAATGTGGTTAAAGTAAAGCAAGTGAAGTCTAGGAAATTCAGTGACGTTTGGTTAAAAACACCGGCGTATAGTAAATGGCTTGAGGTTCTGGATGGTAAAATGAAGTGTACGTTTTGTAGCAGTGCGAAGAAGGCTAATAATTTCGTAAGCGGTAGTACAAATTATCAGAAATCCGCGTTAGACCGACATATTGCATCGCAAGACCACAAGGAGGCAGAGACTGCTTCCGTACTACGGATTCGATTAGAAAAATCAGTGGCCGCATCAAATGAAGAGTTCGATCGTCAGTTATGCCGGGACAAGAAGAGCCATGAGGCCCAGCTCAGGACGGTATATATGATGAGTAAAAAGCTCATCCCAGCAGCGATGTTCAACGATATCGTCGATCTACAGGTAGGCGTACGTTAAAATATTGATTTTTTCCAAACAGCGTATAGCTCAAAGCTCCCCGATACAAGAGTCCTTATTGGATACACGCTAATGCGTTATCTATGCTTCAGCCAATCAGCAATCGCGTTACATAGTTACTCCCTATGAATTAGACATATCCGGCTGATATATTTTCACTAATTACGCAGTTTAATCTGATTTATACAGATTATTTTTGATAAATTATTGTTTTGTCTGATCTTAGCCTATGTTAGCCTATGTATTCCACTATATTTAGTCATTCCAGTTACATTATAAAAAATACGCCCGCATTATACCGAAGTAGGTCAAGTCGTCCTTGAGCCAACCCGTACCAGGTATTTCTGAAAATTTGCCACTGGAATGACTGGCGCTGTTTAGAGCCAGTCATTCAAGTGTTAAACTTTCAAAAATGGGTATTTTGGTGATCTACAATGGTGGCCAAAAGTGTTAAGTGCTAAAGGTTAATAAACTATGCATAGTTAATATTCTCTATATATATACATTAACAGTATTTACAATGTCATAACTAGTGCTTTCAACATGTTTAATAAAGTGCTTTATAATTAGATCAATGTGTTGTGTTTATTTTAAGAAAAAAACATGGGACCCCCATATTTCAGATGAGGACCCCATGGGACCCCCAGATTTTACAGTGGGACCCCCAAATCTGAGTGTGGGGTCCTTGGGACCCCCAAAAATCAGATGCTGTGGGCAACACTGCATATACAGACCATGAATATAGCACATACTCACCATGAGTACATTTACAGGCCAGGAATATAACACATACTCACCATGAGTACATATACAGGCCATGAATATAACACATACTCACCATGAGTACATATACAGGCCATGAATATAACACATACTCACCATTAGTACATATACAGGCCATGAATATAACACATACTCACCATGAGTACATATACAGGCCATGAATATAACACATACTCACCATGAGTACATATATATACAGGCCATGAATATAACACATACTCACCATGAGTACATATATATACAGGCCATGAATATAACACATACTCACCATGAGTACATATACAGGCCATGAATATAAAAAATACTCACCATGAGTACATATATAGGCCATGAATAGAACACATACTCACCATGAGTACATATACAGACCCTGAATATAACACATTATATAGGTTGTCCCCAGGGCAACCAATGTGATAAAATTTGGTTGCCATGCAGTAAAAAGTGGTTGCCCCGGACCGTAGGAATGTGGAATTTTCGTGGGCAGTTGTGGAATCTTAGTGTATGCTCACACCCGTTACTGTGTTAAAATTTGAGCCAATTAAACGCACCAATAGTTTCAGAGATAGCCACAAATCCAGTATTTGATCAGATCCAGGTTCTTTATAAATTCAGATCACAGCCAACGTCTGGAAATTCTCTTGCATGGTTAGTTCTTTCCTTGTGTTAATATTTGAGCAGTAGTTATTAAGATACTGACTGACTGGCTGGTGGACTGTGGTTGGCTGGCTGACTGACTGACTGAGAGATAAAGCGGTTTATTTAGCTTCTTGCAGCTAATAGGGCTGTGCGGTTTTGGAAAAAGTGAAACCGGTGATGGTGTTGATTATAAAACTGGTTTTAACCGGATATCCGGTTTATTGGATGGCTAATAGGAAAAAAATTTAATCTCATTCGCCGTACCACAAAAATAGACTTTATTTTGTGGTAGACTCGAATCTGTAATCATACTATCTTTAGTGAAACCTGGTTAATATTAATATAAACCATTTCTTATGAATACTGTCTCTGTATCATTATATTGACATGCACTCTGATATAAAACTCAGTGAAAAATATTCTTTCATTTTACCAGAAATATGTATACACCAAGTAGTCCTGCATATTTTAGTATATTTTAGAAATACCGCATTCTGATTGGCTAAACCCGCTAACACCCTCTGAGCATTTTTGAAAGTGAAAGCAGACATGCCTAAATATTTACAATGGACTCAACCCTGCTACACATCAGAATGTCACTGGCGGAGTTTATATATGGTGTGAGGGGCGCTTAACATACAGACTAATTTTGCCAGCTGGAAGCCGCATGAGTTGTTTTTATTAGCCGTCTCACTGTGAATCCGGCTGTTATGCCAAACTTAACCCATTTTATCCTGGGACAAGATTAGTTGTTATTACACCACAAAAACATCCATTACCATTCAATCACTACTTGCTAAATCAATTATCTGCATTTAGCTATCAGAATAAGATTTTTATGCCTGCATACACACCTCCCCATGCCTATTCCTATTAATATGGACCCTCAACCAGGCTACTGGTTAAGTCCATCTCCAGCATACTGACAGCTATAGACTGGCACCAGTCTATACTCACCCCATAGCGACGCTTGTCACTAAGTGCGCTTGCGCATGCACACTGGAGCCCAAATAGGAAACAGATTCACTTTTCAATTATTCTGCTTGCAGAACAACTGCTTAAAATATTCGTCTAAGTTTTTTGTGCTTTGCGCTGTGTCAGCTTACACTTGAAGGACTTCCTCACACTAAGATATGCCTATTATTAAGTCTATCCTCCCAAAATTATGTTTTTGGAACTATTTTGTGGTTATATTGAACTTGATAACTATGTATATAGATGTTACCGGTTTTTGTGGGTTTCGTTTTCGTGGTAACAACTTTAACATGCCTAAGTCATCATCATATAAAACACTCTATTACTCCAGTGAACCCTTAATCATTTTCAGTTAAAAGAAAAAAATAGTGCGTTCTCATTTTGTGGTAACTTAATTACTATGCCTATATCATCATCATCATATTAATTCTCTAGCATTTAACCAAGAGCCCTTATCAATTTACCTCTAGTGCATTATAAGGATTATCATTTATCCCTATGCAAGTTTGTTTTCTTGTCGGTAAGGATTTTGATTTCTAATTTGAACTTTCCCGCCTTTTTGGAAGTGCGTTTTATGTTTCTAGTCTTCATTTATGATTTTCTAAGCGGTATGCTTCATTTTTACGCCTTTTTCGTTTTTTAGGAGTCCGCTAAGGATATCTGCTATTAAGGAAGCTAAGAAACAGAATGTTTCTTCAAGTTCTGACGATAGCCCGAAGGCTAGCAGGCGTTCCCGCAAATGGGGGAAATCGATCCCTCTAACATCCATGCAGGTTAAGAAATCTCCTAAGCAGAAGTCTAGAGTGACTTAAGCTCTCTAAGGTGGGGTCGTGTAGTGCACTGGGTCAAACCCACAAGACTTGAGGGTGACGGGCATAACCCACATTTACGATTTTCTAAACGGTATGCTTCATTTTTACGCCTTTTTTGTTTTTAGGAGTCCGCTAAGGATATCTTCTGCTATTAAGGAAGCTAAGAAACAGGTTTCTTCAAGTTCTGGGGGAAACCGATCCCTCTAACCTCCATGCAGGTTAAGAAATCTAAGCAGAAGTCTAGAGCGACTAAGCTCTCTAAGGTGGGTTCGTGTAGTGCACCGGGTCAAACCCACATAAGACTTGAGGGTGACGGGCATAACCCACAAGCAGTGGTGGCGGAGGCTGAGGCTGACGTCCATAAGGCTGGACCTTATGCAAATGCCAATTTTTCGATTGTACCGGTCGTCACGGTTCTTTCTAGATCACCCATTGCCAAGAATTTGATTTCTAGTCTTGCTGGTTCTTCCGTTGTGGTGGACTCCGGTCTTCTGGACTCGGGTTTACTTCCTTTTTCCGTTTTAACTTCCGGTTTAGCAAGACATCCCGGTCTTCAGGATCCGGTTCTTTCTTCTCTGGCATCCGTTTCCGGTAGGAGTTCCGGTTTGGCAGGCAATCCAGGTCGTCAAGATCCGGTTATTACTTCCGTTCCGTCCGTTTCCAGTATGTCTTCCATTTTTGTAGGACATCCGGGTCTTCAAGATCCGGTTCCTAGTTCCGTTTCCGGTTTTAGCAGCGCTTCCGGTGATGCCGGATATGCGCTTCCGCTTCTGGTTTGGATTCCTGTCTGTACACTTCCGCTTCTGTTTCTAGAGGTGTACTTCCAGGTCGTTCAGACTCGGATAGACTTCCGTCCTCTGGACGGGTTACTTCCGTTTTCTGGATCTACCTCCGTTTTTTCCGTATCCGGTCTGACTTCCGGTTTTGCGTATTTCCGGTTCCTTTGGATATTCTGGGTTTTTTACTGTACATCTGAGTTCAGTTTCTGGTTGTCTTCTTCCGGTTTGCGCATTTCCGTTTCCTATTTTTTCACTTCCGGATTCGTACATCCAGGTATAGGGTCATTACCGGTTTCATGGTGTTCTATGTTTAACTTCCGGTTCTGTTTTCCTTTTTTGGATTTCCGGTGATAGCTCTTACTGAGATTCCAGGTTAGTTTTATTTCAGTAAGTGCTTTTAAAAATTGGAATGTTTAATTGCTGAAAATATTAATTCCGAGACATTGCCAGTCTTGAAGTCTCTCTTGAAATTGTAGATATTCAGCATTTATTCTTTTATCAGTGAAACTTTCAACATAATTAAAGACTCTTCCGACTGGTTGCCGGATGGGTTTTTTGTTGCAGTCGATAAGTCGGTCTATTTTACACATGTCTAGATGTCGCAATTAAATTTAGTTTTTAATTTCTTCCAACTTCAGATGGCCAGTTGTCTTCGGGCCATTCAGCCTTTTTTCGCGCTCTTTTCCTCTTATGTCGGCAGCTTGACATTTATTTTATCCAAAGGGAGCTATTTTCTCGAAGAAAATCCCCGTTTCTAGCGTAATTCTTAGTCTAATTCTGACAGGCGCTGAAAGGAATGGTTTCTGTAGTGGATTCATAGGGAAGAGAATGGCTCTAAGATTAATGATTACAAGAGCTAGAAAACGTTGAGAATAGAGAAATAAGATTATGGTGAAGGAAGAAGGAATAAAAGCCGAGTTTTTTCTTCTGCGTTGTTACAGTCATGGTTTAGGTGAGTCTTTTTACTTAGATTTTATATCGCCTCTGTTTTTCAGCGTTTTGTTTTTTGTGTTTTCATCCCGTAGTGTTTAATCATAATCAAGTATTAGTGTTTTGTGTATTTAACATCCAGATGTTCCCGGGATTCATTCTCATTCTATCAATCATTCCTGTTATTAGCATATCAATCTCAATGACATCCGTCTTTACATGATGCTAATATTGGTTCTAACTCTTTAATAATAATTAGTAAGATAAGTATAGGTCTCTTCCTTCATCCTCTGCTCCTTCTCCTGCTAAAGTTTTCTTCTAGTCATGTTTTCCTTCCTCTCTCTCTCTTTCTGTCTTTCTTCTTTTTACCATCCTCTGGGTTTTTCCCCGTATTTCATCGTCTATCTATCCTATCCAGGGATCTTCTGGTCCTGTTCTTTCCTCTTCATCTTCCATTCTTCTTTATTCCTCTCTTCCTCCTTCTTCCTCTTTTGATCATCTTGATCTGATTGTTTCTGTCGTTCTCTCTTTTGAACTTGAGTTTCTAATTGTTGATTAAGGTCTGGTTTTTTCATTGTTTTCTGTTTTTAGGGATTCGTCCCTTGTTCGTTCTTTCATGTCAGCTTTTTTCTCTATTCCTTCCATGTCCTCTGATCAGGATGTTGTATCTGTTCACATTCCTTCTGATCAATCTTTTTCCTTTTCTGATTCTTTACGTTTTTCTAACCTTCTAGATTCCAAGAGGCCTTGCTCTCCTCTTTCCATTTGAACTGTTGATTCTATGGCCTCTGGTGACTTCTCATCTATTTTCTCCTTATCTCCTAATCCTTCTTCTTATGCTTCTATTCCCTAGTCGGTCAGGGCTGAGGAGATTTTGTCCAGTCAGGGTCTCTTCGGATGACTGGTCCCTGTCTCTCTGGTGGATTGCTTAGACTCTTTCTCTTCTTTTTAAAGACGAGTTTTCTATAGACCTTCCTTCTTTTGTGTCGGCTCTTTCCTCTTAATTCCTTTTTTCTTGTCTCCTCTGGTCTTTTCAATTGACAATTTGGTCATTATCATGTTAGTTTTCTTTGTGAATTATGTTAATTCTAAGGAATTTATACATACATGAAAGCGTTCAGCCTAGGGTAGGTTTTCCTACCCTGTCATTAAATCTCAGTAAAATGATCTCTATTCACTCTGAAACATTCATATCTGCATTAATTTTAATTTATCAAGGGGGTATGTCATGATTAAATCTCATGATTCTTACTCCCAAGTCAAGATGGAGACCATCTCCCAGGTCTTTTCCAGTCTAGATCAGGGTATGTGGTCGTTTCCATGGACCAAAATGACGCCTTCTTTCATGTTTTCATTTACCCTTCCTTCAGTAAATTCCTGAGTTTGGCTTACTAAGATCGAGTTTGGCAGTTTCGCGTCATATCTTTTGGCCTGACCACGGCTCCTTTTCTTTTTCTCGCATAGTCTCAGCCATGGCAGATATTTTCACTGTCGTTCTATCCATGTCCACGTTTATATAGACGATTGGTTAGTAAAGTATGTCTTCTTCAATTCTCTCAGGAATTCTTGCAGAGGTTTGCAGTCTGGCATGCAACCTAGGGTGGATTTTAAATCTAAAGAAATCAAGCCTAGTTCCATCTCATATCCTTACACATCTAGGCGTTTCTTTCGACCTGGCCCGGGGTCTAGTCTTCTCAGATCCAAGGATAGAGGCTTTATCAGTGGCAATGGAAATCCTGTCTTCTCCCATGGTAAGAGCAAGATTCTTTTTAAGAGTGATAGGACTGATGGTCAGTGTAGAAAAAGAAATTCCTTGGGCGGCGCTGATGAGAAGACCCTTCCAAATGTATTTAATGTCCCTTTGGAAGCAGTCAGTCCACTCTATTTAACATCAGATTCCCATCAGAGAGCATTTGATCCCTCATCTAGATTTTTGGAGAGATCGTTCTCTGCTTCTGATGGGTGTTCCACTGGTAAAGTCCTCCCCTCAGGCGATTATCTTCACAGACGCTTCCCATGAGGGTTGGGGAGCAGTCTGGGACTCCCTGTCAGTTTCCGGCCTTTGGTCCCTGGAGGAGTCGATAGCTCATATCAACATTCTGAAGTTGTGGGCTGTCAAGAAGGCTCTCCTTTCATGGTCAGATCTTGTGATAGGTCTCAAAGTCTCGATTCGGTCGGACAATTCGACAGTGGTGTCTTATATCAACAGGCAGTGAGGTACAAGGTCGTCTCCTTTGTCTAGAAGTGTGGGATATTCTCTTGTGGTGCCGCAAGAGGCAGATTTTTCTAATGTACTCCCATGTCCCAGACAGTCTGAATTTTCTGGCGGACCAACTGTCACGTCCCAGCAAGTTCGCCCACACAGAGTGGCAGTTAAAGAAGTCGGTTGTCAGAGCGTTTTTCAGTCTTATGGATCGTCCTCTAGTAGATCTGTTCACGACCTTTCTGAATGCCCAGATCTCCTCTTACATGTCTCCTTTTCCGGACAGTCAAGCCATGGCAGTGGATGCTCTGTCTCAGTCCTGGACAGGAATGTTCGCCTCCAACAATTTGATTCCGTTAGTCTTGAAGAAGGTCAAGGACCAAGATTGCGAGGTTCTTCTGATAGCTCCCTTTTGGCCCAAGAGGATTTGGTTTATAGACCTTCTAGATCTTCTGGTAGACTTCCCTCGTCTTCTTCCAGTATCCCAGGATCTTCTATCTCAAGTAAGAGGTCTTTGTGTGCATCGAAATCCAGAGATTTTCAATCTGTGCGTTTGGAGAATCTCGAGTCTGAGGTCCTCGAGAATAAGGCTTCTTCAAGATCTCAGGAAATTATTGACTCTGCCAGAAGGGAATCGACCTGTCGAGTTTACAAGGGTCGACTTAAAATTTTTTGGTGAGTGGTTTTCAGACCAAGGTTTCGTGCCCGATTCTGTTTCTATACCACAAGTATTAGATTTTTTATCCTATCTGTTTGATTCTTTACATTTGTCAGCTAATACGGTCAGGGGATATAGATTTTCTCTGGCATCTTCCCTTCCTTGTCTTCTGAATGCTGATGTCAAGGATACTAAGACTCTTAATAGTTTTATTAGAGGTCTAGGTAATATTCGTCCTCCGATTGCTAAGCCTTTACCTTCCTGGAGTTTGGCTTTGGTTCTTCAAGTTTTGGCAGGTCGCCATTTTGAACCTATTTCTTCTATCAATATTAAGCTTTTAACTCTCAAAACTGGGTTTTTTTGTTGCCGCTGCCTCTGCTAGAAGGCGTTCAGAGAGTCATGCTCTTTCTGCTGAAAAGGATAGATTTATAGTTTCAGGAGACAGTTTGGTTTTATATCCCAGAAGGGACTTTTTATCTAAATTCAGTCTAACTGCTTTCCTGCTAGTCCGATCATTTTTAAATCTTTATCGTCTTTTTCGCTATCCGATAAATTTTGGTGTCCTGTTAGGGCATTAAGAACCTACAAACAGCGAACCTATTTTAAAAGAGTCGATCCATCCCATTTATGGGTTTCCTACACAGAAGAGTTATCTAAGCCGGTCTCAAAATCTACGCTTGCCAGATGGAATTGTGAGACAATTAAGCTTTGCCTCACCGGATCAAATTAATCTATCCCAGACCTATTAAAGCTTAATAAAGATTAAAGCCCATGCATTAGGGGTATGGCTACTTCTTTCGCTCTTGACGGTTCGTCTTTAGATGAGGTCATCCACTTTTACATCCTTTTATCTCAAAGACCAGAGTGCAGCAGCCTCCTTCTTTCGTAACATTACTATTTTAACTAAAAAACCTGAAGACCATTTACCAAGCACTTTCCACCATTTTCGTTAGGACTGTGCGTCTGTGAGAAATAGTGAGTCTTCTTTTGGTTTTTATTTATTTCTTTAAGTTCAAGTTTTCCTTATTTGTTAATCACGGTGTGATTGAGTTAAATTCACTATTATGTTATGTTATTAACATTTGGATAAGATTGGTTCGATTTTTATCTTTGTTTGTTGATTCTCAAATCTCCCACCAAATGTTTAAATGGGGCACTGACCAAATCTACGGGTTTAGCAAGTAGTGATTGAACGGTAATGGATGTTTTTGTGGTGTAATAACAACCCCCCACAGACCCCCCTTGTGGGTTGGTCTGTTGTTTTATTAACCACTATAAAAACATACTTACCGTTCAATCACTACGACCCAGCCTCAGCCACCCCGCGTGGTAAGATTTGAGAATTGGCCTTTAAAATTTAGCACTTAAATTTAGAAAAGTGAATCTGTTTCCTATTTGGGCTCCAGTGCACATGCGCAAGTGCGCTTAGTGACAAGCGTCACTATGGGGTGAGTATAGACGGGTGCCAGTCTATAGCTGTCAGTATGCTGGAGATGGACTTAACCAGTAGCCTGGTTGAGGGTCCATATTAATAGGAATAGGCATGGGGAGGTGTGTATGCAGGCATAAAAATCTTATTCTGATAGCTAAATGCAGATAATTGATTTAGCAAGTAGTGATTGAACGGTAAGTATGTTTTTATAGTGGTTAATAAAACAACAGACCAACCCACAAGGGGGGTCTGTGGGGGGTTTCATATTATGAGAACATACTTACCTCCCTAACACTCGATATACTAGTATATTGGCTCTAAGTTCAATAATATTCAGAATTATAAAAAGTTAGGTGCACCTACTGGACAGGTGGAATGTACACAGTCATGCACATGTCAGACCCCACCTTTGCGCATGCGCATACTGGTACTTCCGTTTTCTAATATATTGGCTGTTCAAGCAACATTGTGAAAACTTTTGTAAGCTCTTTTTGAGATTTTCAATCAATTTTATCATCCATTTTCATCTATGGCTGAGTCAGAATCACCAGAGGAGTCATCTTCTTCATCTTCCGTTAAGGTGATATTGTTCCATATATTAATTAAAACTTGTAATTTTTATATGTTACCGGTTTTCGTTCGCGGCCGATTTGGCGTTAACGCGATTTCAGGCCCTGGGAATCCTTGTTAAATTCTCCCAGTGCCTAGGGCTATTAATCCCTTGTGCTTTGTGTCCACAGGTTCAACTTATGGATGGTAAGGGTTTCTGTTCTTCTCTCGGAGGTTGTTCACATCTCTTTCTGACTTATCATTATGATATGTCTACGGGTCAGAGATATAGCACGAATAAATATCTCTCTTTCCTCTTGTCCCATCCCATTCATCAGACTCTACAGAAAGAAGAGACTGAATGGACGTGTTCTTCTGCACAAGAGGATGGTTTGTCTGTGCTCAGGATAAGGGAGTTTATTAGTTATGGCACCTAATTATTTGAAAATATTTACAATTTCTGCTGCCATCTTTATTGCACTGTATTCTCTCTTGTATGTGCATGGGCTCTTGGATATATAATTTAATATTATATTATTCTTGAGTAATGAATGTTTTAGTCACTATGTATTTCTTGCATTCATTTTCTGATGTCCCCTCTCCTTGAAGGAGCTGTTGCATTGAGGTTTTGATGTCATAATCAACCAGAGTTTCTTTCTCTTTCCCTTGATGTCATAATCTTAGTTTAGAGAAATCTATTTGATGTTATTATCATCCTTTATTATGAATGTGGAGAGATATCTAGATAGTCATAATCTTTCTCTCTCATCCTAACATTCTTAATACGGTTTCCCTGGTTGTTTTTTTGTTATTGTTTAACAAGAGAAGACATCTGTCCTTTCAGGGTTGTCAGTAATAAAAGTGGGAGTCTTCTCGCTCGAGTTTATTCTTGTATTTACTAAAAAGAAATAACAAAGTTTGCAAACTATAATACTCATTGTCTTCATATGCCTACCTTTCAGAAGCCATCATGTCCATCTTGTCTCAAGTACCTGAAGGCTAGATTCTTCCCCCACCCTTGCCCATCCAACAATGTGCCATTTGTAAAGATTGTGGGTGGGGGGGGGGGGTGGATCTATCCTCTGAATTCTTTGCTTTGCAGGCAAGACTGATGGTCAAGGATGGCAAGAAGGCGAAGAAGGAGGGTAAGAAGAAAGCCTCTGAGAAGGGTGAGCTTGAGGCTTTCAAGGTAGAATTAGTGAGTGAGATGCGCGGGATTGAACGATCTTATGCCTGACATGCTTCACGGGCTTTGGTTTTTTTGGAAGTGAGGGTTGTCGGCACCTCCAAGAGTCAGTTAACTTGGTGAATAACCAGAGGGCACTGCATGCACAATTTGAAGTGCTGCGTAGAGAACACCTGCGTGTTCAGCCCTCGGCTGCTCGACAGCAGTACGCTCGTGACGGTGCTGGCATTGTCAGAGGCCAGCAGGCCGGCTGGGTTCAGAGACCATGTAAGCCACGCCAACAGCAGCGTACTTCTATACGTCAGCCAGCGTCTCAAGCACAGCCAGACAGCAGCCCGCGCACCAAGGTGCATGTGGCGCTGAGTGAGGCGCGCATGGTAACCGGGCCTGATGGGCTAAAAGAATTTCCGGTTTCCACAGGTACCACTCTGGTGTTGTCACACGTACCAGAGACACTCCCACTTCTAAAATGCATAGGCACCGCGTTAACCCTAGGTGCACCAGTGGGAGGTCGTTTGACTTCCCACATTCAGGAGTAGGAGCAGTTAATTCAGGACCGCTTAGTCTTGAAATGGCCTTCGCGCGGATACAGTCCAGAGTGGATAAAAGGTCCGCCATTGCATCTGTCTCTGGTACCGATCTGGACTCAAATTCCAAGAGATCCAGATAAGCGGTTGTGCATAGAAGAGGAGATAGAATCTCTAATTCTAAACGAAGCAATTCTCAGCCTCAAACCTCTAAACAAGTTTATAGATACACCGAGTTTCAAAATGGAAACAATAAAATCAGTGTTGTTGGGGTTAGAGAAGGGGATGTGGACAGCATCAATAGATCGCAAAGATGCTTATTTCCACATTCCCATTGCAAGGAGTTTTCGTTGGTTCCTGAGATTTGCTTTTCAGAGTCGCCAGTGGGAATTTAAAGTTCTCCTATTCGGCATCTCGACGGCTCCAAGGGTCTTCACTCGAGTGGTACTTGCTACCACAGCATACCTCCGCAGGAGAAATATAGCAGTCCACACGTACATAGACAACTGGTTGCTAAAAGTACACAACCCAGAAAGTTTGACAGCAAATCTGGAGATAGTTTTGAAAACACACAGATTTAGGCTGGATAATCCACTTTCAGAAATCAGAGCCGACTCCATCCCAGAGGTTTGATTACCTGGGTATGTTCTTCGATCTGGAGATAGGATATGTTTATCCATCCCAGGAGAGAGTGGAGAATCTCCTCTCGTGCATTCAATTGGTTTGCAGCAGTCGTTATATTCTAGCACGAGTCTATCTGAGAATGCTAGGTCTGATGGTTTCAATGGAACCAGTCATTCCTCAGGCGGCCTTGCGCAGACGGGCGATTCAGTTGTTTCTCATGACTCAGTGGACGCAGAGTTCAGGATCACTGGACTCGCACATTCAAGTGTTGAATCCTCTCATTCATCACCTTCATTGGTGGATAGAGAGAAGGAATCTCCTGGCGGGGGTCATGCTGACCCCTCCCCACGCTCAAGTAACAATGTTTACGGATGCATCGATGGAGGGATGGGAAGCTTACCTGGAAGAAGTCGCAATATCAGGGCTTTGGCATCTGGATCAGTCAAAGGAACATATCAACATGCTAGAATTATGGGCTGTAATTCTAGGCCTGGAACACTTCTTAAAAGAAGTGGAGGGAAAATTTGTGATGATAAGTTCAGACAACTCAACAGTAGTGAGTTACATAAACCGCCAGGGCGGAACGAAGTCGCCCAGTCTCTATATGATGACATGGAAACTGCTTTGCAGGTGCATGGATCATATTATCACCTTGAAAGCAGTTCATATTCCGGGAAGGCTGAATCTGTTAGCAGACTCATTGAGCCGAAGGATGAGCATTCTGCCTTAGGAATGGCAACTAAATCAATGTGTGGCAGATCATCTGTTCAATCTTTGGGGAAAATCCAACATAGATTTAATCGCAATGAAGAAGAATGTGAAGGTGACGACATATGTTTCTCCGATTGCAGATCCAAGCGCTATCGCAATAGATGCACTAGCTATCAGTTGGAAGGGAATGTATGCATATGCATACCCTCCAACAATCCTGATTCCAAGGATTCTTCAGAAGATCAAGCAGGAGGAATGCCAAGTACTTCTGATCGCCCCAAATTGGCCAAGCAGATCATGGTTTACGGATCTGCTGGCCCTTCTGGTCTGCAATCTGGTTCCTCTGCCTCTGATGGACAATATTATCTTCCAGGGCAAGACCCTTCACAACAATCCGTCAATGTTTCAATTGACTGCATGGATGGTGTCAAAAAATCCGTGATTAAGGAGGGCTTTTCTGAGCAAGCAGCCAATTTCATGGCCAGAGCCAGAAGGGGGTCAACCTCCAGAGCATATAATTATAAAATCAACAGATTTGCAGAATGGTGCTCAAAGAGATGTATCAATCTGATGGAAGCATCTATTCAGGTAGTAGCTGGTTTCCTCTGTCACCTGTATGATGCCTATAGTCTTGAGCCTAATTCTATTGCTGGATATAAATCAGCATTAATGACTGTTATCCCTTGCTTGGCAAAGAGAGGAAGTGATGAAGTATGTGTTTTAAATATGCTTATTAAAGGTATGGGCAATCTCAGACCGAGAAATCCTCCACTGACACCGTCATGGAGTCTTTCTCTGGTTCTTCAAGTTTTGGGTGATAAACCTTTTGAACCACTTAGTGCTATTTCTATAAAATTATTGACACCTAAAGCTGTATTTTTAGTTACGGCAGCATCAGCCAGATGCAGAAGCAAAATTCATGCCTTGTCTGCTGAGCCTGACCGTTATATAGTTACAAGTGAAGGCGTTAAGCTTCTACCAAGATTGAATTTCTTGGCTAAGAATCCATCTTTAAAATATCCGGGTCAACCTATTATTTTACCTGCCGTAACCAGATATGATCCTGGTGCTAAAGTATGGTGTCCTGTCAGTGCTTTAAATAAGTACAAGAGAAGAACTCAAGTTTGGCAGACGGACCCATGCTCCCTATGGTTGTCATATATTGAACCCCATGGTAGGGCATCAAGAGACACTATTTCCAGATGGATAGTAGAATGCATTCAATTCTGTCATAAGACAGCCACTGGAATTCAAGTAGATAGGGCCAAGGCTCATAGTGTCCGTGGTGTGGTAACTTCCACGGCATGATTTAATGCTGTTTCTATTGAAGACATTATGTCAGTAGCCCAGTGGCACTGTGAATCAAGTTTTACCGACCATTACCTCCGTGACACTTCTAACCTACTCGCCATCTCGGTCCTCAGCAAATAAATAAATGTAGAGGTATATATTTGTAATTAGTTTTCCTCCTCTGCTATTTACAAATATCACATTTGTTGGTGGGGTCTCCCTACTATTATCTGGTACCATTCTCTTCATCTGGTGGGGGTAGAGATGAGTTCTGCGCCCATGACATCAGAGGTCAGTATATGTGACCATTTTGTTTTTTGTCATGGTGTTGGTGTGATATTTTTTATTTTTTTTAATATGGTGATGGTTAATGTCTCTTAATTGTGGTTCTTTCAGAGTTTTTTGAAAATGAAGCAATTCTTCTTTTTCCTATGTCTAGTAATACTTTTCATCAAGTATTAGAGAACATGCTAGTCATTTAGAGCAGCGTTTTTTCCTAACCTTCCTCAGAAAGAGGGGGGGTGGGGGTGTGGGAGCGCATTTGCTTTTTGATCAATCTCTTCATCGGTCGATTATCCGATGCAAAATTCTATTCCTGGTTGTGTTTTCAGGCACAATTTCATATGTTTTAAATCTTAAAAACGCAGAGCCTAGTCTCTTCGAGGGTGTGCTGGTTTTCAGGACCTTGCCTCCCTCCCGCCAAATTGACTATCAAATTCTGGCTTTTATCAAGAGTGTTAGGGAGGTAAGTATGTTCTCATGATCTGAAATAAGAAAATTTACCAAATTTTTTGTTCACAAGCGAGATGACATTACTTACCTCCCTAGCAGGATCCCAGCCTCTCCACCCCACGGAGGCCTGGTCCTTTGATTATTTGAATAGTTGCTTCTATGTCAGCCAATATTTAGTAACAGAAGTACCAGTATGCGCATGCGCAGAGGTGGGGTCTAACATGTACATGACTATGTACATTCCACCTGCCCAGTAGGGGCACCTAACTTTTTATAATTCTGAATATTATTGAACTTAGAGCCGATATACTAGTATATCGAGAGTGTTATGGAGGTAAGCATGTCATCTCACTCGTGAAAAAGAAATTTGGTAAATTTTCTTAGTCTACATCTATCTCAATTAAACTAATATTAAATCACATGTAGCTGATTATTTTGACAATTTTTTACTGAAACATGTTGCTGCCTACGGTAGCAACAACTTGACATCCATGATGTTTTCAAATAACTATAGCAGATATTCCATTGTGTAATACAAGTAATACAGTTGGTACACATTAAATAAGAATGCATTCTCAAAGATAAGCGTTAAATACACACAGTCGCAGTTGCTTGCAGTGTTTTTAAGATGTCTAGGCAAGTTGCTAGGTGACCAGTTTGGGTGCCCGCGAGACCTGTTGAATATTACTATACACACTACACATGTTTGCATTAGAAGCAGTCGATTCCCGGTTTGCCAGATTGTATTGTGCGTTTCATAAATCATAACATGCTATAATAAACACTAGTAGATTAGTTTCTGAACACATTATGCAGTCTGGAAACATACTCGCAAGATGCGAAAAAAATGGAAATTATTTCCCCCCTCTATACATTAAGTGATGATATGAATGCACTTTTATGCATTGATAATATATTATTGAAAAACAAATATTTACAAAACCGGTTTTTCATAAATATGTGGTTTTCAAATTGTGTCACCGGTTCTTGAACCGTCATGCTTACAAAACCGGTGACGGTTCCTGTACCGGTATACCGCACAGCCCTAGCAGCTAATACATAAATTTCGGGCGGATCCTGACATAAGTAATCTGAGTAATCTCCCTTGATTTGTAATATCATTTAGTGATGTCAATGAATGGTTTATCTCCCTTGACTCATGATGTGTCGCTATTAATAAAACGGATATTTCTAGGACTGCATTAGGTTAACCGTTTCATAAGGAAGCCAGCCAAGACTGGCCTCGGCAGTGATCTTGAGGAATGTCTATTTCCAGGACAATGAGAATATTATTTTTTAAATTTTACCATTGGAATGACTGGCTTACTAACCGAGCCAGTCATTCCAGTGGTAAATTTTCAAAAATAGTCTCCTTTTGGCCTGCAAATGGACATTCAGTAAGCACATATTTTGATATTCTTGAAAATATTTAAACAATAAAGGGTTAAACATCTAATAACTATTAAAGACTAATGTCGACCATTGTAAAGTCTGGCGACGGTTGTAGACTCTGAGTTAACCTGTGTTATTTTCCTTCCATCCACCATTGTAAAGTCTGGCGACGGTTGTAGACTCTGAGTTAACCTGTGTTATTTTCCTTCCATCCACCATTGTAAAGTCTGGCGACGGTTGTAGACTCTGAGTTAACCTGTGTTATTTTCCTTCCATCCACCATTGTAAAGTCTGGCGACGGTTGTAGAGACAGTAGTCTGTTAGAAGGTTGTAGACTCTGAGTTAACCTGTGTTATTTTCCTTCCATCCACCATTGTAAAGTCTGGCGACGGTTGTAGACTCTTAGTTAACCTGTGTTATTTTCCTTCCATCCACCATTGTAAAGTCTGGCGACGGTTGTAGACTCTTAGTTAACCTGTGTTATTTTCCTTCCATCCACCATTGTAAAGTCTGGCGACGGTTGTAGACTCTTAGTTAACCTGTGTTATTTTCCTTCCATCCACCATTGTAAAGTCTGGCGACGGTTGAAGAGACAGTAGTCTGTTAGAAGGTTGTAGACTCTTAGTTAACCTGTGTTATTTTCCTTCCATCCGCCATTGTAAAGTCTGGCGACGGTTGTAGACTCTTAGTTAACCTGTGTTATTTTCCTTCCATCCACCATTGTAAAGTCTGGCGACGGTTGTAGACTCTTAGTTAACCTGTGTTATTTTCCTTCCATCCACCATTGTAAAGTCTGGCGACGGTTGAAGAGACAGTAGTCTGTTAGAAGGTTGTAGACTCTTAGTTAACCTGTGTTATTTTCCTTCCATCCACCATTGTAAAGTCTGGCGACGGTTGTAGACTCTTAGTTAACCTGTGTTATTTTCCTTCCATCCACCATTGTAAAGTCTGGCGACGGTTGTAGACTCTTAGTTAACCTGTGTTATTTTCCTTCCATCCACCATTGTAAAGTCTGGCGACGGTTGAAGAGACAGTAGTCTGTTAGAAGGTTGTAGACTCTTTGAGTTAACCTGTGTTATTTTCCTTCCATCCACCATTGTAAAGTCTGGCGACGGTTGAAGAGACAGTAGTCTGTTAGAAGGTTGTAGACTCTTTGAGTTAACCTGTGTTATTTTCCTTCCATCCACCATTGTAAAGTCTGGCGACGGTTGAAGAGACAGTAGTCTGTTAGAAGGTTGTAGACTCTGAGTTAACCTGTGTTATTTTCCTTCCATCCACCATTGTAAAGTCTGGCGACGGTTGAAGAGACAGTAGTCAGTTAGAAGGTTGTGGACTCTGAGTTAACCTGTGTTATTTTCCTTCCATCCACCATTGTAAAGTCTGGCGACGGTTGAAGAGACAGTAGTCTGTTAGAAGGTTGTAGACTCTGAGTTAACCTGTGTTATTTTCCTTCCATCCACCATTGTAAAGTCTGGCGATGGTTGAAGAGACAGTAGTCAGTTAGAAGGTTGTAGACTCTTAGTTAACCTGTGTTATTTTCCTTCCATCCACCATTGTAAAGTCTGGCGACGGTTGAAGAGACAGTAGTCTGTTAGAAGGTTGTAGACTCTTAGTTAACCTGTGTTATTTTCCTTCCATCCACCATTGTAAAGTCTGGCGACGGTTGAAGAGACAGTAGTCTGTTAGAAGGTTGTAGACTTTGAGTTAACCTGTGTTATTTTCCTTCCATCCACCATTGTAAAGTCTGGCGACGGTTGAAGAGACAGTAGTCTGTTAGAAGGTTGTAGACTCTTAGTTAACCTGTGTTATTTCCCTTCCATCCACCATTGTAAAGTCTGGCGACGGTTGAAGAGACAGTAGTCTGTTAGAAGGTTGTAGACTTTGAGTTAACCTGTGTTATTTTCCTTCCATCCACCATTGTAAAGTCTGGCGACGGTTGAAGAGACAGTAGTCTGTTAGAAGGTTGTAGACTCTTTGAGTTAACCTGTGTTATTTTCCTTCCATCCACCATTGTAAAGTCTGGCGACGGTTGAAGAGACAGTAGTCTGTTAGAAGGTTGTAGACTCTTAGTTAACCTGTGTTATTTTCCTTCCATCCGCCATTGTAAAGTCTGGCGACGGTTGTAGACTCTTAGTTAACCTGTGTTATTTTCCTTCCATCCACCATTGTAAAGTCTGGCGACGGTTGTAGACTCTTAGTTAACCTGTGTTATTTTCCTTCCATCCACCATTGTAAAGTCTGGCGACGGTTGAAGAGACAGTAGTCTGTTAGAAGGTTGTAGACTCTTAGTTAACCTGTGTTATTTTCCTTCCATCCACCATTGTAAAGTCTGGCGACGGTTGTAGACTCTTAGTTAACCTGTGTTATTTTCCTTCCATCCACCATTGTAAAGTCTGGCGACGGTTGTAGACTCTTAGTTAACCTGTGTTATTTTCCTTCCATCCACCATTGTAAAGTCTGGCGACGGTTGAAGAGACAGTAGTCTGTTAGAAGGTTGTAGACTCTTAGTTAACCTGTGTTATTTTCCTTCCATCCACCATTGTAAAGTCTGGCGACGGTTGTAGACTCTTAGTTAACCTGTGTTATTTTCCTTCCATCCACCATTGTAAAGTCTGGCGACGGTTGTAGACTCTTAGTTAACCTGTGTTATTTTCCTTCCATCCACCATTGTAAAGTCTGGCGACGGTTGAAGAGACAGTAGTCTGTTAGAAGGTTGTAGACTCTTTGAGTTAACCTGTGTTATTTTCCTTCCATCCACCATTGTAAAGTCTGGCGACGGTTGAAGAGACAGTAGTCTGTTAGAAGGTTGTAGACTCTTTGAGTTAACCTGTGTTATTTTCCTTCCATCCACCATTGTAAAGTCTGGCGACGGTTGAAGAGACAGTAGTCTGTTAGAAGGTTGTAGACTCTGAGTTAACCTGTGTTATTTTCCTTCCATCCACCATTGTAAAGTCTGGCGACGGTTGAAGAGACAGTAGTCAGTTAGAAGGTTGTGGACTCTGAGTTAACCTGTGTTATTTTCCTTCCATCCACCATTGTAAAGTCTGGCGACGGTTGAAGAGACAGTAGTCTGTTAGAAGGTTGTAGACTCTGAGTTAACCTGTGTTATTTTCCTTCCATCCACCATTGTAAAGTCTGGCGATGGTTGAAGAGACAGTAGTCAGTTAGAAGGTTGTAGACTCTTAGTTAACCTGTGTTATTTTCCTTCCATCCACCATTGTAAAGTCTGGCGACGGTTGAAGAGACAGTAGTCTGTTAGAAGGTTGTAGACTCTTAGTTAACCTGTGTTATTTTCCTTCCATCCACCATTGTAAAGTCTGGCGACGGTTGAAGAGACAGTAGTCTGTTAGAAGGTTGTAGACTTTGAGTTAACCTGTGTTATTTTCCTTCCATCCACCATTGTAAAGTCTGGCGACGGTTGAAGAGACAGTAGTCTGTTAGAAGGTTGTAGACTCTTAGTTAACCTGTGTTATTTCCCTTCCATCCACCATTGTAAAGTCTGGCGACGGTTGAAGAGACAGTAGTCTGTTAGAAGGTTGTAGACTTTGAGTTAACCTGTGTTATTTTCCTTCCATCCACCATTGTAAAGTCTGGCGACGGTTGAAGAGACAGTAGTCTGTTAGAAGGTTGTAGACTCTTTGAGTTAACATATGTTATTTTCCTTCCATCCACCATTGTAAAGTCTGGCGATGGTTGAAGAGACAGTAGTCTGTTAGAAGGTTGTAGACTCTTTGAGTTAACCTATGTTATTTTCCTTCCATCCACCATTGTAAAGTCTGGCGACGGTTGAAGAGACAGTAGTCTGTTAGAAGGTTGTAGACTCTTTGAGTTAACCTGTGTTATTTTCCTTCCATCCACCATTGTAAAGTCTGGCGACGGTTGAAGAGACAGTAGTCTGTTAGAAGGTTGTAGACTCTTTGAGTTAACCTGTGTTATTTTCCTTCCATCCACCATTGTAAAGTCTGGCGACGGTTGAAGAGACAGTAGTCTGTTAGAAGGTTGTAGACTCTTTGAGTTAACTTGTGTTATTTTCCTTCCATCCACCATTGTAAAGTCTGGCGACGGTTGAAGAGACAGTAGTCAGTTAGAAGGTTGTAGACTCTTAGTTAACCTGTGTTATTTTCCTTCCATCCATCATTGTAAAGTCTGGCGACGGTTGAAGAGACAGTAGTCTGTTAGAAGGTTGTAGACTCTGAGTTAACCTGTGTTATTTTCCTTCCATCCACCATTGTAAAGTCTGGCGACGGTTGAAGAGACAGTAGTCTGTTAGAAGGTTGTAGACTCTTTGAGTTAACCTGTGTTATTTTCCTTCCATCCACCATTGTAAAGTCTGGCGACGGTTGAAGAGACAGTAGTCTGTTAGAAGGTTGTAGACTCTTTGAGTTAACCTGTGTTATTTTCCTTCCATCCACCATTGTAAAGTCTGGCGACGGTTGAAGAGACAGTAGTCTGTTAGAAGGTTG
The DNA here is from genome assembly GCA_034401795.1 of Chaetoderma sp. LZ-2023a. NCBI lineage: Eukaryota > Metazoa > Mollusca > Caudofoveata > Chaetodermatida > Chaetodermatidae > Chaetoderma > Chaetoderma sp. LZ-2023a. Next base: position 78,642,682 of record CM067361.1, read on the forward strand.
TAGACTCTGAGTTAACCTGTGTTATTTTCCTTCCATCCACCATTGTAAAGTCTGGCGACGGTTGAAGAGACAGTAGTCAGTTAGAAGGTTGTAGACTCTGAGTTAACCTGTGTTATTTTCCTTCCATCCACCATTGTAAAGTCTGGCGACGGTTGAAGAGACAGTAGTCTGTTAGAAGGTTGTAGACTCTGAGTTAACCTGTGTTATTTTCCTTCCATCCACCATTGTAAATCTGGCGATGGTTGAAGAGACAGTAGTCAGTTAGAAGGTTGTAGACTCTTAGTTAACCTGTGTTATTTTCCTTCCATCCACCATTGTAAAGTCTGGCGACGGTTGAAGAGACAGTAGTCTGTTAGAAGGTTGTAGACTCTTAGTTAACCTGTGTTATTTTCCTTCCATCCACCATTGTGAAGTCTGGCGACGGTTGAAGAGACAGTAGTCTGTTAGAAGGTTGTAGACTTTGAGTTAACCTGTGTTATTTTCCTTCAATCCACCATTGTAAAGTCTGGCGACGGTTGAAGAGACAGTAGTCTGTTAGAAGGTTGTAGACTCTTAGTTAACCTGTGTTATTTCCCTTCCATCCACCATTGTAAAGTCTGGCGACGGTTGAAGAGACAGTAGTCTGTTAGAAGGTTGTAGACTTTGAGTTAACCTGTGTTATTTTCCTTCCATCCACCATTGTAAAGTCTGGCGACGGTTGAAGAGACAGTAGTCTGTTAGAAGGTTGTAGACTCTTTGAGTTAACATATGTTATTTTCCTTCCATCCACCATTGTAAAGTCTGGCGATGGTTGAAGAGACACAGTAGTCTGTTAGAAGGTTGTAGACTCTTTGAGTTAACCTATGTTATTTTCCTTCCATCCACCATTGTAAAGTCTGGCGACGGTTGAAGAGACAGTAGTCTGTTAGAAGGTTGTAGACTCTTTGAGTTAACCTGTGTTATTTTCCTTCCATCCACCATTGTAAAGTCTGGCGACTATTGAAGAGACAGTAGTCTGTTAGAAGGTTGTAGACTCTTTGAGTTAACCTGTGTTATTTTCCTTCCATCCACCATTGTAAAGTCTGGCGACGGTTGAAGAGACAGTAGTCTGTTAGAAGGTTGTAGACTCTTTGAGTTAACCTGTGTTATTTTCCTTCCATCCACCATTGTAAAGTCTGGCGACGGTTGAAGAGACAGTAGTCAGTTAGAAGGTTGTAGACTCTTAGTTAACCTGTGTTATTTTCCTTCCATCCATCATTGTAAAGTCTGGCGACGGTTGAAGAGACAGTAGTCTGTTAGAAGGTTGTAGACTCTTAGTTAACCTGTGTTATTTTCCTTCCATCCACCATTGTAAAGTCTGGCGACGGTTGAAGAGACAGTAGTCTGTTAGAAGGTTGTAGACTCTGAGTTAACCTGTGTTATTTTCCTTCCATCCACCATTGTAAAGTCTGGCGACGGTTGAAGAGACAGTAGTCTGTTAGAAGGTTGTAGACTCTTTGAGTTAACCTGTGTTATTTTCCTTCCATCCACCATTGTAAAGTCTGGCGACGGTTGAAGAAACAGTAGTCTGTTAGAAGGTTATAGACTCTTTGAGTTAACCTGTGTTATTTTCCTTCCATCCACCATTGTAAAGTCTGGCGACGGTTGAAGAGACAGTAGTCTGTTAGAAGGTTGTAGACTCTTTGAGTTAACCTGTGTTATTTTCCTTCCATCCACCATTGTAAAGTCTGGCGACGGTTGAAGAAACAGTAGTCTGTTAGAAGGTTATAGACTCTTTGAGTTAACCTGTGTTATTTTCCTTCCATCCACCATTGTAAAGTCTGGCGACGGTTGAAGAGACAGTAGTCTGTTAGAAGGTTGTAGACTCTGAGTTAACCTATGTTATTTTCCTTCCATCCACCATTGGAAAGTCTGGTGACGGTTGAAGAGACAGTAGTCTGTTAGAAGGTTGTAGACTCTTTGAGTTAACCTGTGTTATTTTCCTTCCATCCACCATTGTAAAGTCTGGCGACGGTTGAAGAAACAGTAGTCTGTTAGAAGGTTATAGACTCTTTGAGTTAACCTGTGTTATTTTCCTTCCATCCACCATTGTAAAGTCTGGCGACGGTTGAAGAGACAGTAGTCTGTTAGAAGGGTGTAGACTCTGAGTTAATATATGTTATTTTCCTTCCATCCACCATTGGAAAGTCTGGCGACGGTTGAAGAGACAGTAGTCTGTTAGAAGGTTGTAGACTCTGAGTTAACCTATGTTATTTTCCTTCCATCCACCATTGGAAAGTCTGGTGACGGTTGAAGAGACAGTAGTCTGTTAGAAGGTTGTAGACTCTTTGAGTTAACCTGTGTTATTTTCCTTCCATCCACCATTGTAAAGTCTGGCGACGGTTGAAGAGACAGTAGTCTGTTAGAAGGTTGTAGACTCTGAGTTAACCTGTGTTATTTTCCTTCCATCCACCATTGTAAAGTCTGGCGATGGTTGAAGAGACAGTCGTCTGTTAGAAGGTTGTAGACTCTGAGTTAACCTGTGTTATTTTCCTTCCATCCACCATTGTAAAGTCTGGCGACGGTTGAAGAGACAGTAGTCTGTTAGAAGGTTGTAGACTCTGAGTTAACCTGTGTTATTTTCCTTCCATCCACCATTGTAAAGTCTGGCGACGGTTGAAGAGACAGTAGTCTGTTAGAAGGTTGTAGACTCTTTGAGTTAACCTGTGTTATTTTCCTTCCATCCACCATTGTAAAGTCTGGCGACGGTTGAAGAGACAGTAGTCAGTTAGAAGGTTGTAGACTCTTTGAGTTAACCTGTGTTATTTTCCTTCCATCCACCATTGTAAAGTCTGGCGACGGTTGAAGAGACAGTAGTCTGTTAGAAGGTTGTAGACTCTGAGTTAACCTGTGTTATTTTCCTTCCATCCACCATTGTAAAGTCTGGCGACGGTTGAAGAGACAGTAGTCTGTTAGAAGGTTGTAGACTCTTTGAGTTAACCTGTGTTATTTTCCTTCCATCCATCATTGTAAAGTCTGGCGACGGTTGAAGAGACAGTAGTCTGTTAGAAGGTTGTAGACTCTGAGTTAACCTGTGTTATTTTCCTTCCATCCACCATTGTAAAGTCTGGCGACGGTTGAAGAGACAGTAGTCTGTTAGAAGGTTGTAGACTCTTTGAGTTAACCTGTGTTATTTTCCTTCCATCCACCATTGTAAAGTCTGGCGACGGTTGAAGAGACAGTAGTCTGTTAGAAGGTTGTAGACTCTTTGAGTTAACCTATGTTATTTTCCTTCCATCCACCATTGTAAAGTCTGGCGACGGTTGAAGAGACAGTAGTCAGTTAGAAGGTTGTAGACTCTTAGTTAACCTGTGTTATTTTCCTTCCATCTATCATTGTAAAGTCTGGCGACGGTTGAAGAGACAGTAGTCTGTTAGAAGGTTGTAGACTCTGAGTTAACCTGTGTTGTTTTCCTTCCATCCACCATTGTAAAGTCTGGCGACGGTTGAAGAGACAGTAGTCTGTTAGAAGGTTGTAGACTCTGAGTTAACCTGTGTTATTTTCCTTCCATCCACCATTGTAAAGTCTGGCGACGGTTGAAGAGACAGTAGTCTGTTAGAAGGTTGTAGACTCTTTGAGTTAACCTGTGTTATTTTCCTTCCATCCACCATTGTAAAGTCTGGCGACGGTTGAAGAAACAGTAGTCTGTTAGAAGGTTATAGACTCTTTGAGTTAACCTGTGTTATTTTCCTTCCATCCACCATTGTAAAGTCTGGCGACGGTTGAAGAGACAGTAGTCTGTTAGAAGGTTGTAGACTCTTTGAGTTAACCTGTGTTATTTTCCTTCGATCCACCATTGTAAAGTCTGGCGACGGTTGAAGAAACAGTAGTCTGTTAGAAGGTTATAGACTCTTTGAGTTAACCTGTGTTATTTTCCTTCCATCCACCATTGTAAAGTCTGGCGACGGTTGAAGAGACAGTAGTCTGTTAGAAGGGTGTAGACTCTGAGTTAACCTGTGTTATTTTCCTTCCATCCACCATTGGAAAGTCTGGCGACGGTTGAAGAGACAGTAGTCTGTTAGAAGGTTGTAGACTCTGAGTTAACCTATGTTATTTTCCTTCCATCCACCATTGGAAAGTCTGGTGACGGTTGAAGAGACAGTAGTCTGTTAGAAGGTTGTAGACTCTTTAAGTTAACGTATGTTATTATCCTTCCATCCACCATTGGAAAGTCTGGCAACGGTTGAAGAGACAGTAGTCTGTTAGAAGGTTGTAGACTCTTTGAGTTAACCTATGTTATTTTCCTTCCATTACAGTTGAAGAGACAGTAGTCTGTTAGAAGGTTGTAGACTCTGAGTTAACCTATGTTATTTTCCTTCCATCCACCGTTGTAAAGTCTGGCGACGGTTGAAGAGACAGTAGTCTGTTAGAAGGTTGTAGACTCTGAGTTATCCTATGTTATTTTGCTTACAGCCACCATTGGAAAGTCTGGCGACGGTTGAAGAGACGGTTGTGCGTGATAAAGCTGTGGACTCTCTCCGGATCATCGCAGGACAGCACAATCAGACTGATCTAGAGGGACATTTTGTGCCACTTGTCAAGCGTTTATCTGGAGGTCAGTTTCTTTCAACTAAACTGTCAGACTGCTGCAAGCCATCAGATAATAATTTCAATGGGCAATAACTCTAGACATGGTGAATATTTTGAAATCAATTGGACTGAATTTTGTTGGATGCTAAGACACGAACAACTTTCAGTCAAATTGATTTCAAAATATTCAGCATATCCAGTTATAACCCAGGAAAATGTAGTGTGCAGAAATTCAACTGGCAGACATTTAAAGCTGAAGCTGATGATAAAAATTACTGTAAAATAAACCTTTAACCCTTTCACCGACAAATTTTTAATATGATAAATAGGTTGTGGAATAATTTGAAACTGATTTGTCTGGGAAGTGTTTTTGTAATGGGCAGCAATAGTTTAAAGCTTTAAACCTTACCGGACTAGAAACTACACTTTATGGCGAAACACATTTTGGTGAAATAAGATAATTGGGAGCTATTGGTGTCTATGGCAGCAGCAGCTCCCAGTCAAATTAATTTTAAAATATTCAACAGCTTTCCAATATATAATATATATATATATAACCAAATTTGGTATGTGAGTTACTAGGCTTGCACGATTTTTCAATTTAATCGGGAAGTTCGAATTGTGAAGTTCGATTTATTTTTAAAATCACGATTTTTACGTCAAAAGTTTTGTTTGGTTTTATGATCTGAGGTGTGTAATTTTCTGTCGCATTTTATCAGCACATGAGTACAATTATAATCAATTCACGCCTGTGTTCATTGTGTTTATATCCCGCCGTACCATGCACATGTCGAATAATTACTAATCACTACAATAAACAAGCTAACAATAGTGAGGTCATTGAGAAAACCAGCTAGTTACTCCGGCGAATCGCCATATAATTTCCTTTCTTTCGCTGCAGACCCTGAGTCTGTCGTGAAATGCCAAGTATATACTTAGTTGCAGAGTGTTAGGCAAGCAGTGAACATAATTCTTTTTAATTCTAGAGTTAGCAAATACAGGCGTAATAATGTTTCCTTTTTGATTCGGTTGTCATGTCAAATTAAAGAAAATAAAGCAACAGCATTCCAGATTGTTTGATTTTGAACTGCGTTCTGTTGATTACTCTTAAATGTAAATCGTACATTTTGAAAGCAACTATAAACTGCTCTATAGGACGAGTTTACGCTGTTACACTCGTACCTACTCAAAGCTCCCATCCTATGTATGTGAATTGCGCAGTCTCTCCCCAGGTACTAATATTAGCGTCTTCGCGTTACTCCGGTAATGACCTAAAATCGTCCTACAAAGGGAGGCTATAAGCGGAAGCTGATACATCATGTAATTTGTATTTTTTTCTCGGCGACATTTTATCTCAAATTTTGATGAAATAAATAAGTTTATTAAACTATACATAATATTTAAGCAGTCCCAATTCATAATTTCACTCCCGCGATGATGGATATAAGGTATACATTAAGCATAGACGTAGGATGGTAAGAATTCGTCGCATGAAAACGTGTTCTAATTTCGTGCTATTTTTGTATCATTTATTTCAACTTTCTAGAAACAAGTCCCGTTACCCCGGTTTATACTTTTGGGAATTTGGACCTACGATTTAATCGAAAATTGCGATTTAAAAAAATAATAAAATTGATCGCAATGTTTCAAAGCAAAAGTCGCGCAAGCCTATGAGTTAGCCATATCAATGTGGAGTGCATGAGTTACATTTGGCCCCATCCCCAAGGGTATCCTCTTGTCTGTAGTAGTAGTCTGATTGTGGGGATGTGGGGGTGTGTCAAACAGTAAAAAATTGATTGTAATGCAACTCCTCCAATCCCCTTGGACAGAATCAAACCAAATTTGGTATGTGAGTTGCCCATATGATTACGGAGTGTAAAAGGACATTTACATTTGGCTTCGCCTCAGGGGGGGTTGGGGGTTGTGTGTATGTGGAGGGGCAAAAGTTCAAAGCGGTGAACGTCGGGATTTGCGATGACGCATCATAGACCAGGAAATCTAGTTAACAATAAATAATTTTTGCATGTAGTGTGTCCATTTTTAGCTTACCTGGCCTGAAAGGTCAAGTGAGCTTATGTCATGATGACCGTCCATCTTGTGTCCGTCCGTCCATCTGTAAACTGTTCCTTTAAACGACTTCTCAAGAATCGCTGGGCAAATTTCAATTATATTTGGCAGGAAGCATCCTTAGGGCATAGGGATCCGAGTTTGTTCAAATGAAGCCGATCGGCCAATTAGGGCGGTGGCCATCTTGGATTTTGGCCAATTTTTAAAACGTCTTTAAAAATCTTCTCCGAAACCGCTTGAGGGATTGAAGGAAACCTCATGAAATATGATCTAGGGCAAGAGCTCAACCAAGTTTGTTCAAGGGAACTTAATTGGTCAAATAGTTTGGTGGCCATCTTGGTTGACCTAGTTTTAGCGAAAATAACTTCTCCAGAACCACTGGAGGGATCAGGCCGAAATTTGGCAGATATGATTAGGGACTAAGGGCCAGTAAGGTTTGTTCAAGAGAAGTTGATCCATCAAAAAACATGGCCGCCGTGGGCCAATCAAAATATAGCATGTTTGGTGGCCATATTGGATTTTTTTATTTGATGGAGTTTGAGGCCAAAATTAGTTATATATAGGTTTTTGGGTATTCTGATCTCAAATTTGCAATTTTCGAAACTGTAGGATAAACGGTTTGGTGGCCATCTTGGATAATTTTCCCGGCAAAGGCTCCCATACTAAAGCAATGGGAAATTTAAAATATCTTCTCGAGAACTTCTGGGACGATTTCAATTATATGTGGCATGAAGCATCCTTAAGGCATAGCGATTCAAATTTGTTCAAACGAACCCGATCGGCCAATTTGGGCGGTGACCATCTTGGATTTCGGCCGATTCAAACTCACGAAATATGATCTAGGTTAAGAGCTGAATCAAGTTTGTTCGAGGGAACTTGATTGACCAAATGGTTCAGCGACCATCTTGGATGACCTAGTTTTCACAAAAATGACTTCTTCCCCAGAACCGCTGGAGCGATCAGGCCGAAATTTGTGATATATAATTAACAACTAAGGGCGATTAATGTTTGTTCAAGAGAAGTTGATTCGTCAAGCATCATGGCCGCGGTGAACCAATCAAAATATAGTGCTTGGCAGCCATGTTTGATTTTTTTATTTGATGGATTTTGAGGCTGAAATTCGTTTTATATATGTTTTTGGGTATTCTGATCTCAAATTTGCAATTTTCGAACCTGTCGAATAAACTGTTTGGCAGCTATCTTGGATCATTTTCCCGCCAAAAGCTCCCATACTAAAGAAATGGGAAATTTAAAATGTCTTCTCGAGAACTACTAGGCTGATTTTAATTATATTTGTCAGGAAGCATCCTTATGGCATAGAGATTTCATTTTGTTCAAACGGAGCCGATCGGCCAATTTGGCTGGTGGCCATCTTGGATTTCGGCCGGTTTTTAGAAATGTCTTTGAAAATCTTGTTCTCCGAAACGGCTTGGGGAATCGATTCAAAACCTATGAAACCTCATCTAGGCAAAGAGAGTAAGCCAAGTTTGTTCAAGACGACTTAATTGACCGAATGGTTAGGCAGCCATCTTGGATGACCTAGTTTTCCCGAAAACGACTTCTCCAGAACCGCAGAATGGATCAGTCCAGAATTTGGGAGATATGATTAGGGACTAAGGTCTATTAAAGTTTGTTCATGGGAAGCTGCGTCAAAAAACATGGCTGCCGTGGGCCAATCAAAATGTAGCGTGTTTGGCGGACATATTGGATTTTTTTATTTGATGGCTTTTGAGGCCAAAATTGGTTCTATGTATGTTTTTGGGTATTCTGAGCTCAAATTTGCAATTTTTGAAGCTGTCAGGTAAACGGTTTGGTGGCCATCTTGGATAATTTTCTCGTCAAAAGCTCCCATGCTAAAGCAATGGGAAATTTTAAATGTCTTCTCAAGAACTACCAGGCCGATTTCAATTATATTTGGCAGGAAGCATCCTTAGGGCATAAGGATCCAAGTTTGTTCAAATGAACCCGATCGGCCAATTTGCCCAGCGGCCATTTTGGATTTCGGCCAATTTCAGGAAATGTCTAAAAATCTCCGAAACCACTTGGGGAATCTTCATCTAGGCCAAGAGGTAAGCCAAGTTTGTTCAAGAGGACTTGATTGACCGAATGGTTCGTCGACCATCTTGGATGACCTGGTTTTCATGAAAATGACTCCTCCAGAGCCGCTGTTGGGATCAGGCCGAAATTTGGGCCATTAAAATTTGTTCAAGGGAAGTTGATCCATTAAAAAACATGGGCGCCGTGGGGCAATCAAAATGTGGTGTGTTTGGCAGCCATATTGCACTTGCAAAAATGTCCACAAACTCATTTAAAAGACTGCTAATCCACCCACCAACAATTTTGACAAAAATTTATGTTGCTCCAGGTGAGCGACACAGGCCCCTTGGGCCTCTTCTTAGAATCTTCGTCATGATAAACTACCTATCAAATAACAGCGGCCTTAAAATGAATTTGTCATGTTGAAAAATGGTAAATTTTATTTTATTTCTTATTGGTTAAATTATAAATTTAGTCAATAGGCAACAGCAGCTCCAAGTCAAATCAATTTCAAAATATTCAACAGAATATGCTTTAGTATGTAATAAGTATCTTGAACCTAATTTGACTGGCACTAGAACATGGCAGCACCAGCACCCAGTCAAATTATTTACAAAATATTCAACAGCTTTCCTGTATAGCTTTCAGTAAATTGATAGTTAAAGCATTCGGGGATCGATCAATCCCAACACGGCGAGGTGTGGGTGGAGCTTAGCTAAAGATGGCCGGGCCATAGATAAAGATGGGCAGATCTTAGCTAAAGATTGGCGGAGCTTGGCTAAAAATGGGCGGAGCTTAGCTAAACATGGATGGGGCATGGCTAAAGATGGGCGGAGCTTAGCTAAAAATGGGCGGAGCTTAGCTAAAGATGGATGGGGCATAGCTAAAGATGGGCGGAGCTTAGCAAAAGATGGGAGGGGCATAGCTAAAAATGGGCAGAGCTTAGCTAAAGATGGGCGGGGCATAGCTAAAATGGGCAGAGCTTAGCTAAAGATGGGCGGGGCAGAGCTAAAAATGGGCAGAGCTTAGCTAAAGATGGGCGGGCCATAGCTAAAAATGGAAATGTCCATTAATTCCAATTCCTAAAAATGTGCCCAATTCACCTTTCCAGCGTATCCATCCATCGTCTGACTTCGTATGATGTCATAATAAGCTTAGCGCATGTCACAAAAGGTTCCATATAGACCGTCACCAAATCTCAAACAGTCTGACACGTTGTATGAATTGTATGTATTTGTAATTGTTTGCTATTTAATAAGCACGCTGTTGAATATTTTGAAACTAATTTGACTGGGCGCTGTTGCTGCCTTAGGCAGCAACAGCACCCAGTCAAATTAGTTTCAAAATATTCAACAGCTTACCTGGATAGTTTTTTGGAAATTGAATTTGACTGTAAGCCATTGCTGCTTACCTATGATGCAGAATATATATGCATGTGTTGTATGTATATCATGTTCATGAATATAGATAATAGCACAGCTTTAGGTTACTCCTATGTGTAACAGTAAAATCCATATCAAAATTAAGACCACACAAATTAGGGATCCCAAAGTAGTTATTTTAGTCATAGATATGGTCACAATCAGGGTATTTTTGTCCTAAAATCTTATTAGCTCACCTAACCTGAAAGGCCAGGTGAGTTTATGGTATGGTGACCGTCCGTTGTCCATTGTCTGTCAATGGTTGTTTGAAAACGCATCTTATTCACTGCTTGGCGGATTTCAATCTAAGTTGACTGGAGGAATCGTATTGTGGTAGGGATCCAAACTTCTCTACAGAATTTTGATGTGTCCATTTCTCTAGTGGCCATCTTGGATTTAAAAAAGAAAATTTCCAAGACCCTGTTAAAACGCTACTGCTTAATCAATGGCATTATTTCAATGAACATCTTGAGTGGGACAATCCTATGGCGGTAATATTCAACATATGAAACGAGAATTTTGATTGGTCAATTTTTGGTGGCTGTCTTGAATTTTCTGAAAAAAATTCGGAAATACTTTAAAACATATCCTTGTCTCTGTGTAGGCAGATTAGTTCCTTGTCTCGGTGTAGGCAGATTGGTTCACAGTCTATTATTTATAATGTTTATGTTTGTGTGACTGGTTCCTTGTCCATGTGTAGGCAGATTGGTTCACAGTCTATTGTTTATAATGTTTATTTTTAGGTGACTGGTTCCTTGTCTCGGTGTAGGTAGATTGGTTCACAGTCTATTATTTATAATGTTTATGTTTAGGTGACTGGTTCCTTGTCTCTGTGTAGGCGGATTGATTCACAGTCTATTATTTATAATGTGTATGTGTAGGTGACTGGTTCCTTGTCTCTGTGTAGGCAGATTGGTTCACAGTCTATTGTTTATAATGTTTATGTTTATGTGACTGGTTCTTTGTCCATGTGTAGGCAGATTGGTTCACAGTCTATTGTTTATAATGTTTATTTTTAGGTGACTGGTTCACATCCAGAACCTCGGCATGCGGTCTTTTCTCTGTTGCGTATCCTCGAGTGTCGATCGCAATTAAAGCAGAACTCAGACAGTAAGCCATACAATAATCATACAAACATCTTGATGAGACAAACGCTTTCCATTTTAGCACAAAGCTAATATAATTCCTTGAAACAACTACAAACATCTCGATTCAACAATGGCTTTCCATTTTAACATAACGCTAATAGAATTCCTTCAGACTAAGCTATAAAATAACTCTACAAACACCAAGACTTGTCCAGATTGAAAGTGTGCGTAACCCACTTCCACTTTTGGGTTATGCAAATTTGTTTTAGGTAACTCATTCTGTTTTGTGTAACCATTTTCATGTATGTACATGAAAGATACATGTATTGTGGGAACAGAAAATGGGTTGTGTCAGAAATATTAGCGTAGCCTTTGCGTGAACAAGAAATGTGTTACACCAATTTGGACAGGCCTGACATCTCGATGAGAGAATGGCTTTCCATTTTAGTGTAAAGCTAATAGAATTCCTTTAAACATAACTGTACAAACATCTCGATGAGAGAATGGCTTTCCATTTTAGCACAAAGCTAATAGAATTCCTTCAGAAAATATAAAGCTATACAATAATCATACAAACATCTCAGTGAGAGAATGGTTTTCCATTTTAGCACAGAGCTAATAGAATTCCTTGAGAAAATATAAAGCTATACAATAATCATACAAACATCTCGATGAGAGAATGGTTTTCCATTTTAGCACAAAGCTAATAGAATTCCTTCAGAAAGTATAAAGCTATACAATAATCATACAAACATCTCGATGAGAGAATGGTTTTCCATTTTAGCACAAAGCTAATAGAATTCCTTCAGAAAGTAAGAAGTTTAGAATTCTGATTTCGACGTCAAACCGAGTTCTTTACAGAAAATAGTTGTCATCGAGTGGAGTGAGGAAGTGTGTGGAATCAATGATTTGTCAACTGCTCCGGTCTCACTATAGCAAAAATACTAAATCTTTAGTGAATATCCATTTGCAGGTTAAACGAAATTTATTTTTGAAAATTTGCTTTTGAAATAACTGGATCGCTTCTCAAACATGCACATACACTGACAAGCATGCACGCACGCATATGCACACACAGGTTCTAATACACAAACATGCATGCATTCACACGGCACGCACCCATGTATGTACGCACATACACGCACCATAGATATCAACAAAGCATTATGGGATGTGTAATTATATATATGAGTAATTATATATATATATCTCATCGAGATATATATATATATATATATATATATATATATATATATATATATATATATATATATATATATATATATACACCTGTGCAAAAGTTAAGCACCACCCTATTTTTACGCACATGCGAGGGTATATTCATGTGCTATGAAGAAAGCAATAGCATAAACATTTATGTACCCATCCATCTTAGTGCAAGAGGTAATAATGCAACTAGAGGATTGCTGATTATGATGGTGGGGAAACACTGTATGATTTTGTTTGAACTTGAAAACGAGGCCTGAATATGGTTACGTTGACACAACTGACAACTATTGCCCTACAGTTGACACACGTGGCTAGATTGTCATTAATGGTGTCTGAAAACGAAGTTTAACATCTGTTCACGAGTTTGAGACTGCCATTATTAATACCGGGTATATCCACCTTGTGCCTGGATGATGGCCTGGACACGACGTCTCATGCTGGTCACCAACCGACTGATACGCCATTGTGGTATTCGTTGCCATTCAAGATGGAGTGCGTCTGTTAATTCCTGTAGGTTCTGCACAGGAGGATCCCTCCTTCTCACCACGTTTCCCAGAATGTCCCAGATATGCTCAATAGGGTTCATGTCAGGGCTCCTTGCTGGCCATGGTAGGGTTTCGATGGCATTCTGGCGGAGGTATTCATGCACAGCTCTAGCACGATGTGGTCGGGCGTTGTCATCCATGAATATAGGGTGGGTTCCAGGTGCATGATTTACAAAATGAGGGACCACAACTCTATCCAGTATGGAATCTTGATATCTTTGTCCATTTAGTGTTCCAGGTACAGTCAACAGATCCAGCTTACAATCAAATGAGATGCACCCCCATATCATAACGGAACCTCCACCAAATGGAACTTCTTCCATGATGTTACGTTGGTCGTACGCCGTGTGTCTGGACCTCCATACACGAGTTCGACCATCTGTGGCATGAAGCAGGAACCGACTTTCATCGGACCAGTGTACCCGTCTCCAGGATCTCATGTTCCACTGTCTTCTTTCGTTGCACTACCTCAGACGCTCCTCTTTGTGGTGTGCAGTGAGGAGAGGACGTCTGACAGGTCTCCTAGCTTTCATGCCAGCAGCATACAGTCTCCTTTTGACGGTAGACATTGACACTCTATTGCGCGTTTCCCATTGCTGGCTGAGCACTCTGCTGTTGGTGAATGGAGATCTCCTAACAAGGCGTACTAGGGCTCGATCATCACGGGCAGTAGTCTTCTTCGGTCTTCCAGATCTAGGCCTGTCCTTCACCTCGTTAGTTTGCCCATGTTTTGCAATCAAACGACTGATTACAGTATGGTTAATGTTCAGCTGTCTGCCAATCTCTCTGCATGACATACCAGTGGTATGCATGCCTATGATTTGCCATTTCACACGATCACTTAACCTTCGTCTTGCCATAGCGGTTCACAATCAAGAGCTAATTCTCTCTGTACAAATAAACCACGGTCATGAACACAAAATTCCTAATCTTGTCGCCTAAATCTGTATGTAATGTTCTACACCTCAAACTGGACTTTTACATAACTGAACACGTGTGCTGTTTCCCGCCACGCACGGACATCAAGCGGTGTGAAGTCATGCATGCATGTGCATTTTGTACTTGGAATTATGTCAGCTAACGCGGGGACAAAAAGTATGGCAGCCTAGTTGTACCATCATGTTTCTACGTTCTATTGTTTTTGCTGGTGCTTAACTTTTGCACAGGTGTATATATATATATATATATATATATAAATATAAAGGAGATAACGATTATGATTAGCTTTCATTGTGCTCACTGTGTGTATTTGTAGGCAGTTCAGGAATCTTTGTAGTGATGACACCCCCATGGTACGTCGCGCAGCCGCCTCAAAGCTCGGCGAATTTGCTAAAGCTGTAGAAGCCGAGTATCTGAAATCGGACCTCATCCCGCTGTTCACAGCGCTAGCACAGGATGAACAGGTAAGGTACTGGGAACCAGGCAGTATGCTGACACAGCATGAACAGGTAAGGTGCTAGGAACCATGCTGTATGCTGACAACATGAACAGTTAAGGTGCTGGGAACCAGGCTGTTTTCTAGCACAGGATGAACATGTAATGTACTGGGAACCAGGCTGTATGCTAACACAAGATGAAAAGGGTATGTGCTGAGAACCAGGCTGTAGGCTAACAAGATGAACAGGTACTGTACTTAAAGTAGCTTGAATATTAATTGCTATACTCCCTCCACCCCACCCCCTCCACACACACCCCCCCCCCCCCCTCATATAGATATACATGTATGGGAACCATATAGCATTTAATTTGTCCATCCATTCATTTGTCTGTCCATCCGTTGGAATAACTCTACTGAAGTGACCTTCACGAAACTTGAGTTGGACATTTGCTTTGGGGGTCTGAAGAAACTTCACAATTTTGGGGTCCAAATGTCATGGTCATGTTGACCCAATTGATGAAATTATTATGATAACTCTAGTTCACATTTTCTATATATTTTGTTAATTCTAGGACTCTGTGCGGCTCCTGGCAGTCGAGGCGTGTGTCAGTATCTCGTCACTCCTGCCATCCGATGATACAGAGCAGCTTATTATGCCGACATTGCGTCAGGCGGCCGAGGACAAATCATGGCGTGTCAGATACATGGTGGCAGACAAGTTCACTGATGTAAGTTATATGTACACTTATTATACACCTGTATATATTAGCCAATGAAATGGCTGCATTTCTACCATGTGACGGTCCAAGAAAGTGTTATAATTGGACACTCGAGGCTACTTGTTACGTCATAACAATTTTACGTCCCACGGTTTATGATGTCATTCACATCAGCATTAATACATCGCGCAAACATAGCGTCATAAGAGCATTGCTCAATGCGTTATTACGTCCTAAATGAATCGCTAACTCGAATCATTCGCACTGAACATTTGTTCAACAATTGAATAGTTTATTTTCAAATTATTTCAATATATAGGTGTATAATAATTAGATCATTAACATTTCCAAGTACAATATGGATTTTTAGCTCACCTGAAAGGCCAAGTGAGTTTATGCCATGATGACCGTCCGTCATGTGTATGTCCGTCATCCATCAACTTTTCCGTTATTAAACGACTTCTCAAGAACCACTGGGCCGATTTCAATTATATTTGACAGGAAGCATGTTTAGAGCATAAAGATTCAAGTTTGATCAAACAGAGCCGATCAGCGGCCATCTTGGATTTTGTCAGATATTTAGAAATGTCAAAATCTCCGAAACCGTTTGGGGGGGGATTGATTAAAAACTCATGAAATATCATCTAGGGCAAGAGTTGAACCAAGATTTGTCAAGGGAACCGCTGAAGGGATCAGGCAAGAATGTGGGAGATATGCTTAGGGGGACTAAGGGTCATTAAAGTTTGTTTAAGGGAAGTTGATCTGTCAAAAAACATGGCTGCCATTGGCCAATCAAAATGTACATGTAACGTGTTTGACAGCCATATTAGATTTTTTGGATGGATTTTGAGGCCGAAATTGGTTTTATATATGTTTTTGGGTATTCTGATTTCAAATTTGCCATTTTCGAAACTGTTGGATAAGCGGTTTGGTGGCCATCTTGGATTATTTTCCCGCCAAAATCTCCCTTGATATGCAATGGGAAATTTAAAATGTCTTCTCGATAACCACTGGGCCGATTTCAATTATATTTGGCAGGAACAATCCTTGGGGCATAGAGATTCAAGTTTGTTCAAACAAACACAATCGGCCAATTTGGCCAGCAGCTATCTTTGATCTTGGCCCATTTTTAGAAATATCTTTAAAAACCGCTTGGGACATCAATTCAAAATTCGTGAAATATGATCATGGGGTTGTTCAAGGAACTTGATTGGCCAAACAGTTTGGTGGCCATCTTGGATGACCTAGTAATCACGAAAACGACTTCTCCAGAATCGATAAACGGATCGGGCCGAAATTTTCAGATATAATCAGGGACTAAGGACCATTAAACTTAGTTCACGGGAAGTTGATCCGTAAAAAAAACATGGCCGCCATGGGCTAATCAAAATGTAGCATGTTTGGCAGCCATATTGGATTTTTTTACTTGATGTATTTTGAGGCCGAAATTGGTTTTATGTTTTTGGGTATTCTGATTTCAAGTTTGCCATTTTCGAAACTGTCGGATAAACAGTTTGGCAGCTATCTTGGATCATTTTCCCGCCAAAAGCTCCCATACTAATGCAATGGGAAATTTAAAATGTCTTCTCGAGAACCTCTTGACTGATTCCAAGTATATTTGGCAGGAAGCATTCTTAGGGCATAGAGATACATGTTTGTTCAAACAACGCCGATCAGCCAGGGATTTTGGACGATTTTTATAAACGTCTAAAAATCTTCTCCAAAACCGTTTGTGGGATTGATTTCAAACTCATGAAATGTCAGGTGTAGGTGAACCAAGCTTGTTCAAGGGAACTTGATTGACCAAAAGGTTCGGCGGCTATCTTGGATGACCTAGATTTCGCGAAAACGGCTTCTCCAGAACCGCTGAACGGATCAGGGACAATTTGGGAGATATGATTAGGGACTAAAAGGTCATTACAGTTTGTTCCATGGAGATATGTCAAAACAACATGTCCACCATGAATCGATCAAAAGTTAGGTTTTTTGATGGACTTCTGGTACATGTATTTTCTGCAAATTTCAGAAAAAAATCATAAAAAGTCAACTTATTAGCCACTGGGCCAATTTTAGTAAAACTTGGCTAAATCTTCACAGAAATTTGATTGGTAAATTTTTCCAGTGGTCATCTCATTTTGTTCGATTGTGCTAGTGGCCAATAAATGCAGGTGAGCAATAAATGCAGGTGAGTGATAAATGCAGGCGAGTGATAAATGCAGGCGAGTGATAAATGCAGGTGAGTGATAAATGCAGGCGAGTGATAAATGCAGGCGAGTGATAAATGCAGGCGAGTGATAAATGCAGGTGAGTGATAAATGCAGGTGAGTGATAAATGCAGGTGAGTGATAAATGCAGGTGAGTAATAAATGCAGGTGAGTGATAAATGCAGGTGAGTGATAAATGCAGGTGAGTGATAAAGGCCCATTTTGGCCTCTTGTTTATTTTACTCATCAACCTTGTGTTTAAAAATTGGTATTGAACAGAACGCCGAAGGCATCTCTCGTCCACAGAACGCCGAAGGCATCTCGTCCAATACTGATTTTTAAAGACAACGTGGATGAGTACAATAAAAATTTGTACTCGGAAATGTTAAATAAGCTAATAATATCTACTTTATAGATACAGGCCTCGTGTTATCCCAAAGAACGAGGTTGATGTTTGTGTCAAAGGTCAAGGTGATCTCCTAGTGTCAGGAAAATACTAAGTTATCACTGCTTCTATTTTAACAGAAATGTACTCCCCTTAATCGCACACATTCAGTGTTAGATGTCGTTTAACATATATTATAGATGCCCAGACCGGGAGAAGTTGAAAACCAAAATGTTGGTTTGTTTCAAAATGGTCACCAAAATTGTTTTTTGTCTGATCACTCGATTCCTTGATTCCTTGATTGACCCCTAATTGCTATAATTTCTTGATTAGGTATAAATTTTATATTTGATCCTCCAATAGGTTTAATGTTATTTTCTCTTAGCGTGATAATATAGAAATATGTAGTCTCCTAGCGTGATAATATAGAAATCTGTAGTCTCCTAGCGTGATAATATAGAAATCTGTAGTCTCCTAGTGTGATAATATAGAAATCTGTAGTCTCCTAGTGTGATAATATAGAAATCTGTAGTCTCCTAGTGTGATAATATAGAAATCTATTCTCCTAGTGTGATAATATAGAAATCTGTAGTCTCCTAGCGTGATAATATAGAAATCTGTAGTCTCCTAGTGTGATAATATAGAAATCTGTAGTTTCCTAGCGTGATAATATAGAAATATGTAGTCTCCTAGCGTGATAATATAGAAATCTGTAGTCTCCTAGCGTGATAATATAGAAATCTGTAGTCTCCTAGCGTGATAATATAGAAATCTGTAGTCTCCTAGCGTGATAATATAGAAATCTGTAGTCTCCTAGCGTGATAATATAGAAATCTGTAGTCTCCTAGTGTGATAATATAGAAATATGTGGTCTCCTAGTGTGATAATATAGAAATCTGTAGTCTCCTAGTGTGATAATATAGAAATCTGTAGTCTCCTAGTGTGATAATATAGAAATCTGTAGTCTCCTAGTGTGATAATATAGAAATCTGTGGTCTCCTAGTATGATAATATAGAAATCTGTATTCTCCTAGTGTGATAATATAGAAATCTGTTGTCTCCTAGTGTGATAATATAGAAATCTGTAGTCTCCTAGTGTGATAATATGGAAATCTGTAGTCTCCTAGTGTGATAATATAGAAATCTGTGGTCTCCTAGTATGATAATATAGAAATCTGTATTCTCCTAGTGTGATAATATAGAAATCTGTGGTCTCCCAGTGTGATAATATAGAAATCTGTATTCTCCTAGCGTGAAAATATAGAAATCTGTAGTCTCCTAGTCTGATAATATAGAAATCTGTAGTCTCCTAGCGTGATAATATAGAAATCTGTGGTCTCCTAGTGTGATAATATAGAAATCTGTAGTCTCCTAGTGTGATAATATAGAAATCTGTAGTCTCCTAGTGTGATAATATAGAAATCTGTAGTCTCCTAGTGTGATAATATAGAAATCTGTAGTCTCCTAGTGTGATAATATAGAAATGTGTGGTCTCCTGGTGTGATAATATAGAAATCTGTAGTCTCCTAGTGTGATAATATAGAAATCTGTGGTCTCCTAGTGTGATAATATAGAAATCTGTAGTCTCCTAGTGTGATAATATAGAAATCTGTAGTCTCCTAGTGTGATAATATAGAAATCTGTTGTCTCCTAGTGTGATAATATAGAAATCTGTAGTCTCCTAGTGTGATAATATGGAAATCTGTATTCTCCTAGTGTGATAATATAGAAATCTGTTGTCTCCTAGTGTGATAATATAGAAATCTGTAGTCTCCTAGTGTGATAATATAGAAATCTGTAGTCTCCTAGTGTGATAATATAGAAATCTGTTGTCTCCTAGTGTGATAATATAGAAATCTGTAGTCTCCTAGTGTGATAATATAGAAATCTGTGGTCTCCTAGTGTGATAATATAGAAATCTATTCTCCTAGTGTGATAATATAGAAATCTGTGGTCTCCTAGTGTGATAATATAGAAATCTGTATTCTCCTAGTGTGATAATATAGAAATCTGTAGTCTCCTAGTGTGATAATATAGAAATCTGTGGTCTCCTAGTGTGATAATATAGAAATCTGTATTCTCCTAGTGTGATAATATAGAAATCTGTAGTCTCCTAGTGTGATAATATAGAAATCTGTAGTCTCCTAGTGTGATAATATAGAAATCTGTGGTCTCCTAGTGTGATAATATTATTTAGCTGTATTTTCTCTTAGCGTGATAATATTATTTAGCGGTATTTTCTCTTAGCGTGATAATATTATTTAGTGGTATTTTCTCTTAGGTTGATAATATTATTTAGCGGTAATGTCTCCTAGTGTGATAATATTATTTAGCGGTATTTTCTCTTAGCGTGATAATATTATTAGCTCACCTGGCCTGAAAGGCCAAGTGAGCTTATGCCGTGCCGACCGTCCGTCCGTCCGTCATCCATCGTCCGTCAACTTTTGCTTTAAAATGTATCTCCTTAACGGCTTGCCGGACTTCAACCAAATTTGGCTAGAATGATCCTATGGGGGTAGGCTCTAGAACATCTATTCAGGTTTTTGATATTTCAAATGTCGGGTTAAAAAACTGGGATTTTTTTTTTAATTTACCGAAAAGTGTCAAAATGCATCGCTTTAGTTTCTTGACAGATTTCAACCAAATTTGGCTAGAATGATCCGCCGACATAGGCTCTAGAACTTCTATTCAAATTTTTGATATTTCAATTTTTTGTCAACTTAGATTTTGTTGCAAATTTACCGGAAAGTGTCAAAATGCATCTCCTTAGTTTCTTTGCAGATTTCACTCAAATCTGGGTAGAACAATCATACGGAGGTAGGCTCTAGAACTTCTATTCAGATTTTTTTATTTCAATTTTTTGTGTAAAAAACTTGGATTATATTTTTAATTTGCCGGAATTGTCAAATTGCTTTAAAACGCTATTCATCCTTATTTTCTGGACAGATTTCAACCAAATCTGGCTAGAACGATCATTTGAAGGTAGGCTCTAGAAAATCTCTTCAGATTTTTTATATTGGGTAAAAAACTTTAAAAAAAAATTTACTGAAAAGTGTCAAAACGCATCTCCTTAGTTTCTTAACAGATTTCAACCAAATTTGGCTAGAAGGGTCATACTGACGTAGGCTCGAGTTTATTTGATGGATTTTGAGGCCGAAATTGGTTTTATATAGGTTTTTGGGTATTCTGATCTCAAATTTGTAATTTTCAAACCTGTCGGATATAGGGTTTGGGGGACATCTTGGATCATTTTCCCGCCAAAAGCTCCCATACTAAAGCAAAGGGAAATTTAAAATGTTCTCGAGAACTACTGGGCCGATTTCAATTATATTTGGCGGGAAGTATCCTTAGGGCATAGAGATTCCAATTTGTTCAAGCGAAGCCGATTGCCCAATTTGGCCGGTGGCCATCTTGGATTTCAGCTGATTTTTAGAAATGTCTTTAAAAATCTCCAAAACCCTTTGAGGGATCAATTCAGACCTCATGAAATATGATCTGTGGTAAAAGTTGACCCAAGTTTGTTCAAACGAACTTGATTGACTAAATGGTTCAGTGGACATCTTGGATGACCTCGTTTTCGCAAAAACCACTCATTCCCCAGAACCGCTGAAGTGATCAAGCCAAAATTTGTGATATATGATTAAGAACTAAAGGCCATTAAAGTTTGTTCAAGAGAAGTTGATCCGTCAAAAAAAATGGCCGCTTTAAAATGTCTTTAAAAATCTTCTCCAAAACCGCTTGGGGGATCAATTCAAAACGCATGAAATATCATCTAGAGCTGCACCAAGTTTGTTTCAAGGGAACTTGATTGGCCAAATGGTTTGGTGGCCATCTTGGATAACCTAGTTGTTGCCAAAATGATTCCAGAACCGCTGAGCGGATTGGGCCAAAATTTGAGAGATATGATTAGGCACTGAGTGCCATTAAAGTTTTTTCAAGGGAAGATGCTACGTCAGAAACATGGCAGAAGTGGACCAATCAAAATGTAGCGTGTTTGGCGGCCATATTGGACTTGCAAAAATGTCCACAAACTCATTTAGAAGACTACTCCTAAACCACCCACTAACAATTAGAGCTGGGCGGTTTGGCCTAAAAGAAAACCGGTGACGGTATCACTAATTAAACTGGTGTTAATGAAATACCGGTTTAAGGGGTTAGAATGATCGAAAATAATTTGAAATATGAAAATATGACGTTTTCACTAGCTACAGTACATGTATTTTGTGATTTGACAACTGACGTAAAGTGCTACGAAATTAGAACGGTAACTACGTACAACTGCTCACTTCGACGCTATTTATCTCAAAATAGTAGTTAAAATAAATTAAATAAATAATTTATGGTTCATGAAAATAACACTCTAATTACTAAAATGTTGATTTTCAACACAGTTATTAGGTAACTATTTTCGAAAGCGTAAAATCTAACGCGTGTAAGTAGGAACCCGGATATGAGCGAGTTTAGGCTCCTAGTAGAGTAGCGCTCATACCGTTAGATTTCTTATAACCACCTGCAGTATGATCTAGTCTAGTAAGTTATGTGTTTGTATTCGAGTACTTAGTATTTGGTAATACTCCTCAATAAACTGTCGTTCATGCGGGTGAATGTCATTCACCACGTAACTAAAGGGTAGTCATTTCCCGGAAATCGCACCAAGAATTCTCACAAAAAGCTGTGTTTGACTATTTTTCGAGGTTCATATGTCATATAATAAAGAGATTATGATAATTTGACAACATAAACGCAATGATTCGTGAATCTAACTTAAATCTACTTAAATCAGCACTCCGTAGTCTTGAAGATATACGAAGATGAAAAGGAAACAAAACGATGTGATTCTAATACCTATCGAGCAGAAAAGTCACGTGATAAAAAATACTACGAATTTCATTCATAAAATCGATAGTAGTGAATATTCCAGCGGAAGAATTTGTTAACAACCAATCACATTATGCCTGCTCGTATTTGAGAGGCTAAGAGGTTTATTTTACTTGTAACTACTCCGCCAACGTAAGAAGCGACTTAATCGTTTTCATTTCTCAGGTGTTCAAGCAATTTGTCTCGTATGTCTTATTCCGTAATGGATCATTTTATGTTTGTCGAAATCTAAGGGAAATAATGGCATGTTTGGATTGGGAGTTCATTGTATAGCGTCATTGTTTTTCGTAGCACGTTTCTTGATTATTTTTTTGTGTCATGTCACATTTGGAATCCTAATTAAACATAGTATATACTTGAATTGAAAAAAGGATTATTTGTCAAGAACAAACTAGTTTAGGACAGTCACCAGATGCAATGGCGATCTTACGGACATTTTTTCATTTTTTTTATTTTTGTAATGGTTTTTAAACCATCGCCATAAAAAACCGTGAGACGGTGTGAAACTGGTATACCGCCCAGCCCTACTAACAATTGTGACAAAAATACATAATGCTCCAGGTGAGCGACACAGGCCCCTTGGGCCTCCTGTTTAGCGGTATTTTCTCTGAGCGTGGTAATATTATTTAGCGGTATTGTCTCCTAGCGTGATAATATTATTTAGCGGTATTTTCTCTTAGCGTGATCATATTATTTAGCGGCATTTTCTCTTAGCATGATAATATTATTTAGCGGTATTTTCTCTTAGCATGATAATATTATTTAGCGGTATTTTCTTTTACCATGATAATATTATTTAGCGGTATTTTCTCTTAGCATGATAATATTATTTTGCAGTATTTTCTCTTGATAATATTCAAAGCTGATCTCTAGTATATACGAGTTTCTTCTGACAGAACCATCACAAATAGCACCATCAGATCCATGAATACATAAAGAATGTTTATTTTATGAATTCTAGCTTCAAAAAGCTGTTGGCACAGAGATAACTAAGACTGACTTAGTGCCCGCGTTTCAGAGTCTTCTCAAGGATTGTGAAGCAGAGGTCCGGACTGCCGCCTCACATAAGATCAAAGGTCAGTGTTACATAATGGATATAATTCTCACGTTATGAGATCAAACTTGTGGGTATAACCAGGGAACGATCATCTGAAATCATTAGCCAGTAAATTAGCTTATTTCAGAATTTTATTGCCCAAATATTAACTCTCTTAACCCTTACCACTCTGGTGTCAAAATTTTAAAATTTCAAATTAAATTAAAGGATGAACTGGTGTTCATTTTTCAACAAATTTGGTTGGAGGTGGTGCTGTCGTAGACAGCAACATCTTCTACCAAAATTGTTGGAAAATGTGCACCAGTTCTGTTGATAGTGACACAATAAAAAAAATAGAATATTGACGTCAGAGAGGTAAGGGTTAACACGTAAATTAACTTATCTGGGGATTTTATTAGCCAAATATTGAAGGTGCATATTCACAGCAGAATGGTTGAAAATAAAATTGTTAAATTTGTTTACTTTTAGAGACTTAAACTGTATCCCTCGATGGAATGAAACGAAATGAATCTTAACATATGATGATTTCATTCCGTATAAATAAATTTCATATTTTCAGTTGTGGATATGAATTAGGGACTCGTGCCTCTAATTCAATTTGCCAACTTAAAAAATTATATTAATGTATACATAATGAAATCAACATATATTAAGATGTATTTCGTTTCATTCCATTGAGGAACACAAGTTAAGATTTATTTCGACAACTAACATATATATTCTTACATGAGGTTGCCTTTCCTTTAACTTTCACGATGATGCTGGTCTCGAAGAATGTCTATTTGCAGGCCAAGGGAAGAAATACTTCTTTATTTCTGTTCAGGTGAAATAAAATAAATGGCTCTACATCTTTCTTTCTACTTTTCTCTGCAGAATTCTGCTCTAATTTGTCCTCTGATGTTCGTGAAACGGTGATTATGACGAACATTTTACCGTGTGTGAAGGACCTGGTGTCGGATGCGAACCAGCATGTGAAGTCTGCGCTGGCGTCAGTCATAATGGGCTTATCACCAATCCTCGGCAAAGAGAAGTAAGATTAACTTTCACAATGTTAAATTTTCTAATTAAATTTTTAAATGTTCAATTTTCAAGAAATTTTGTGGAAGAAGTTGCTGTCATAGACAGACTAGGCTTGCTCAATTATTGCGGTGAGTGATCGCGATAGATTATTAAAAAATAATCGTGATTACTCTATTAATCAGCTTGGATACAAATTACAGTACAGATCATAGTTAGCTTTACTGTTTGACGAAGCAAAAACAAAACAAAAATGTGTCTTTTTAGCGACAAAAGCTTGTAGCGTTTCCAGGTGTGGCCAAACACCAAACGCATTTAATTTAGTTTATAGGCGCGTCTAATGGAAAGTCAACCCCGTCCTACAATATGTTAAACGTATCATGAAATATTTTAAACCTGTCACGGAAAAAGTCAAACGCGCAATCAAATGTATTCAGTAACTCTACAAAGATTCTTACTACGCATCATTAAACATAAAGTGGAATCGGTCTATAGTCTGTCAAGGACCCGTACATGTAAATTTAAATTGCAATTGAAGTCGTATATGTGTTAAGTACATGCATCGTGGCTGTAAATGATAATTGTCGAAATGCCATCATGGTAATCGTCAATCGTAATTTTGTATAAAATGGACGTGTGTGAACTTCGCATCTGGGTATTCTTTACTGTGTATGAAGCTAGTGTGATGACTGTGCGTATATTTTGATAAATTTTCAATCCACAATTTCTTTGGAAATCTGGATGAATATACCAAGGTATTCTCTGAAATTGATTTATTACAATATAGTCTAATTTGAGCCAACGTAATAGGCATAACTTATTAGAACAATATATGCACCAGTTGCGGTTACACAGTTATGCCAAATTTGTCTAATAGTTGTTTTACCCGTGCCTGGGGTGCGTTCAGGAGCGCGAAAAATGTTTTCCGTTATTAACTGAACACTGTACCGCGTAGAACGCGAACATTCGCCAAACATTCACCTTCCTGAACTCACTCCAGGAGTATTCGAGTACGTAACGTTATTACCCGTTTTCGGCAACGGGTATCACCGTCTGACTGGTCGAGAATACACACATATTTAATGAGATTTAGCAAAGATGGCGTCAACTGTTTAGAAAATAACATATTTTTGTGTGGACTATGCACATTTCGTGTACGCCACAGACTAAAAAGTAGACAGATAACACGGAATGACGAAACTACCAATCAGAAAGTGTGATGCCTATATATTTTACCGCTTCGGCATCTTAACTCGGGCTTATTACTGCCAGTGTTTGAAGTTAGTTTTCTCGAAAATTTTAAACAAAGACGCATCGATGATCAAGTTTATCGGATTGTTTATCTTCAACATTGTTTTTTCGCGACCAGAGGTAAACGAAATGGATATATATATATATATATATATGTATATATATATATTACCGTGCCTTCTGATATATATGTGTGTCTGCGGCTCTCTTGCGACAATCTATAACTTTCTCATTATCGGCCACATCACATTTACTAAAACAAGAATGATAATGCAGGTTACTGGGCCAATATTGACCTAGTAACCTGCATTATCAGGGAAGTGGGCCCCAAATCAAAACCAATGAATTATCACATTTTACCCATTTGAACCTGAAATCCCAGAATTCCACTTTTACAGTCATTATATAAGTATGATGTTGAATATTTTGAAAGCAATTTGACTGGAAGCTGGCTTTCAGTCAAATTAGTTTCAAAATATTCATCAGAATTTTGACACATTCGTAACAAATTTATTATTTCCTCTTGTCGGTTGAAATTGTTAATGCAATAGTAGAAGTACTCCCTTGTGGGAGGCGATATTCCCATCCTGTATTATATTCATAGAATCGCGATGACGTCATCACAATCAAATTTCCCATATACCCTGGGAGATACGCCATTTTCGGAGGGGCTAATTTAACATTACGAGCAATGGGCCGTTAAACCTTAATTACATTTTCTTTAATAACTTGCGAAATTCACTCATGATTTGATGTTTTCTGATACCTGGCGTGGTTATTACAGATTCTCAGACACAGGATTTAATAGTTTAAACTTATAGAATGTAAACAATGCGTTTTTATGGGCAATCCTCTTTAACATGTAGTAAGTTTGCCCCAACTTTAATGGTGGCCGATCTCAAGATGCTCGGATGTGCGAAACTATGAATAATGTGTTTGATTTCTGCGCTAAGGTCAGAGGGCGGTGTATGACCATAACAGCCGACAGCCGCTGTCAGGTCATAGAGCCTTACAGTACATGTATATAGTATATTACTGGCTATATATTGTGTTGTATATTTTAAACGAAATATCACTCATCGTGGCGTTGTAAACGTGGAATCAGACACTGATAGTAATGGTGAGACAGCTAATGTGTTGGACAGGGAATCTTCTGATGATGACATGTTTGACGATGAGGAAGCCACCACTACTGGAAAGAATTGATGAACATGAAGCTGGTACACTACAGATTGAGTGAACTTCTCCAATCTTTGACAAAGAGTTTGCCCTGAAGTTTGGGCTATTTTGGTGCATTCACCATGATCATTTGCGCCGTTTGAATTGAATTAACTGTTAAAGTTTGTTATATTGAATTAGCTCTAACTAACATGATTAGATATACCAATAACATACAAAGAGTTAGTAGTTAGTCACTGTTAGAAGAATTGTACATTTTAGCAATTGACCCTTTAGCGCTCCAGCTGGTGAAAACATGTTCTGTGGTGGCCTTGAGAAATGTCCATATACAGAACAAGAATTATTTTTTTGAAAATTAACCACTGGAATGATAAATTTTCAAAAATGTATCTCCCTTGCTCTGCAAACGGACATTTTCTATAGGAAGGTTTAAATTTTCTTAAACCAATTTTAGAATTAAAGGTCCACAACATATGAAAGTGTTACCGTGGCTCAGTGACTCAGTGACTCAGTGGCTCAGTGACTCAGTGACTCAGTGGCTCAGTGACTCAGTGACTCAGTGGCTCAGTGACTCAGTGGCTCAGTGGCTCAGTGGCTCAGTGACTCAGTGACTCAGTGGCTCAGTGGCTCAGTGGCTCAGTGGCTCAGTGACTCAGTGGCTCAGTGGCTCAGTGACTCAGTGGCTCAGTGACTCAGTGGCTCAGTGACTCAGTGGCTCAGTGACTCAGTGACTCAGTGGCTCAGTGACTCAGTGACTCAGTGGCTCAGTGGCTCAGTGGCTCAGTGACTCAGTGACTCAGTGGCTCAGTGGCTCAGTGACTCAGTGGCTCAGTGAGTGGTCAAAACCAGCATCTGAAATCAAATTGTCTTGAGAAATGACCATTTGCAGGCCAAGAAGACTATTTTTTTTTTAATTTGACCACTGGAATAACTGGCTTGATAACCAAGCTAGTCATTACAGTTCTAAATGTTAAAAAATTGCCTTGGCTTGCAAATGGGCATTTATTAACCCTTTAATGGTCAAATCGGCCATAACCCGCCTCTGCAGTGTTCCTGGGAAATGCCCTTTTGCTGACTAAGAGAATACTATTTTTGAAAATTTATCACTGGAATGACTGGCTCCCAGATTACTCTTGATCAGCAAATTTACATTTTTGGAGACAATTGGAATTTTCTTGACCAAATTTACCCATTAAAGGGTTCAGCAGAAATTTACATTTTCTTGACAAATATTGGACAGTAAAGGGTTGTAAAGCTGAAGCTTTACTTACCTTTAACTACCTTGTTCCGCTGTTCACAGTGGGGAAAAATTCTCAATCCTTGTTCCACTGAAGATCAAAGAAATGATGAAAACACCATACAACCTTTACCTACATGCAGTAAATAAGTCAAACCAGGTCATTTTGGATTTGATTAAATTGTTCATTCATTCACTTAAAAGTTTAATGTCATTGTGTTGATGAATGATGTTGCTGGTCACAGGTCATATATTACTGATAGTGGTCTTTCAAATTCTTGTCCTACTGTTCCTGATTTTGTACGTTTATTTTTGCAACATTTGTTTGTGGTCTGGCTATATTAGTATATTTCAACAGTAGGTGAAATAGAAAGTGAAACAAATATGATTACACAGGGAGTTATAAGCATTACATAATGGACCTTTCCATTTTATCCATCAATCATGATGTCATAATCAACTACATGATGCATAAGGATGACAACATAATGAATGACGTAGATAAGTTTGTCACAGACACTTAATTGATGACGGATTATGTGTATTCTATTTAACCCTTTAATGGTCAAATTTGGTGAAGAAATTTTAATATCCGCTTATTGAATGTCCAATTAGAGGCCAAGAGAATGCAATTTTAGAAAATTTATGACAAATTACTGGCTCAGTCATTGAGCCAGTCATTTGTGGTGAATTTTCACAAATTCTATTCTCTTGGCCTGTAAATGGACATTCCAAAAGGCCATAACAGAGGCCAGTTGTTATTACACCACAAAAACATCCATTACCGTTCAATCACTACTTGAAGTTACAGACCAAGTTCGAGTTTCACATGTATGCGTCAATTTTTTATGGAGTTATGCCCCCTTTCGACTTAGGAAATACGAAAAATATCAGCTTTCCGCACTTTTCGAACTCCTTCAAGATATTTACGGGAAAATCGATACATCACTTTAATATAAGAAGCTACAGAGCAAGTTCGAGTTTCGGACATTTTCGTAAATTCTTTATGAATTTACATGTGTGTCTCCTTTCATCTTTTTTTTCGCAGTCCTTCAATGTATTCAACTGGGAATTGGTACATTGCTTTATTATGAGAAATTACAGATCAAGTTCGAGCTTCACACCTGTGCATAAATTTTTGATAGAGTTATGTCCCCTTTCGACTTATGAAATACAAACATATCAGCTTTCAAGACTTTTTCGTTCTCCTTCACCATATGTAACTGAAACTTTGTATATTGCTTTGTTGTGTGAGAAGTCACAGATCAAGTTCGAGTTTCAGCTGCTTTTGACAATTGTCAATCTTTAAAGATTTATGTGACCAGGTAGGGGGCATGTATGTATTGCAAAGCAATACTTACAGAATGCTTGTTCTGCCTACATGTATATTTTACTGTCGTTCGTCAACTTTTGTTTAAAAACGCTACTCATTAACTGCTTGGCAGATTTCAATCTAATTGGGCTGGAAGGGGGTTAGGCTTCTGAATTTATATACAGAATTTATATCAATGGCAAATTATTGGGGTACAACATGGCATGACACACTGATGTTGGTGTCAAAAGGTCAAAGTCACTGTGACCTTGGTAAAACACTTTCAACTTTAACATTTTCCATTTAGCGCAACCCTTCTGTAATTCTAGTTTTCTTTGTCATTTAGCGTAACATATTACGGCAACCTTAATGTGCGGCGGGCAACCTGAAAATGCATGAAATGACATCATAGGTTGCCATTTGATCAACTAGATCTTTTCTAACCCTGCTTCAGAACTTGTATACAAGAGCGTGCTTAGTGACAGGCGTCACCAAGGAGTGTGTACAGACTGGTGCCAGTCTATTGTAAGGCTAATGCAGGGGGTCCCTCTACCAGAAGCCTGGTTGAGGGTCTACATGGTGATGGTATTGGCATTAGGGAGTATGTAAGCGAGTATAAAAATTTTATTCTGATAGCTAAATGCAGATATTTGATTTAGCAAGTAGTGATTGAACGGTAAGTATGTTTTTATAGTGGTTAATAATCCTACAGACCAACCCACTAAAAGGGGGTCTGTTGGGGGTTTTGGTCGGCATGACCATTAAAGGGTTAATGAAAATGATGTTGAATATTTTAAAACTAATTTGACTGGGAGTTGTTGCTGTCATATCAACAGCTTACCTGTATAGTTTTCTGGAATTTGAGATTCAGAGAGTGCCGAGATCGATCCCAACGCAGGTAAAGCTTGTGTGGAGCTTAGCTAGAGATGGGCGGGGCATAGCTAAAACTGGATTCCTCCATTGGGCAAAACTGTAAGTAAGACTGAGCGGTGGTAGTGAACACCTGACCTAGCACTAATAGTAGCATGACAAAATAGCATTCTATCTGTGTTGGTACAAGTACATTATGTAATAAATTATTAGAAAGTGTACCAACACAAATACTGATAGAATGCTACATGTATTTTGACATGATACTGGTGCACTGCCCGGTCAGGTGTTTACTACCACCACTCAGTCTCACGCCACAATAATAAATTAGCTACTATAATCTCACTCTGTCCGAGTACAGCGTACATTGCTCATAGTGATATTCACTATACCACCACGTACCTCACTGATAATATTTGTTAGAATAAACCAGCATGATTATAATCATGCCAGTTTATTCATTCATTTTGTTGGGTGACATGCATTGTGGTTACAACTCAGGTGATGTGAAATTTGAAAGAAAAAATTCTATGGAAAATTAGTAAAAAATATCTAAATTTCATAGACAACAAAACACCCCTTAGGCCTATTTATACCTGGAAACGCCTCAGCTACTCTCGGAGAGCATCTAGACTTCAAAGATTTCCGGTGAAGGGTTGGTGTCTCCAGGTGAGTGACCGCTGAGGGCAGTGAATCGCACATATCAGGAGTGTGAAAGACCGACTCAAGTCAGACCACCAATGACCGATAGGAAAATATCCATTTGCAGAACAAGAGACTATTTTTGAAAATTTATGATGAATGACTGGCTCGGTTATCGAGACAGTCATTCCAGTGATAAATTTTCAAAAATAGCCTTTTCTTGGTCTGCAAATAAATATTTCTCAACACCACTGCAGAAGCCTGTTTTGGATGATATGAGCGGGGTTCTGCCGATCCGGTTGCTTAGTGGGGTGAACTGTCCCACTTCCTCAAGAAATCATGGGTCATTTTGACAAATGTTGGATCAAGTACATACATGGAAGATATCTATGTCCTGAAATCCATTGGGCCAATGAACCATGTGTGACGGTAAGGATTGGATGGTGTGAATTTTAGAGCACTAAATGGTGCAAAGGCCCTGCCTCCACAAAACCCTGCATGAGTGTTAAAGGGTTAAGTATATGATGTCATAATGAATTACATCATATGTAGGCTGACGTAGCTAAATCTGTTGAACTTTTAAGAGTCAGTTGTACGAATTGTATGTCTTTACTATTTAGTAAACATTCTGTTGAATATTTAACAACAGATCCCAGTCAAATTACTTGAAATTAGTTTCAAAATATTTAACAGTTTAGCTGTGTCTATAGTTACCATGAAATTTGTAATTCAGGATTCAAAGTACATACTGATCCCAACACACGGTCGCAAAGCATCGATGGAGCCTACCTAGAGATGGCCGGGGCATAGCTAAAAGTGGATCCATCCATTAGAAAATCAAAATTTCTGTTTTATCCTCATGCCAATTCCAGCTTTTGCTATATTTAACCCTTTCACCGATAGGTCCTGAAAACAACGTGGCATGTTAAATGATGGTGGTAGCCTAATTTCACAGTCCGAAAGAAAATTACATTTTAGTATGATGGCGTTAAATTAATTACCTACCTACCTTTAAAATCTCCTCGAGTCCTTTCTTTATCTCCATGTTTTAAAAAAATTAGGATACATTTGTCTCCATCCATCCATCATGCTATCTCCTCCCAAACAATTGGGTGGAATTCAACCAAATTTGGTATGTGAGTTATCCATATGATTGCGGATTGGCTGACAACATTTTATTTTATGTAGTCAGAGATTGGGGGCTTCCAGATTTATCTCGATTTCCCATAGTCCATCCCACACTCGCACATCATTTGACATCCTCTCTATAGTTTTAAATTAAGCCAGATGAGCCACTACATTTAGATAGGCGTAGTGATTACTAGATTCTACTATAGCCCTTCAAATCTTCTTTGCAGACCAAGGAAAGACTATTTTTTTAATTTTACCACTGAAATACTGGCTCAGTTATCGAGCCAGTCATTCTACTGGTAAATTTCCAAAAATAGTCATCTTGCTCTGCTCATAGCAGAGGAATTTTTTGACTACCTTGACCATTAAAGGGTTGACATGTCAAATTGTTACCATTGGGTTGGTCAGTTACAAGTTGTACTAGCCCTGGTCAATTTCTGCTAACCTCGAGCTCATGTTAATTTTAACCCCTGCTCTCACAGATCATTTCCCCTTATGACATCCAGATTTTTCACAGCGATCCACGCCTGTCTCTGTGTAATGCAACTCCTCCAAAACCGGTGAATGGAATTCAAACAAATGTAGGTTACTATGGAGTGCCATCTTTATCTCAACTACGAAGTAAAACGAGCTATTGTGATACCATGCACGTCGCCCGGCGGTGTCCAATTTTTCTATTTATATCATGTTTGGTTGATCATACTGGTCCCGAACTTGGACACCTGCCTCCTTATAATGACAGCAATGATGTTCTGGCCAAAAGGTCAAAATTACTTATATGCATGGTAACCATTTGCTGTCCGCCGTCCATCCGTCAACTTATGTTTAAAAACAAGTTGACGGATGGACGGCGGACAGCAGATGGTTGTCATGCGTATTAGTGATTTTAACCTTTTAGCCAGAACATCATTGTGTGATGCCGTGTCTCATACATACAGTAACAGATTGGCGGATTTCAAACTAATTTGGCTGGAAGGACCCTAATGCTTTCGGCTTGCGAACATGCATACAGAATTTTGATTGGTCAATTTTTGTGTGAAAATCTGACTATGAAAAATTTAGCAGAAATTGTCAAAACGCTACTCCTCATTAACCGCTTGACAGATTGCAACCCAAGTTGGCTGAACATAAATGGCCAAAATGCATATCTCCATAACCGCTTGGTGGATTATATCCAGATTTGGCTGGAAGGATTCTGTAGTAGTTGGCTCTAGAACTTCTATTCAGAATTTTTGTTATAATTCTGTGCTTAGCAACAACTGTCATCAGATGAGATATTTTGACAGTTCGCCTCCATGTCCGCCTCATCTGAAAAGAAAAATAGGAAGTGGAAATTAGATACGGGTATACAGGCAACCTGCTGAATATTTTGAAAAGTTTTGATAGATAGATAGGTATGTACATGCTCAGTATATTATATAGGCAGCCTTTTTGACATAGTAGCGGCCTTCTCTGCTGGCAGCCCTTATTGCCATACACCGTCCAGGATAGCGTTACAGGCCATTGGCCTGCTTGTTGATAAGCCTTCTAAATTTATTTTATGTTTGAAGTCAATCTTCATAGTTCATTGCTGTCATGAAGTCGAGATTCAAGGCTGCATTGCAGCCACATTTCTGGTATTACATTTGGCTCCTCCCCTGGGGTGGGGTAGGCTAAAGAGGTCAAAGTAGTGAACGAGGTCGATTGCTATGATACGTCATCGACCAAACAATCTAGTTATTACTTACTTTCCATCATCAGATAGATCCAAGTTATCAGAGATTGTAACCCACAGCCTAAAAATTTCTTTTGATCGCATACAAGGTTGTTAAATGTTAATGTATGATCACACACCCTCCTTTGTTAATATTTGAGCAAAATCTGACCAGTTTGTTTCCGATATATCCATAGATTAAAATTTGTACCCAATCTGGATCCAACTTGGTTTTTGTCCAGATCACAGCCAAAGCCTGGAAATCCCTGTTTAGGTTATGTTGCTTTTTTACTGTCGTCTAATAGTACACAACTGTCAAAGCGTCATGACATTAGTTCAACCAAACAGATTTGCCATTGATGGCTTTTCAGTAGTATAGCCGGTAGTAGAAAAATACCACCTCCCTCCACAGGCAACTGTTCCGTGATCCGTGTCTCCCACCGCCCTCTCAATTCCTGAGGCATAGGAATTTGAGTCATGGGCCACACAAATACATACAAGATACCCAGGCCCTACTGAACCCCACCCATCAGCCCAAGTTTTAAGATCCTTGATATAGACTTTATCAAACATGCATTATAATACATGCAAATGATGGCTTATGCGAGGTAAGCATTTTCGATGCTTAAGGAACTGTGTTTGAGAATATTGTGCAACACACAATGCTCAGTTTCAGAAGGCTGCTGTTGAGCCGAAGCCGTGCAGAGGTTGCGGGGCAGGTATTTATACAGACTGTGGACTATGTAAAGCATGGGGGGGGGGGGTCGTAAACATTCCAACAGAATGAACTACAAGAAGGTCTGTGCCAGGAGAAAGTTCAGTTTAGTTATGGAAGAACTTAAACGCGTCATGCCACGCATTTGAGATCAGAAGGCTGCGCAGTCTCCGCTACTTCGTCCGCGGTCTCTGCTACTTCGTCAGATGCTTGAGGACCGTCGTCAGAAGCTTGAGGAACTTCGTCAGAAGCTTCAGGAACTTCATCAGTTTCATCAGAAGCCTGTCGCTTAAACTCTACCCACTGAGGGTCAGAGTCTAGGAATGAGCCTCCACCTCCCTCAACTGGATTTTCTGTGCCAGGAGAAAGTTCAGTTTAGTTATGGAAGAACTTAAACGCATCATGCCACGCATTTGAGACAACAACTGTTACATAGGCGCCTCGAAGATGGTCAGAAATGTTTAAGATCTAATATATAGACCTTGCATCATGGGTACTGTAACACAGCTTCGAGTGATGGTGGTCAGAAATGTTTAAGATCTAATATATAGACCTTGCATCATGGTTACTGTAACACAGCTTCGAGTGATGGCAAAGCAATTCGGTCTTAGAGGCTGTTCTAAGGCCCGCAAAGCCGACCTGCTCCAGATGATTGCACACGCCAATGCCGAGGAGTGGCGAAATCGACTCCCCGCCCTTGCCAGCAAAACAGACAGGGAGGTTTCCGGCGCTCACCTCTGAGGATCCATGGAACCCTCACAAGAAAGCACAGCTGCTCCGTGAGCTTCGTCAGTTGTATGAGGAGACGACTGTCAGCTTACGGGCCAAAGCTGTAGCAACTCGGATGGCAAGCCATCCACAAGAACGCCTACCTCTTCTAAACCGAATCAGAAGACGATTAATGAGGGGACCGAGATCTGAAATCCTAGCCCCGAGTATGAGGCGAGAAGGTCAGCAGATTCTCAACGAGCGTCTCAGTGAGAGGGAGACAGAGGAGAGAGGACAGCGAACAGTATACTGGACATTCTTCAGAGGGCTAGAAGGAGACATTACAGGTCGGATCATGGAGAAGCTGCGGACTGTTCAGAACGCCTACCTTCGGTATACCCACACCTATCGAATCCGCCACATCGAGGATGGTAGGGTAATGCTCTTCCACAAGAATTCTCCAGGAAGTCCCTGGATGAATACACTAGGAGAGACCCAGACTTGTGTGGAGGGCAGAGAGCAAGCCCGCCTCGACCCAGACAATATCGATCGGCCCAATACCGCGTGGGCCTTCATCAGATTAATCAACGTTGAGGTAAAGGTTGTCATCAACCGCCAGCCTCTGCTAGGGACAGGCCCCCCTCCTGGTCTGGCTCCAATGGAGGAAGGGAATGGTGGCACTCGATACCTACAAAGATAACATGTGCCTCTGGAGATGTCTAGCAGTCCAGCAGGGTGCAAGAGCTGATAGAAGTACAGCTCCTGCATGAGAGCTTGTTAAACAGTTCTATGGCCTGAACAGGCCTGTGGCTGACGTCCCTAGACCAGCTGGACACGGTAGAGTTATTTGCGAAGACAGGGATTCGTGTTTATGAGCCCACTGAAGAAGGCATCTTGCATCTGACCAAGAAACCTGCTCTCTATCCGAGTGTCATGACTATTGGAGTATATGACCACCACGCCTTCTTCATTAAGGACATCTCCAAACTGGCCCAGACTTTCAGCTGTGGGCACTGTCAACAGCAGTTCACCCAAGCATGTAGTCTCCATCGCCATGCTGACCGCTGTACAGGGGGAAAAACGACCATCGATTGCCCCGGGGAGAAGGTAGTGGCACCGCAGTCACCATATGAGAAGGCCTTTATCCATCCCAACCGGCCAGTTCCGCGGCTACTCGTTGGATCGAATATGAGTTGAGAAACCGTGGAATTCATATACACCACGCAAAGTGTGGTCACGGTGGTGAGTGTTGGATCGAGGGGACTCCCGTAGATGGTTATGATCCGACAACCGACACAGTATACCAGTTTCATAGCTGTGACTGGCATGGATGTTCACAACACCAGCGAGATGAGGATGCTGATCAAAGATACCGCAAGACGGTCGCGAGAGACAAGAAACAGAGCATCTGGACGCACGCTTGTGGTACAGTGGGAGTGCTGTATAAAACGCTGTCCAAGCGTCCACACCCCTGTGCGGACAGTACCATACCAACACTATTGTCTATGACTTTGAAGCCCTTCTAGATGGGATCAAGACCCACCTTACAGTCTCACGATCGAGAGTGCCCACATACCAATCTCGGTGTCAGTCGGCTGCTCCTTAGACGGTAGCGCGAGCTCGCCAACTCACCTCTGCAATGCTAACTCCAAAGTGCTGATCTCAGAGTTCATGCAGGAGATCCAACTACGAGCCTCCACGATCCGTGCAAGGGTTCGTTCACAGTATCTACCCGCAGACTTGAACAAGTTACCAAAATGACAGCAGCAACTTATCAATGAGTGGTGTGACCAGGTGGCTGTGCTCGGGTTCAACTCTGGGTGGTACGACCTGAACCTCATCAAGAAGTACTTCGTGGATGAACTTACTACTTCGTCCAAAGGAACGGTGAAAGTTGCCAAGAAGGCTAGCCAGACAATGTTTTGATCATTGCACCTGAACTGAGGTTTCTCGATGTAATCAACTACCTCGGCCCAGGGGTTTCTTATGAGAAATGGATCAAAGCCTACGGTTGCACGCAACAGAAGAGCTGGTTACCTTATGAATGGTTCGACTCACCTGAGAAGCTGGCCTATCCTGGACTACCTGATTATCCTGTGTGGTGGTCCATGCTCAAAGGTGGTTACCTTCTTGAGTTGTCAGAGTGGAAAGCTTGTAAGCAGACATTCAGAGATCTGGGGATGAAGACGTTTGCTGACTGGTTGCGATATTACAACAACTTGGATGTTAGCCCGTTCATTGAAGCCTTAGAGAAGATGCAAGAATTCTACACTAAACGAGGTATCAACATTCTGAAGGATGTGGTGTCACTTCCTGGTGTGTACTTACTTCGTGGTACTGCTGAACATGAGCCGGATATTAGCCTTTACTCTCCAGGCAAGGAAGCTTACGAGATGTTAAAGGGTGCTGTTGTTGGTGGTCCGAGCATTGTGTTCACGAGATATAACGAGAGTCTGGGGTTACCCGAATTCGCCAAGGTAAGCGAGTATGTCAACGTCTCCTTGGTTATGATGCAAATGCTCTGTATTTGTCAACCATGGCCCAAGCAATGCCTTGTGGTAAAGAAAGTACGACGGTGGGGTGGGCGTGTAAGCAGTGATATTGAACGCTTTAAGCAGGATCTGCTAGCGGATCATTGGTTCGGGTTTGCTGAGGTCGACATTGAGGTACCTAAAGTGTTATGGCCAAAGTTCGAGGAGATGTCTCCCATCTATAATCGTGAGATCCCAGAAGAGGCTATACCTTCGGAGATGCTTGCATACCTTGATAAAACAGGTCGACAAAAGTTTACAACTAGCAAGCTCGTTGGTGCACTCTGGTAAGAAGAGGGTATTGTATGCACCAACTCTCAAGTGGTACCTTGCACACGGGTTAGATTACTGCTATCTATCGCACTATAGACTACACCTCACAGATACCTTTTGAATGGTTTGTAGACTGTTACTGAGGCACGTCATACCGGGGATGTCGACAAAAGTAAAGCCTTGTTGGCTGATCTCTTCAAACTCCTCGGCAACAGTGCATATGGGAAGTTGATCGAGGCATTAGAACATCATACCAACATGAGCTTCACTAAGGATGAACGAGCAGTAGACAGAGCCTTGCGTAGCGCATGGTTCAAGGATCTAGAGGAGATCGGTGATTCCTACGAATTGCAGAGCCGTAAGGCTAAAATCACCATTCGTCGCCCCTTCCAGGTTGGTATAGCAGTATACAAGTTGGCGAAGCTGCGAATGCTGGAGCTCTACTATCACTTCCTCGACCGCTACGTAGCTCGTGACAGCTTCGAGTACCTGCAGATGGACACCGATTCTGCCTATATCGCCATAGCAGGCTCCAACCTCGATGAGGTGATACGCCCAGAGATGCGAACGGAGTATGAGGCCTGCAAACGGGACTGGTTGGCATTGGACAAATGGTCTAACCGCACTCCAGGATTGTTCAAGCTCGACTTCGAAGGCACTCGTGGTATTGCTCTCTGCTCCAAGTGCTACTACGTGGAGAATACATACCGCTGGAACAGCAGAAACTTGCAACTGAAATGCTCAACCACGGGAATGTCTAAACGGCAGAATGACATCTCCTGGCAGAGGTTCTACAGCGCCCTCCATGGTGTAGTGGACAGAGCCACCAATCGAGGCCTCCGTCTGCACAACCAGGGTATGGTGACGTATGAACAGGAAAAGCTTGGTCTCCGCCTACTACGATAAGAGATATGTGCTACCAGATGGTGTCCACACCGAACCCATCGAGTATCACGCGGCACTGCCTGCCTTGTCGGAACGACAGCAACCTGTCGGAACGACAGAAGCACAAGTCAGCAGTTACGATCTGGAGGATGTCTACTTGAAATAAGCACTCCAGGTGGAGGAAGGGGTGCTGCGTTTCTGCCCTCCAAAGACGATCTGCTGGAGAAACATCGCCGTTTAAATCTGTATATAGCACAATGCAGCAGTATGTACAGCATCCAGATGGGGCAGTTGAACCCGTGGCCTCGCACCACACCGATCCTCGAAGGGACTGTCTGACAGTCATTCGACCTAGTATCCATGATGCGAACCCTCTCCGCTGCGGGGAAGTACATCGACTTCGCAATCTCGGGACAGATCCACGAAATTAGGAGCATGACGCTCAAGTTTATGCTCGAGAGCACTGAGGAGAAGGATGTTGCGCTCCCGCAGATGGTGAACAGGTGGGAGATTGTGCAGAACAACACCACCTTAAACACCACCAACATAAACGATGAGTATCGAGTCCTGGCTCCTCTAGCTCGTGGACCTTCCTATTATGCGAAGGGGAAAGGGTACTATGCCATCGGATGTAATGAAGGTTTCACAGAATTCAACTTACAGCCAGACGTAGAAATGCCTGTTGCAGTGCCACTCTTCTCCCTCCTCGAGAACACACACGTGAACCCGGCCATGATGCAGAATGAGCTGTTCCTTCGGGTGTACATTGAACATCTTGATGGAGTAACTATGACCTCTCCACGACTTCACATCTGGCATGATGAGAATGACCAGGAACTAAAACAAGAGGGTTCTAGACAGCGAATCCTACATGTAGAGCGAGAGTACCAGCCGGTCCAGGCCACAGATAACCAGTGCCTAGAGTTGATATTGCAACGAGGTGTCTCAGATTGTGTAGCTGTGGCAGTCTTTCTTCAGAAGGGAGGGGTGGTCCAGCAGGTGGGGGAGCTAAATGACTTATAGTGGCTGGGACCAATGTTCTCGGTGAGCTACGCAATCGGGCTGATTGCTGTCTCTATCGACAGAAAACAAAGTCATATGCCTTACTCCGCCTGACCAGTGGCCCTGAGGATCTCGAGTCGGCGCTCGAATGACCGGACGGCTAACGATGGCAACCAGCTCAGCTTTTATGTTAGGAACCTGCTCGGAGAGCGAGTGGGCACTCGCACAGTAGGTGTGACAGTACTGTACTTCGGCTATGCCAAGGTTTGTGTATTGTACCCCACTGGTATTCAGCTTGAGCGCACATAGAGCACTATTCCATCTCTAATATGTATTTGTGTGGCCCATGACTCAAATTCCTATGCATCAGGAATTGAGAGGGCGGTGGGAGCCGTGGATCACGGAATGGTTGCCTGTGGAGGGAGGTGGTATTTTTCTACTACCGGCTATACTACTCTTTTCCAACAATATCTCTGACTGCCAATCAAAGATAACGACGTTAAATATATACGCGATGACGTCATCAGAATGGAATGGTGTTCCAGTTCAAGACGATTGTCCATTCAGCATTAGATATATCGAGATTTTCACTATAAAAACGCAGAAATTAAACGAATCCCGCGAAGAAACACTAAATTAAATACATCTTCTGATAAATCCAGCCACAAATTGACGTAAATAAGTTAAAATCTGCTGTACGAATCGCTCAAAGTTTGCAAAGCATGCAAGATACATGTACAGAGGAAACCTGTACTAATAATCGGGTCTGCCTAGACTAAGAACCGAGTACCCGTTTGCTTCTAGCCATAGGACTCGTCGAAAGAACTGGAGATCCACGGTTGGAATTGATGGCGCGTTTAATTTATCGTAAAATTTTCAAACGCTAACAAACGCGGAAGAGCAAAAAGTTAACCCCGTCATTCAAAATGTCAAACCCGTAGTGTCAAAATTTCAACCCGTCAAGATAAAATTCAATATGCATCTTGAGATTTTACCAAACGCGCTATGTCTAAGTAGATCACTACGAGAAAATGACGCCATATAGACGCATTTTAAACGAGCTTTAGGATGCATTTAAGTAAAGCTAACTATGATCTGTACTGTACCTACTGTACTGAGGAAACCTATCGAAATTGACGGCCATCTTGAAAACTGGTTTCCGGATGATAACTCGATTACCGTTTATCGGATCGCTTTGAAACTTGATAGAGTGGTTGGACTAGGTCTGAGGAAGAAACCTATCGAAATCAACAATGATCCGAAATCCAAGATAGCCGCCAGCCACGGGCTGCCATCTTGAAAGTTGGTTTCTGGATGATATCTCCGTTACCATTGGTCGGATCACTTTCTAGGGTCGTTGGAATATGTCTGGTGAAGAAACTTCTCGAAGTTTACAATAATCCGAAATCTAATATGGCCGCCAATCAGCGGAGCCCTCTTGAAAATTGGTTTCCAGACAATACCTCCTTGACCGTTTAACGGATTGCTTTGACACTTTATAAGGATGACTCGTCTGATGGGTCTGAGGAAGAAATAAATATTTTCTGATATCTCATTCATTGGTTTCTCATCATGGCGGGGTATTGTGCGCCATGTGCGGAGCTCTTATTAATCATATAAATTCACGTTTTAAAACATAATCACGATTTTTGATTTAATCACATAATCATGCAAGCCTAAGACAGAGAGCAACATCTTCCACCAAAAGTGTTGAAAAATGTACGCAAGTTGCAAGGCAATTGACATAACGTAAGATAGGTTATTGAAATCAAAGTGTTACGGTTTAAACATTTAATTGTCAAAATTTATAAAAATCATTTTGAAATTTTTACTACTCAATGTCCAGTTGCAGACTAAGAGAAGACTTATGGAAATTTTACCACAGGAATGACTAACGGTTATCGAGCCAGTCATTCCTGTGGTAAAGTTTTTAGCTCACCTGGCCAGAATGGTCAAGTGAGCTTATGCCGTGGCGTCTGTCCGGCATCCGGCCATCAACTTTTTCTTTAAACAACTTCTCAAGAACTGCTGGGCTGATTTCAATCATATTTGACAGGAAGCATACTTAGGGCATACAGATCTAAGTTTGTTTAAAGGAAGTCAGTCGGCCAATTTTGCCAGTGGCCATCTTGAATTTTGGCTGATTTTTAGAAACCTCTTTAAAAATCTTCTCCGAAACCGCTTGGTGGATCGATTCAAAACTCACGAAATATCATATAGGGCAAGAGCTGAACCAAGTTTGTTCGAAGGAACATGATTGGCCAAATGGTCCGGTGGCCATCTTGGATGACCTAGTTTTCGTGAAAATGACCTGCAGAACCGCTGACTGGATCGGGCTGAAATTTTGGGGATATGATTATGGCCTAAGGGCCATTAAAGTTTGTTCATGGGAAGTTGATAAGTAAAAAACATGGCCGCCGTGGACCAATCAAATTTTAGCATGTTTGGCTGACATTCAAGCCGAAATTGGTTTTCCTGACTAAGCTTACTTGTCAGTCAGCTGTCGTATAGCGATGGCCCCGTCCATCTTCTGTATGTCCATCCATCCATCTGTCTGTCCGTCACCAACAATGGGTGCGCATTTTGTTATTTTTTTTACGGATTGGCACCAAACTTGGTCACAATGTTAATGTTGGCATCTAATATCTGTGTTGTGAAAATGAAACTGATAGGACATCAAATGCCAGAGTTATCATCCCTTAAATATTTGCAGTCTCACTTTCATAGGGGAAATACAGGTTTGTTCCCACAATCTGACATTTATCACCATGTCAGATTTTATTGCCAAAGTAGATTAAACTCCAATTAACAGATTAACCTTTCCATCATGGCCTAAATATGTAAGATATGTATTATGTGCTCTGACATCTATGCACTTAAAAATATTTTGAAATGTATTTGACTGAAAGTTGTTGCTGCCTTAGGCAGCAATAACTTTCAGTGAAATTATTTTCTAAATCAACTCCAGCTCACCCTACCCCTGCTGCTAACTTGGGGATTCAGCCAGATGCGCATGTGTTAAATGGATTGTGTGATGGTGGGGAATAACCTGCTATAAAGGCCACCTACCTGCCTTTAGAGACCATTTTCTTCAATTGTATTTAAACCTCAAGTAACCATCTGACTGCTGAGTCTTTGCAGACGACATATTCCAAAGGTTATATCTCTGAACCTGATAAATATTTTGAAAACAATTTGACTGAAAGTTGTTGGTGGCAAAGTATTCAGTAGATCCAGAATTAAAATGTAGTCTGCAGAAATTCAGCAGGTTGACAGTTAAACACAGAATTAACATTTTTTTACTAATCGTGACCATTAATGGATTTATTCTTGTATATTCTCAGCACGATTGAGCATCTCTTGCCGCTCTTCTTGGCTCAGCTGAAAGATGAATGTCCAGAGGTCCGACTGAACATTATCTCAAATCTTGACTGCGTCAATGAGGTATGTACTGCCTCCCTTGTCTGAACTGGAGGTTGGCTAGTGATTGACAGGAGGGTGGATGGTGTTTGACAGGAGTTTGGATGGTGATTGACAGACAGTTTGATGGTTATTGACAGGAGGTTGGATGGTGATTGACAGACAGTTGGATGGTTATTGACAGACAGTTGGATGGTTATTGACAGGAGGTTGGTTGGTGATTGACAGGTTGGATGGTGATTGACAGGAGATTGACTAATCAATGATTGACAGGTTGATTAGTGAGTGGCAGGTTGATTAATGATTGACGGGTTGATTCGTGATTGACAGGTTGATTCGTGATTGACAGGAGGTTGATTAGTGATTGACAGATTTGATGATAGTTCTCATGAGGTTGATTAGTGATTGACATATTTGATGATGATTGACAGGAGGTTGATTAGTGATTGACAGGTTGATTCATGATTGACAGGAGGTTGATTAGTGATTGGCAGGAGGTTGACTACTGATTGACAAGAGGTTGATTAGTGATTGACAGGTTGA
Source organism: Chaetoderma sp. LZ-2023a (assembly GCA_034401795.1). Classification (NCBI taxonomy): domain Eukaryota; kingdom Metazoa; phylum Mollusca; class Caudofoveata; order Chaetodermatida; family Chaetodermatidae; genus Chaetoderma; species Chaetoderma sp. LZ-2023a. Next base: position 78,686,648 of record CM067361.1, read on the forward strand.
TTCATAATTGACTGGAGGGTGATTAGTGATTGGCATGAGGTTTGTTAGTTATATGTATTCTATCTTCAGGTAATTGGCATTAAGCAACTGTCTCAGAGCCTTCTTCCTGCGATTATGGAGCTTGCAGAGGACACAAAATGGCGTGTTCGTTTGGCGATTATTGAATATATGCCCCTTCTGGCTGGCCAGTTGGTGAGTACAGTCCAATTATATAATTACATAATCAATGTCACCAGTTTGCAAGGCAAAATATGTAACAGCTTACCTGTATAACTTTTTGGAAATTGATATTTAAGGAGTTCAGGGATCGATCGGTGTGGGTGAAGCTTAGATAGAGATGGGTGGGGCAAAGCTATAGCTGTATAGGTCCATTGCTTTGTCCGTGCTTCTGTCCCCGATTTTGTGTCGGGATCATTTTCAAGAGTTTCTCGCATAGAGCCATGAAACTTGCTATATGTCCTATTGTACTTTAGCACTAGTAATTAGAGAGCGTCTGGGACATTGAGGTCATAACGTCTCCTTTCCCAAGAAAGGGGGTGGGGGGTGCGCATATGACATATGGTCATTTCTCATCCATCGGTTGTGTTACCCGGTGTTCAAATCATTTCCTGGTTGTTTTACACAATTTTCAGATGTTGCTTCAAACGCAAAAGCGCATAGGGAAGAGCTGGTCTGTTGACCTCGCCTCCCTCCCGCCGAATTCACTGACGAATTCTGGCAATATCAAAGAGTGTTAGGGAGGTAAGTATACTCTTGAAGTGAAATAAATGAAAACACAGATTTCTTTTTTCGCGACAAGAGTTGATACTTACCTCATTAACATGGACCTGGCCTTCATTTTGATCAGCGGCCATCTTGGATTTTGGCCGATCGGCTTCGTTTGAACAAACTTGAATCTCTATCCCCTCAGGCTTGTAAGTTGCATTGTGTCAGCCAATAAATAAGTCAGATGAAGTCTCTGTCTGCACATGCGCGAGGTTGGGGCTGGCATCTGCCGGACTGACAACTGACTCCCTGCCCAGTAGGGCCACCTACCTTTTTTAATCAGGTTTTATTGAGTGGACGTCGATATTTAGGAAATATCAGAGTGTTAGGGAGGTAAGCAGCGAAAAACTGACATCACAATCAACTGACATCACAATCAACTGCTGTCACACTCAACTGGTGTCACAATCGACTGACATCACAATCGATTGAAATCACAATCAACTAGCATCATAATCAACTGACATCATAATCAACTGGCATCACAATCAACTGATGCCACAATCAACTGATGCCACATTAATTGATATAATATTCAAAAGGCATATTTTGTCTTGAGGTTTAACAAGTAACCTGATGGAGCGGCAAGATATTTCGTCTTTAATCGCTAATTGTTGATATAGTTCTCTGTCTATGAAGGCTGCCATGATTAAGCTTTCACCCAATCACAAAACTCCTAACCTGTTTGACTCGACATCACAAAAGGCCTCGGTGTATAAGCCCAATCATAGAGGTAAGATCTGTAGTTTGGCAGGGTGGTGTTAAAAGCAACCATCCATGTATTAAGCTGTTGAATATTTGGATATAATTTGACTGGAAGCTTCCGCTTCAAGTCAAATTACTTGCAAAATATTCAGCATAATATATTACACAACATAGATTGTGTGCTACTGACACTTACTGACATCACACAATATTGTTCGAGGAGACAAAATGGTGGCTAAGACTGTTCAACATTAATGCGATGTTAACTAGAGTTTTAGTGATACATCATAAAGGATTTTACTTTCCGCTGAAACCCCACCTTCCGCTGAAACCGTGATTTCATTTAGATTGTGACGTCAGTTGATTGATGCCAATTGATGTCAGTTGACATGATGAATGGGTGCTTGACATATGCCCATTTGAACACCAATGGAAGACTATTTTTGAAAATTTATTGATGGAATGGCTGGCAGACAGGTTTTGATGGTTTTGATCATTAAGTGAATAGCGTGTCAATCATTTACAGGGTGTGGAATTCTTCGATGAGAAGTTAACGTCTCTGTGTATGAAATGGCTCATCGATCACGGTAAGATTACTACACAGACACATGATCATTTTCATTTATTATATGTCCACACACACACACACGCATGCACGACACGCGACATGACCGGCACGCGCACGTGCACACACACGCACGCACACACGGGCCAGTGTGGCCTAACCTCAAAGAGATTATCATATGTATACAGAGAGTTCCAGAGGAGCATAGATCAACTATATGATAAACAATAAGATACATGTATTTTGAGCTCCCCCCATGGAATCTCACATAAACATTATATATAAGCAATAAGTTATACATGTCTTGACCTCCAAGGGCCAGCGTTGCCTAACCTCAAGGAGTTTCAAACAAGAAATAAATTGGATTCAACTCCATGGGCGAGGGTGGCCTAACCTCAAGGAGTTTCATCCAGATCGACCCAGGAAATTACATCATTATACCTACTTATGTATACACACGCATGCACGTACGCACGCATGCACACACACACACACCAAACCAGTCATTCCAGTGATACATTTTCAAAAATAGTCTTCCCTTGGCCTGCAAATGGACTAAACAAAAATTGAGATTTTCTTGACCATTACCCTTTAATCGTCAAACCGGTAAAAAAAACCCACCTTAAAATGATTTTCCTAAATTCCAATTATAAACTTACCAAAAAAAAAAAGTCATTCACTGAGCAAAAATTTTAATTTGCTTGAAAACTCTTGATAAATTAATTGCTTAGTTGATATAAGTTGCCTTTTGAGGGCTTTGACAGACGAGGAGTTAATTGATCAAGAACTTATCCGATCTTAAAACTTTACACATTTCATCCCAGTCTCACTAGCTAGTCATAGCTCCATCATAATTGAAAATGATTTTCCAATTGTTTCTATATTTTTATTGAGTTTGGATTTATCGTATCAATGTACACTTAATTCATCAACGGCTTATCCGATCTTAACATTTTAATGGCCATACCGGCCTCTGCTATGGTCTTGCGGATTGTCCATTTACAGGTCAAGAAAATAGAATTTTTGAAAATTTACCACTGGAATGACCATTAAATGATTAATAAGACACTACAGATTTGGTCCATGCAGCCATTGCATATAGTCGCCATCATGATTGAAATGATTTTCAAATTTGTTCCTTATGCCATTAAAATTTGACTAAAGGACAAAGTTTTTTTGTCATATTACATGTTCTAGGAAAGTGGTGCGTCCTATAATCGAGTCTTTGAGCATATTTTTTTTGTCAACTCGTAAAAAAAATAAATGGTACCACGGAAATTCAACGGTACAAATTCTCGCCGCCTTACGACTATGTTTAATGTATATTAAGATTTACTACCTCAGTAGTTTAAAGGGTTACCAATCCGCGTGATTAATACCGCTGGGATCCATACAATGAAGTTGGTGGATCCAGAATTTCTCACGATCCTTGCGGGGAGCCGTTGCTCCTATGCTATCAGGGTCGTGATGGAGTGATCCTATAGTTTAAAGAACAGTGATTGGTGAGATTAAAATGAATGGTGACAAGTGTGTCTTTCTTATTCTTAATATCCCTAAAATGTTCCTTAATACGTACTTGGGATTCACGTTTTGTTTCTCCCACGTACTGTTTATAACACTTGTTGCATGTTAATTAATAAATAACATTGCTAGTTTGGCAAAATGTTTTTGTTTTTATATGATATTTAAGCCCTGTGTGTGAGCTTCTGAATGAGAGATTGGGCCATGTTTTGGCAGAAAGTGCAATTGCGTTTGGTGCATGGTTCGATTGGGCTGGCTGTAGTTGTGCCCTGTTGTCCGGCCCTTTTTGGGTCTGTAAATTTGGCGTTGACTAGTGTGTTTTTGAGGGATGGGTTGCGTCTATAGCCAAACAGAGGCTTCTCTGTGAAGGTGGCTCTACACTTGGGGCTGCTTTGAAGTTGGTCCCAGTGGCGTAAGATGATTTTTTTGGCTAGTTAACTGTGTGAGGTTTGCATTTAGCTTTGGATGCTTTGGTCAGGCTTTCTTCTCGCTCATTTGCTGGATAGCCTCTGTTCATATAGTGGTGAACAGTGTTGTGGGCGTGCTTGAGTCTTTCTCGTTGCTGCAGATTCATTTTAATCTTAAAAGCTGGCTGTATGGGTTTGCTTTTTTGGTGGATTTAGGATGGGCTGACGAGTAGTACAGATATCCATGAGTATCCGTGGGTTTGGTGTGTAGGTCAAACCCTATAGTTTTGTCCGGGTTGATGTAAACGCGTGTGTCTAAGAAAGTGATGGATGTGGCCGATTTCTCTGCTGTAAATTTGATGGTTGGATGCGAGTTATTCATATGTTGTATGAATGATTCTAAACTTTCCAAGCCTGATGACCATATTATGAATATGTCATCAATGTATCTGAGATAGAGTGTTGGCTGATGTTCTGCTTTTGAGAGAATAGTTTCTTCTAAATTAGCCATAACAATTATGGCATAACTGGGTGCCACTTTGGTGCCCATAGCTGTACCGCCTATTTGGAGGTAGTGCTCGTTGTCGAATTCAAAATTGTGTGGACGATTTTGAGTAGCCATAATAAGGAACGTGGTGTGACGTTCCCAGGTGTTCCAATCGTTTGTAGAAACTGCGCTACCACTCTTATGCCTTCTCTGTGGGGGATATTAGTGTCTAGTGAAGTGACATCCATAGTGCCAAGGATAACATTGTTGCTAACTTTGCCAAATTTTTCAAGTTTGTTGTTGAAATCAGTGGTGTCACGTACATATGACTTAACCTTGTTGAGATTAATTTTGAAATGTTCATCTATGAAACTGCTGATGTGTTCAGTTGGACTACCATTGCCACTTATTATGGGTCTTCCAGGAACTCGGTTGTCCTGGTGGTTTTTATGTATTTTTGGGAGAAGATAGAACCTGGCTGTGCGTGGGTTATCAACTCTTATGCCGTTTGCTATATCTGTACTAATTTCCCCGCTGAGGACCATGTCTAATAGCAGTCGACTATTTCAGCATGTTCAGCGGTGAGATCAGTGTCCTGTTTGAGGTAATATTTGGTGTCGCTTAGTTGTCTTAGAGCTTCTGACTTGTAGAGTTCAGAATCCTGTAACACGGTGGCTTGACCTTTGTCCGCTTTCTTAATGACAATTGTTGTGTTATTTTTTAGTTGTGTTATAACCTTTCTTTCTTTTTTAGAGAGGTTACTTTTAAGTTGACGGCGGTGTTCCGTTTTGTTGAGGTCATGTTTGACCATTCTAATGAAAGCATCCAGTGTGGCATCATTGCCAGGAGCCGGTGTCCAGTTGCTGGCGGGTTTGAATTTAATGTTTAAGTTATCTTGAAATGAGTTGGGGGGTATTGTCAGTCTGTGTGCTGACCTGGCTTTCCATGGTGTTGGAAGAGTCATTATTACCGCAAAAGCTTGGCGGGAATTGGAAATGGAGTTTCAGTCTGAGTCTCCTGAAAAAACGATTTAAGTCAGTGTATAGTTGTCCCAAGTTTGGTTCAACGACACAGATTGAAACCTAGTCCCAGGTCTAGTACCTCTTTGGTGATTTTGGGGATTGATTTGGATGATAAGTTGACAACAAAAGGTTTTATTGTTGGTTTGTTGGCGGTTTTATATCTCAAAAATATGTTGTAGTTACAGCAGTTAGACATTGTACCAATGTAAGTGACGGATTATAACTTATAATTATGTCAGTTTCTTTAGCAGTTGGAACACCATGTTCAGTGTTCTTTCCTTGTTCTGCGGTGCTCTTGTTTGGCGCTGATCCTGGCGTCTGGCGGTGCAAATTTGCCCTTGGTCCTGCCTGCGTCTTGGCGGCGGCCTGGGTCTCTGTGGTGCCCTGCCCTGTACCTGTCTTTTCTTTTTTAGACGTTTCTCCGGGCTTCGTGACCTCTCACTGGTTCGCATTATGGTGCTTCTCACAGCCTTCTGTGTCTCTATGAAAGCCTCGGTGTTGTCTGTAGCCGTGCGAAAACCAGCCTTGTGGCGGCGGGTAATATCTGATAGGTTCTATCAAGCAAATGAGCCTGACTTAAGGTTCCAAAGCTGAACGCGAATTTAACAACCATATAAGTTTATACAGTGTTTATTAATGGACCGTTTTCACTGCACCAAGTGTACAAACAGCTACAAATTCTGCTCGGGTCTATATAGACACGACAGGATAGTTCACAGACAGCAAGGAATTTGGTGGTGTTTAGTTTGTGGTGGAAAAAACCAACAAGACAGAACAGTTCAGGTCACACCTAGGTGTCCGCCACGGGCTGTTCCCGACTCAACAACAAACTGTTATTGGTCTATGCAACGTCAAAAGACAAGTAACAGCTTGAGACATTTCTCTCGCCAAAGAGAGAAGTCTACGGAGATCTCCATATAGATACAACTCACCATCACCTACAGGACACTCCAACATGATCACCATCGCCAGCACCAACAACACCACAAGCGGCACCAGAATCAGTGGCAAACACACCACCAGCCAGTCCGACCACAAATAGACCCTCCACATCAGGGCTTTCCTCGCAACAGCCAGACAAACCTTGGCATTCCACAGGTTACTCAGATCCGCTCTCCAGCCCGGAACCAGACTGTACCACCAACCTGTGGTACATAGCGCCCACACCGAACGACTGGTGGGAAAAACCATTACCAACAGACCCCACCCACACCACAGAATTCCCGACACACTGGAACCCCGACTGGTGGGAAGAAGAACTAAGACCAGAGTCACTCCTGGCCAGAGTTGCCCTTATGCATCCTTTTGCGTGTATATACGCATAAAAATGGCAGAGGGACGCATACAAATTAACCCTCTGCGTCCCCGAGGACGCACGAGGGACGCAGTGAAAAAGTGTAACGGAAACTGATAACTTTGCGTGTGCTTAATTATCGATTATTTTATCGTGTGTGTATATTTATTTGTGCATGTTTTTACTATTAAAAAATAGACCTAATGTATTGTGTGTTCAATAAAAACGAACTTATTGCGTTGTTTAAGACCATGATTTGTTGTATGTTTTCTTGCACAACTCAAAGTTGTTAATGCCCATAAATCAGATTCAACCACCACATTTAATAGTAAAGACAATCCCCAAATCATCCTTAGTATTCCATTTGATCTAATTTTTAAAAATAAATAATGAGTTTACAAGGCCGTCGCCTTGTTTGGCCTACAAATTGCAAAAATACCCGCCATGTTTCTGTCAGTTGTGCTAAACGTCAGTGTGACGTGTCAGTATTTGATTGGATAACAGCGGAATCTCCCTCTCGAGGAACTCACGCTTGAGAAATCCAATACAACTGATCAAGCGTATACAAACGTGTCTGGGCGTCTTAACCCTTTCACAGCTCAGAACATTGGACAGATCACAAAGTTGTTATCACTAATATGCTGAATATTTTGAAATTAATTTGCGCATGCCTACTTGCCTAATGCAGCAACGACTTACAGGCAAAATATTTTTTTCTATTTACTTATCAAAATATCTAAATGGATGAAGGAATACATGGAAGATATTGTGATATCTTTTACACTTGAATGGTCATTTGACGGATTATCAGTGGTGTCTTTGTATTGCTGTTTGAATAACGGTATCAATACACGCTATAAGCTGTCTTTTATTTACATGTAGCAATAGAGGCTGATTGATTGACTGCTGGATTAGTGTTTATAATGTTTAACAATACTCGATCATTAGGTGTTCTCAATTTCTCAACTAAAAAGCTCATCCCAGCAGCGATGTTCAACGATATCATCGATCTACAGGTAGGCAGGCATACGTTAAAATATTGATTTTTCCAAACAGCGTATAAAAATAATAATAATAATAAGTGAATTTATAACGCGCCAAACTCCACGCAAGCATGCTCGTAGCGCAAGACAATGAAATGATAATATAAACATTAATTTAAATTCTGGTACGCTTGTTTAAAGAGATGAGTTTTAAGATTTGATTTGAATGTTGTAAGATTTTTTGACAATTTTAGATGAATAGGGAGGTTGTTCCATTCAGTGGCGGCCGAGAAAGAAAATGTTCTAAAGCCGTATGAATTCATTTTGTATTTTGGGATTTTGAGCATTTGCTTGTATAGCTCAAAGCTCTCCGATACAAGCGTCCTTATTGGATACACGCTAATGCGTTATCTATGCTTCAACCAATCAGCAATCGCATTACATAGTTACTCCCTACGAATTAGACATATCCGGTTATTGGCTGATATATTTTCACTAATTACGCATTTTAATCTGATTTATACAGATTATTTTTTATAAATTAAAGTTTTGTCTGATCTTAGCCTATGTATTCCACTATATTTAGTCATTCCAGTTACATTATAAAAAATACGCGCGCAATATATCGACGTAGATCAAGTCGTCCTTGAGCAAACTCGCCCCAGATACTCGTAATAAGTCCAAAGTCAAGTTAGGGTTTTATATAAAACCTAATGTAGTGGTCTTTGGAAACGTTAATCATACAAGGTTGTCAATGTAGGTTGGTTGGTTTATCAGACAACAAACAAGTACAGTACTTTAAGTTATTGTTTATTGACATGCAGTTCAAATGTTATTAGTTACATAAATTTGTAAATATACAATGGCCATTTCAATAGATAAATTTTAGCCACCATTGTAGATCACACAATACATATTTTTGAAAATTTACCACAGGAATGACTGGCACTGTTTAGAGCCAGTCATTCCAGTGTTAAACTGCCAAAAATAGGTATTTTGGTGATCTACAATGGTGGCCAAAAGTGTTAAGTGTTAAAGGTTAATAAACTATGCATAGTTAATATTCTCTATATATACACTAACATTATTTACACAATGTCATAACTAGTGCTTTCAACACGTTTAATAAAGTGCTTTATAATTAGATCAATGTGTTGTGTTTATTTTAAGAAAAAAACATGGGACCCCCATATTTCAGATGAGGACCCCATGGGACCCCCAGATTTTACAGTGGGACCCCCAAATCTGAGTGTGGGGTCCTTGGGACAACACTGCTCCTGGCTCTCCTAGAAGACTACCTCTCTACTCTATCGCTCACAAACTGTGTTCTTAATATTACCAAAAAAAACTTTATTTGTTGGATACACTACTCCTCTCTAGAGCTGGGCGGTATTGATATTTACATGACGGTACCGGTACCATGAAAAAATACCGCGGTACCACGGTATACCGTCATCTGAGCTTGAGGTATGCCACGAAATTAGAACAATTTTTTCCATTTCCTTTTCACTTCCATCACCAATCAACGGTAAATATAGGTAAAATAAATAAATTGGCTTCCTGATTTAGAGAAGAAAAACATGGCTATTGCGACTGTTTAGTTTCACGATTTTATTAGGTCACTATTTTTATTGACGTAATATCATTCACGGGAATATCGGTCAAAGGGTGTGGTCGACTCGCTAACTATAACCCGCAGTTTGAGACATTGGGGTGCACTATTTTCAATCTGGATTGTTCTTGCTATTAATGCGTGCGACCAGCAAACGGTAAATTTTATTTTGGCAGTCGAATAAACAGAGTCCAAACAAAATCCGCGAGTATTTAAACGGGGCGAGTGTTGTACGCTTTTATTTCTGTTGGAGTCATACATTCTGTTACTCGCGAAAACAGGCCTATACACATACATATAACACGACATTGAATATAGCCGATTCCAAAGCTTCTGATAATTACCGAGTACCCGATGTGCAGACTCGTTACTCGCCATGCTTCACGTGAACAATGTGTGTAGAAAGCTATTTCTGCGAACTTCCGACGTGTAGCCAGTTGAAAAATGAATTACAAAAACTAAAACACTATAATTTTTAGGTGTCGTTACTTAAACTGGATTTAATCCGTCTTAAAACAAGCCAGAAAAATAAAAAATAACGACTTCAACACTGCTCGTTGTTAATAAATTAGCACGTGATCAAAACGGCGCGAGCAAATACTACGTTTTAGTAAATTTTCATTGATAAATTCAGCATAGTAATGTATTTTCCCACGGTCTAGTTCATGAACAACCAATCAGATACGTCTTTGCGAGATCGCTGTTGTGTTTGAATAGCACGCAGTTTGTATGTTATTTTGTTATTCTAGCGTGTTTGTTCGGTGACAAAATGCTTGGAGTAATAAATTACAAATAATAGAAACGGGAATAGGGAATATATTATAGTGTAATTACTACCGGCGGACGCCCAGAGAATGAGTTTAGATGTTTTAAATAAAGAAATTTTACTGTGAGACTTTCAAGACGTACGTTTGACATACAATTCTGCCTGTCATTATTTTGTAATTGACGTCTTGACGTTTGTTTTTACAACAACCCTTTCACCTGAACTCGGCTAATAGTTAGGGATGCCTGTATTTTTGGCACTATTAGCACTTATTTACCCTTGGTCAAGTCAGATTTTATGAATATATTTCTCAAATATTGCTCAAACATGGACGGTATTCACGGTATTTGGAAATGTCAACGGTCACGGTATCGGTTCACGGTATACCGCGGTCCTCACGGTACTACCGTCAGACCGCCCAGCTCTACTCCTCTCCAACACAAAAACTCAAAACATCTTACAGAAATAGTCTTAATCTGATGAGTAAAGCCCTTAGATCATTTAATGGCATGAAATGCTAGTAGTCTGGATCAACAATGGACCGTTTTCGCTAACACGCCAAACAATGACCGACACTCCTTTTTACCACAACAAACGAAAGCTCTGCAAACCTAGCAGAGCTACAAAAAATCACTGTCATCCCCCCATTTTTTCTTGCGCAAAAAACACCCGCCAAGTATACAAACAGAAAGTGTATAAAACCAACTCACCAGTTATGTGTACAACCAACCGGGTACATGATACATGCAACTAATGATATACACATATATTCACACCTTTGAGTATACAAAAAATAGCCAACCGTGTATATAGGAAGCATACCCACACAATCAAACGGGTATACAATGACAAGAATAATTAAAAAACAACCCCAACAAACGGGTACAAGTACACATACAAACGGGTATAAGTACACAACCAAACGGGTACAAACTGGTACAGTTGATGTAGCCAAAGAGTATAAAAGGAGCGTATAAGATCTCGCGAGAAACACGGCGCCTCCAATCGCAAACGAGTCAGCGGCTCGCCAACATAAGAAGCGCTTTATCTCATTTTAATTCTGATTCCGTTTTGGATCATTTAATGTTGGATGGCATTACAAAATTAATGCGCAATACGAGAGTAAACACTGTTCTATTATTAATTTTTACTGAAGAGAAATATTATTTCCCTCATTCTGATTGGATAAATTCTCCCGTACAAGCCAATGAAAATAGAGAATGGCAGATATTAGAAGAATTCTAGTAAACACAACTGCTGATCTGACCGCATTCCTAATATCACATGATTTCCATATTTTCAAGGGCGACATTTTATGGCAAAAGTAGCATTGATTTTAATGTAATAAACAATCTTTATTGAAGATACGCGATATTCAGGCTGTCCCATAAATAATTTCACTTCCACGATGATATTTTTGTGGCGTACATTAAACATAGTGTTAACACCACTTAATAGGTGTTAAGCATGTGTATGGAAATTGCATTCAATTTTCGTGGCAGGTTCTATGAGTTTTTACCATTTTAGAGAATGGATTTCAATTTCTCTCTGCATCCTTTCTATGAGTATAAGGATTTTTGGGGAGGATTTGGGCCAAAATTTAGCCTGCTTCCAATACATGCTAGCATCCTATCCTCGAATAAAAATGGTATATTTGTACCTGGGTTTAGACTTCGCATATTTTGCACCAAGAATTAGATAAATGTTTTTTAGATAAAGATTTGATGGCGCCATTATTAGCTCACCTGGCCAATTTCAACCATACTTGAGTGGAACGATTCTATGCTGGTTTGCTCCAGAACTTCGATTCAGAATTTTGATTGGTACATTTTTTGAGTGAAAATCTTAGATTTTATGAAATATTTACTAGAAATTGTCAAAATTCTTCTCCTTAGCTGTTTGACAGATTTAAATCAAATTTGGATAGAGGGACCCTATGATCATGATAGGCTTCATCCAGAACTTCTATTCACAATTTTCCTTGATAAATCTTTTGGTGGGAAAAGCTTAGATTTTATGAAAAATTTACTGGAAATTATCAAAACTCATATCCTCCTTAACCTCTTGGCGAATTTTAACGAAATTTGACTTGAGTGATCCTACAGTGGTAGACTATCAATTTTGATTGGTCTATTTTTTGGTGACAATCTTGGATTTTGCGAAAATTTTATGGAACCTTTTAAAGCGCTAAATATTCTTTAATGAATGGCCAAATTTCAATGAAACTTCATGGAACCATCTTATCGCAGTAGGCTTCAATATATCAAATGAGAATTTAGATTTTCATAAATTGTGATGGCCGGCATTGTGACTATTGTTACATTCACTTGTTAACTAACAAAACAGTAGGCTTGCACCATTGTGATTAAATCGAAAATCATGATTATTTTTTTAATTGTGAATTTATATGATTAAAAATTAAATAATCGAATAATCATGAATAAATTCTACTGCATATAATATTTCAATTCACCTTTCCAGAGTACCCACCGATCATATGATGTCATAATGAACTGCGTGATGTGTACAATGACATCATAATGAATGATGTCGATAAGTACGTCACGAACGCATATTTGAAGACGGTCTATGCGTTGTTGTACAAATTGTTTGCTTTTACTATTTAATAAATATTCTGATAGGCAGCAACAGCACCCAGTCAAATTAGTTACAAAATATTCAACAGCTTCCCTGTATAGTTTTCAGAGAATTGATAGCTAGGGCAATTGGGGATCGATCAATCCCAACACGGCGAGGTGTGGGTGGAGCTTAGCTAAAACTGATGAACTGCGTGATGTGTACAATGACATCATAGTGAATGATGTCGATAAGTACGTCACGAACGCATATTTGAAGACGGTCTATCCGTTGTTGTACAAATTGTTTGCTTTTACTTTTTAATAAATATTCTGTTGAATATTTTGAAACTAATTTGACTGGGCGCTGTTGCTGCCATAGGCAGCAACAGCACCCAGTCAAATTAGTTACAAAATATTCAACAGCTTCCCTGTATAGTTTTCAGAAAATTGATAGCTAGGGCAATTGGGGATCGATCAATCCCAACTTTTAACATTTGTACATTTTGCTCAGTGAATGACTGGCTCGATAATCGAGAAAATACATTTTCAAAAATAGACTTACCTAAACACCATTGCAGCTTTCGTCATTGATCTTCTTTTCCTGTTATAACCTGTGGTAATTTGTACCCAAGCTGATTAATCAAGTAATCACCTTAAATAATCGATCGTGTTCATTCAAATCAATAATCGCGCAAGAGTACAAAACAGAAAGCCCATTGATTATTCTAAGAAAGATTTGATGAAGCTACTGTTGCCTTGACTGTCAATAAAGTTGCTCGAAATACCTTCAATAAGTCTTGCAGTATTGACTGCCCTGCTGATTATTTTGAGAACATTTTGATTGAAAGTTGTTACATTACAATTACATTATCTAGTGACAATGGACCTTTCCAAGTTTAGCTATTCCCCGCCCACCTCTAGCTAAGCTCCACCCACACTTCCCGTGTTGAGAATGATCGATCCTTGAAGGCCCTAACTATCAATTTCCTGAAAACTATACAGATAAGTTGCAGCAACAGTGGTCAGTCAAATTATTTATTAAATAGTAAAAACATATAATTTATACAACAAAACATAGTCCGTCTTCAAATATGTGTTCGTGACGTACTTAACTACGTCATTGATGATGTCATAATGACGTCATTCATTATGATGTCATTCCACACGTCCCATAGTTGGTTATGACGTCATATGATGGATGGATAAAGTGGAAAGGTCCATTGTATTATCATGTGACTATTTAGACAACAAATGAATGGAAAGCGATTGCTGCTATAGGGAGTAACAGTTTTCAATAAACTGGTTATAAATATATTTGTTTTCACTTACACCATAGGAAATATGCTCCTTAACAGTATACGGAAAATCCTATCCAATGTTACTCTATGCCGCATCCGACACAAGATCGACTACTTCACCGGATCATGTCAAAGTCGCTTCAAACAATGACGCAGCTGCGCAGACATTGTATGAGCTCAACGCATGCTTACGTCGGTAGTCATGTCCAAACACTGGGATTTCCATAAAATGTGCATTGACATGTCACGCGCCTTCGACACAATTAAGCGCTCAAAGGTCCTAGCTGTACTACGCCAGGCCAGTTGTAATGAAGATGAGCTATGACTAGTGAGACTACTGCTTGCAGACACCAAGCTGAGAGTACGAGTCAAGTCAGTGAAGTTTGTAGAGTTTGAGACGTCAATCGGCTCCCCACAGGGAGATGGTCTATCCCCTGTGCTCTTCACCTGTTACCTGGCTGCTGCATTGAAATCCGTGCGGGAAAACTCCATAAGATTAACCCCCCCCCCCTCCCCGGTGTCAATACTGGGGATGCCCCTTGACGAACTTCTTCCAATAGCTGCAAGCAAACTAAAAATTGAGAATCTCTGAATGAATCCAAAACAGAGTTCACCAACATATATCTATCTACAAAGCATGAAACTAAAGAAAATGACGATCCACTCCGTGGTGGCGAAACATGGAGGAAAAGTAAAATCCTGGGCTCACTGCTTTGCAGTATTGCTGCACGCTGCATCATGGGGAACATAGCTTTCCAGTCCTTCTGGAAGCTATGGATTCATAGATCAAAGATTCCCTTGATAAAAAGACTACATTTATACAATGCAACCTGCGTATCCTTGATGATGTATAACTGTAACAGCTGGACAGCTCCAAAGGCAGTTCTAGACAAACTTGAAGCCTTCCACCACAAACACCTACGCACCATCACTGGACACCGATGGCCAGAGAGCATAATTTCCAATGATGCATTATACAAGATGTGTAATACGCCGCCCTAAAAGTCGCCCAGCAAAGATGGTCCATGTTTTGCCATGTGCTAAGGATGCCAGAAGACACACCAGCACAGGGAGCCTTGGAATTCGCCCTACTCGGAGCCAGCAAATACAGAGCCAGGAGAGGACGTCATTGCATAAATCTGCTAAGCGTGTTACGAAAGCAGGATTGGGTACACTCACGTCAAGAATGGACCTGAGGAAGCAAAGGATTTTGGCTGAGGACAAGACACAGTGGGCAAAAGCGAAGAAGGACTGATTGCAGCTGTAGGATGTTTCTACTACTACAGCCGCAGAATGCAGTAATCATACACATATAGGAAATATACATCTAGTATTGAACTATGCTATGCACTTAGTCAGCAATGACTGTCAAGAAAGTTGCGCGAAATGTAATTCACCAAGTCTTGCAACATTGACTGCCCTGCTGTTTATTTTGAGAACAATTTGATTGAAATTTGTTGCGTCATCTCACTCGGGGATGTCTGGTATATAAAATCTATGTCTTGTAGTTGTACATGTACTCAAATACTTGACACTGTACTTGGCCGAGTGCATACAGCGATCTTAACACCCCTCTATTGTCAGTGTATTAGATATCTTTTACTCTGTCGATAGCAAGGTAACCGGTGTACATTTTTCAACAATTTTGGTGGGCAATGTTGCTGTCTACAGTTGAAAAATGAACACCAGTTCATCTTTTAATTTAATGTGAAATTAAAAAAATTTGACAGTGGTAAGTGTTTAAAAAACTATGCCCTACATATCTGTGATATCGTGGACGTAGTCAAATGATCGTTTTATGCACTAGATGACTGTGCACGTGCATGAACTTGCATTAGTGTGCGTGCGGCGAACATGCAGTAGTGTGTGTGTGCGTGCGTGTGTTCAGCTCTCTCTTTATTCTCTGTTTCTTGTTCAGTTTATGCTATTCGTGAAGCCGCCACTGTGAACCTGAAGAAATTGGTTGAGAAGTTTGGAATAGAATGGGCGGCGTCGACAATCATCCCTAAAGTACTGCAGATGTCACGTGATCAGAACTATCTACACAGAATGACCTGTCTTTTCTGTGTCAATGTAAGTCTAATAGTGACGTCAGACAGAATGATGTGTCTTCTGTGTCACTGTAAGTCTAATAGTGACATCAGTGTCAGTCTAATAGTGACGTCAGTGCCAGTCTAAGAGTAATGTCAATGTAAGTCTAATGGTGACGTCAGTGTCAGTCTAATAGTGATGTCAGACAGAATGACGCATCTTTTATGTGTCAGTGTGAGTCTAATAGTGATGTCAGACAGAATGACGCATCTTTTCTGTGTCAGTGTCGGTCTAATAGTGATGTCAGACAGAATGACGTGTCTGCTGTGTAAGTATAATAGTGACGTCGGACAGAATGACGGGGTTTTTTCTGTGTCAATGTAAGTATAATAGTGACGTCAGTTTCAGTCTTATAGTGACATCAGTATCAGTCTAATAGTAAAGTCAGTATCAGTCTAATAGTGACGTCAAACAGAATGACACGTCTTCTGTGTCAAGTAAGTGTAATAGTAACGTCAGTGTCAGTCTAATAGTAATGTCAATGTAAGTCTAATGATGACGTCAGTGTCAATCTAATAGTGATGTCAGACAGAATGACGTGTCTTTTCTGTCTCACGTTAGTGTAATAGTGATGTCAGACAGAATGACATGTTTTTTCTGTGTCAGTGTCAATCTAATAGTGATGTCAGACAGAATGACGTGTCTTTGCTGTCTGTCTCACGTTAGTGTAATAGTGATGTCAGACAGAATGACGTGTTTTTTCTGTGTCAGTGTCAATCTAATAGTGATGTCAGACAGAATGACGTGTTTTTTCTGTGTCAGTGTCAATCTAATAGTGATGTCAGACAGAATGACGTGTCTTTTCTGTCTGTCTCACGTTAGTGTAATAGTGATGTCAGACAGAATGACATGTTTTTTCTGTGTCACTGTCAATCTAATAGTGATGTCAGACAGAATGACGTGTTTTTTCTGTGTCGATGTAAGTATAATAGTGACGTCGGTATCAGTCTAATAGTGACGTGTGTCAGTCTAATAGTGACGTGTGTCAGTCTAATAGTGATGTAAGTATCAGTCTAATAGTGACGTCAGTATCAGTCTAATAGTGACGTGTGTCAGTCTAATAGTGATGTAAGTATCAGTCTAATAGTGACGTCAGTATCAGACTGTCTACATTCAATCTTGGTTTAGTTTTTAGCTCACCTAGCCCGAAGGGTCATAGGCTCCAGAACTCATTCATGCTGCCAAAAGAAAATCTATAACAGAAAGTGCCATGCCGGAGTGAGACATGTGCCATGCCGGAGTGAGACATGCATAACATGTGGTACTATAATGTCTCGAGTTTCACTGTCACATGTAAATTAAACATATATTTGCCGGAGTGGGACACCTTAAAACATGTGGTACTATAATATCTGAGACTCACTGTCACATGTAATTTAATCATACAGAACGAATAATATATAAGTAAAGTATTCACCCTTTAAGCCTCGAATTTGTTCAAGAAAATTTCAATTATCTCATAAAACATGTCCATTTGCAGACCAAGAGAAAACTGTTTTTGAAAATTTACCACTGGAATGACTGGCTCGGTTATCGAGCCAGTCATTCAAGTAGTAAATTTTCAAAAATAGTATTCTTTTGGTCTGCAAGTCGATATTTCTCAAGAACACTGCAGAAGCCGTTTTTGGATGATATGAGTGTTATAGGGTGAACGTCTTCTCAAGTCTATGGAGTTGATGTATGTGTGCGGGTGTTACACTGTCTATTCACTTCTCCAGTCTGCTGAGGTGATGTATGTGTGCGGGTGTTACACTGTCTATTCACTTATCCAGTCTGCTGAGGTGATGTATGTGTGCGGATGTTACACTGTCTATTCACTTATCCAGTCTGCGGAGGTGATGTATGTGTGCGGAGGTTACACTGTCTATTCACTTATCCAGTCTGCGGAGGTGATGTATGTGTGCGGATGTTACACTGTCTATTCACTTATCAAGTCTGCGGAGGTGATGTATGTGTGCGGATGTTACACTGTCTATTCACTTATCAAGTCTGCGGAGGTGATGTATGTGTGCGGATGTTACACTGTCTATTCACTTATCCAGTCTGCTGAGGTGATGTATGTGTGCGGATGTTACACTGTCTATTCACTTATCCAGTCTGCGGAGGTGATGTATGTGTGCGGATGTTACACTGTCTATTCACTTATCCAGTCTGCGGAGGTGATGTATGTGTGCGGATGTTACACTGTCTATTCACTTATCCAGTCTGCGGAGGTGATGTATGTGTGCGGATGTTACACTGCCTATTCACTTATCCAGTCTGCGGAGGTGATGTATGTGTGCGGATGTTACACTGTCTATTCACTTATCCAGTCTGCGGAGGTGATGTATGTGTGCGGATGTTACACTGTCTATTCACTTATCCAGTCTGCTGAGGTGATGTATGTGTGCGGATGTTACACTGTCTATTCACTTATCCAGTCTGCTGAGGTGATGTATGTGTGCGGATGTTACACTGTCTATTCACTTATCCAGTCTGCTGAGGTGATGTATGTGTGCAGATGTTACACTGTCTTCACTTATCCAGTCTGCGGAGGTGATGTATGTTTGCGGATGTTACACTGTCTATTCACTTCTCCAGCCTGCTGAGGTGATGTGTGTGCGGATGTTACACTGTCTATTCACTTATCCAGTCTGCTGAGGTGATCTATGTGTGTGGATGTTACACTGTCTATTCACTTATCCAGTCTGCGGAGGTGATGTATGTGTGCGGATGTTACACTGTCTATTCACTTCTCCAGTCTGCTGAGGTGATGTATGTGTGCGGATGTTACACTGTCTATTCACTTCTCCAGTCTGCTGAGGTGATCTATGTGTGCGGATGTTACACTGTCTATTCACTTATCCAGTCTGCTGAGGTGATGTATGTGTGCGGATGTTACACTGTCTATTCACTTATCCAGTCTGCGGAGGTGATGTGTGTGTGCGGATGTTACACTGTCTATTCACTTATCCAGTCTGCTGAGGTGATGTATGTGTGCGGATGTTACACTGTCTATTCACTTATCCAGTCTGCTGAGGTGATGTATGTGTGCGGATGTTACACTGTCTATTCACTTATCCAGTCTGCTGAGGTGATGTATGTGTGCGGATGTTACACTGTCTATTCACTTATCCAGTCTGCTGAGGTGATGTATGTGTGCGGATGTTACACTGTCTATTCACTTATCCAGTCTGCTGAGGTGATGTATGTGTGCGGATGTTACACTGTCTATTCACTTATCCAGTCTGCTGAGGTGATCTATGTGTGCGGATGTTACACTGTCTATTCACTTATCCAGTCTGCGGAGGTGATGTATGTGTGCGGATGTTACACTGTCTATTCACTTCTCCAGTCTGCTGAGGTGATCTATGTGTGCGGATGTTACACTGTCTATTCACTTATCCAGTCTGCTGAGGTGATGTATGTGTGCGGATGTTACACTGTCTATTCACTTATCCAGTCTGCGGAGGTGATGTGTGTGTGCGGATGTTACAGTCTATTCACTTATCCAGTCTGCGGAGGTGATGTATGTGTGCGGATGTTACACTGTCTATTCACTTATCCAGTCAGCTGAGGTGATGTATGTGTGCGGATGTTACACTGTCTATTCACTTATCCAGTCTGCTGAGGTGATCTATGTGTGCGGATGTTACACTGTCTATTCACTTATCCAGTCTGCGGAGGTGATGTATGTGTGCGGATGTTACACTGTCTATTCACTTCTCAAGTCTGCTGAGGTGATCTATGTGTGCGGATGTTACACTGTCTATTCACTTATCCAGTCTGCTGAGGTGATGTATGTGTGCGGATGTTACACTGTCTATTCACTTATCCAGTCTGCGGAGGTGATGTATGTGTGCGGATGTTACACTGTCTATTCACTTATCCAGTCTGCTGAGGTGATGTATGTGTGCGGATGTTACACTGTCTATTCACTTATCCAGTCTGCTGAGGTGATGTATGTGTGCGGATGTTACACTGTCTATTCACTTATCCAGTCTGCTGAGGTGATGTATGTGTGCAGATGTTACACTGTCTTCACTTATCCAGTCTGCGGAGGTGATGTATGTGTGCGGATGTTACACTGTCTATTCACTTCTCCAGTCTGCTGAGGTGATCTATGTGTGCGGATGTTACACTGTCTATTCACTTATCCAGCCTGCGGAGGTGATGTATGTGTGCGGATGTTACACTGTCTATTCACTTATCCAGTCTGCTGAGGTGATCTATGTGTGTGGATGTTACACTGTCGATTCACTTATCCAGTCTGCGGAGGTGATGTATGTGTGCGAATGTTACACTGTCTATTCACTTCTCCAGTCTGCTGAGGTGATCTATGTGTGCGGATGTTACACTGTCTATTCACTTATCCAGTCTGCTGAGGTGATGTGTGCGCGGATGTTACACTGTCTATTCACTTATCCAGTCTGCTGAGGTGATGTATGTGTGCGGATGTTACACTGTCTATTCACTTATCCAGTCTGCGGAGGTGATGTATGTGTGCGGAGGTTACACTGTCTATTCACTTATCCAGTCTGCTGAGGTGATGTATATGTGCGGATGTTACACTGTCTATTCACTTATCCAGTCTGCGCAGGTGATGTATGTGTGCGGAGGTTACACTGTCTATTCACTTATCCAGTCTGCTGAGGTGATGTATGTGTGTGGATGTTACACTGTCTATTCACTTATCCAGTCTGCGGAGGTGATGTATGTGTGCGGAGGTTACACTGTCTATTCACTTCTCCAGTCTGCTGAGGTGATGTATGTGTGCGGATGTTACACTGTCTATTCACTTCTCCAGTCTGCTGAGATGATCTATGTGTGCGCGGGTGTTACACTGTCTATTCACTTGTCCAGTCTGCGGAGGTGATGTATGTGTGCGGGTGTTACACTGTCTATTCACTTATCCAGTCTGCTGAGGTGATGTATGTGTGCGGGTGTTGCACTGTCTATTCACTTCTCCAGTCTGCTGAGGTGATCTATGTGTGCGGATGTTACACTGTCTATTCACTTGTCCAGTCTGCGGAGGTGATGTATGTGTGCGGAGGTTACACTGTCTATTCACTTCTCCAGTCTGCTGAGGTGATGTATGTGTGCGGATGTTACACTGTCTATTCACTTCTCCAGTCTGCTGAGGTGATTTATGTGTGCGGATGTTACACTGTCTATTCACTTCTCCAGTCTGCTGAGGTGATCTATGTGTGCGGAAGTTACACGGTCTGTTCACTTTTCAGGTAATGGCGGAAGCATGCGGTGTCGAGTCAACGATAAAACTGATGCTACCCACGATTATGACGATGGCAACCGATCCAGTGGCAAATGTTAGATTCAATGTGGCAAAGACATTGCAGAGGCTTGGGCCAACATTTGATCAAAGGTAGAAAACTGATTAACTTTACATGCTCCATCCATGCCAGCAAACGTACTCATACAGAGACACATGCACATACAGACGTACGCACGCATGCACTTACACACGCATCCATCCCAGCTACCATACTCATACAGAGACACACGCACATACAGACATACGCACACATTCACTTACACACGTATCCATGCCAGGAACCGTACTCGTACAGAGACACACGCACATACAGACATATGCACGCATTCACTTACACATGTATCCATCCCAGCTACCATACTCATACAGAGACACACGCACATACAGACATATGCACGCATTCACTTACACATGTATCCATGCCAGCTACCATAATCATACAGACACACGCACATACAGACATACGCACGCATGCACTTACACACATATCCCTGCCAGCTACACCCTACTCATACAAAGACATACAGACGTACGTATGCATGCACTTACACACACATCCATGTCAGCTACACCCTACTCATAGAGACATACACACATGCAGACGTATGCACACATGCACATACACACGAATCGCTTACCCCACACAGAAACACACTCACACAGACATGCTCACTGTCTCACACACACACACACACACACACACACACACACACACACACACACACGTTTACAATGT
Source organism: Chaetoderma sp. LZ-2023a (assembly GCA_034401795.1). Lineage (NCBI taxonomy): Eukaryota > Metazoa > Mollusca > Caudofoveata > Chaetodermatida > Chaetodermatidae > Chaetoderma > Chaetoderma sp. LZ-2023a. The sequence continues at coordinate 78,708,751 of CM067361.1, forward strand.
GTGTTTTGTGTTTGTTCAGTACTGTACAGTCGCAGTTAAAGCCGTGCTTGGACAAACTGAGACAGGATCCAGACATAGATGTTCAATACTTTGCAGCCGAAGCAATAGATGGTATAAATTACAAGTATTCACCCCACAATATTAACCTGTCTGTCTGTGTCTGTCTATCTGTGTCAATTTGTCTGTCTGTCTATCTGTGTCTGTTTGTCTAATGGAAGTCATTTCTGGCATAAAGCCTCAGGCTTCCTGTCAAGTAATGGAGGAATCCAGTTTTAGCTATGCCCCTCCCATCTAAGTCTAAGCTCCACCCATGCTTTGCCTGTGTTGCGATCGATCAATACCTGCACTCTCTGAATCTCAATTTCCAGAAAACTATAGGGGTAAGCTGTTGAATATTTTAAAACTAATTTGACTGGGTGGTGTTGCTGCCTAATCTGGCTGACTGAATTCCACCAAACCGTTTCAGTGGAGATAGCTGGATGGTAGTGGAATAGTGGTGGAGGTGGGGGCGTGGATTTCAGAAATCTCTGATTAAATTATTATTATTATTATACCCACACATTTTGAAAAGAACGAAGGCGATATTACAATCCCCTCCGTCCATCTGTCCGACTATTTCCTCTGAAATCGTTTGGTGGAATTCAGTCAAATGTGTTATATAAGTTATACCCATACTGCAAGATGACATTTACATTAGGCTCTGTCCTCAGGGTGGGGGTGTGGCAGGTAGAAAGCCAGCGTTATTATTATTATTATTATTAGCTCACCTGGCCTGAAAGGCCAAGTGAGCTTACGCCGTGGCATCTGTCCGTCAAAACACTTCTTTTCCTTAACAGTGTGACCGATTTCAACCAAACTTGGTTGGAAGGATCCTATGATGGTACCCTCCAGGCGTTTTTTCAGAATTCTGATTCGTCAATGTTTGGGGGTGAAAATCATAGATTTTATGACAGATTCTTAGCTACTTGACGTATTTCAACCAAATTTGGCTAGACTGATTCTATGGTGGTAGGTTCTAAAACTTCTATTCAGAATTTTGATTGATCCATTTTTGGTGTGAAAATCAAGAATTTTGTGAAAAATTTACAGGAAATTGTCAAAATGTTACTCCTCCATAGCCGCTTGACATATTTCAACCAAATTTGACTAAATGGATTCTATGGTGGTAGGCTCTAGAACTTCTTTTCCTAATTTTGATTGATAAATTTTTTGGCTGAAAATCTTAGATTTTGGACAAATATTACCGGAAATTGTCAAAACGCTACTCCTCATTAACCGCTAGGCAGATTTCAACCTAGCTTGGCTGGAAGGACCCTATTGGTGTAGGTGAACATGTATACAGAATTTTGATTGGTCAATTCTTGTGTGAAAATTTTGAATTTTATGACAATTTACTGGATATCGCCTAAAACACTACTCACTAACTGCTTGGGAGATTTCACCTAGACTTGGATGGAAGAACCCGCTATGGTGCCAGGCTTCAAATCTAGTATGCAGAATTTTGATTGGTCAGTTTTTCGGTGGCCGTCTTGGATTTTCCAAAAGTTTTGGTAAATCAGTTAAAAGCCTACACCTCATTAATGGCTTGGCAGCTTTCAATCAATCTCAGCTGGAAGGACCCTAGGTAGGTAGGCTTCAGAACGTATACACATAATTTTGACTGGTCAATTCTTTTGGTGGCCATCTTGGATTTTCCGAAAATTATCCATGTCTATAAATGCAAATGGTTCAAATGCTAATGGTCCAGTTGAGCGTCACAGCTTGGGCCTCTTGTTGTTGTTATTATTATTATTATTATTATAATTATTATTATTATAATTATTATTATTATTATAATTATTATTATAATTATTATTATTATATTATTATTATTATTATTATATTATTATTATTATTATATTATTATTATTATTATTATTATTATTATTATTTTACTTGTTGCAGCGTTGAAGATTTCATGAGGATGAGGAACACATTAATAAATAGTAAGTACAAAGTTTATCTTCAATCATTCGATAATCAGGATTGTAGCAAGAACGTAAATACTTAGTGAATGTCCACCCGCAGAACAGGGGAAGACTTTCAAAATTTACCACTGAAATGTCTGGCTCAGTTATTGTCTTTACATGGCTTGCAAGTGGATATTCATATTGATCAAGATCATTGTAGAGGCCAAGAGAAGACCTGATAAACTAAGCATTATTCTGGTGGTCAATAATCGTCTGCAAATGGACATTCAGTACGTAGGAATTTTGGTCTTGTTGACCATTAAATGATTACATTATCATGCTGGAGGTGAGTGAAGCACTAGCCAAAGGACAGCGAATGCTGATGTATGCCATCCATAGCTTGAGAGAAATGTTTTCTCCTGGTCTGCAAATGAACATTTCTCAAGACCACTGCAGAAGCCATTTTGGTTGATAGGAGTGTTAAAGGGTTAAATAATGTATGGGGTCCAAACAAGATTTATTTTATTTTTTGAAAAATTCAGCCTGACGCTTTATACACTCCAAGTGCGGTTAATTTTGCTACAAGTGTTGGCCGCCTTTAACCGTAATTACTCATATTTTCCGGCACACACGGGGTGCATACTTGCCGGTAATGGCGGGTGAGCGGCGTTTAGCCGTTATGTCACTTCAGTTATCGGCATTATCCGCCATTTAACTGCTTTTTTGTTTGGTATCTGTCAAGAGTGATTTGTTGGGATGGCGGTAACGCCTATATTTCCTCTCCCCGAGAATGCATTGGGAAGCGGGTGATGGAAAGAGAACATGTGTTATGCTAAAAACCGGATGTGTATATACTATTCAGCATTGATAAGAAAAATGTATCTCATCTCTCAGGTATCCAGTCGTAACGTTTCATGTCCAAGTTTGGACTAGTCATAAAGGACTTACGTTATAACAAGTGTGGTTGTAAAACAAGTTTCCACATCATATGCTTTATAAGAAAATTCCATTTAAAATGTTTTATAGCAAGAAAATTTGAAGCATCTAAGTTTAGGCTTACCTCTAGAAATCTGTGTGAGTTTCCTGATTTGTAACTTCACGGGCCCCAAGTGGTAACACAAAGTAAGAGTTTCCTACTGCACTGTAACTGAACAGGGGTCTGGAAAAGTTGTGCGGATGCTGTGCCGGGTTGGCGCGTGGTGTGGCTGGTTTTGATGTGGTTGGTGTGTTGAGCCCCATTTCACACATTGGTGTGGGTAGTCTCTGTCTTGCTGTCAGGGGACGAAAAACTCAGGAAATCAGTGTGTTTTTGTGAAGGTGTCTTAATTCTGTAATCTGAACCTCGATGATTCTGTATTGTATGCAGGTTGCATCGTGTCCTGCAAGATTAAGGTGGTTGGCTACAGGGCTGTCCTTGTGGTTTTTAACAGATTTATAATATTAGCTGATCTTTAACTGGTCAGAACCTGTATTACCAGAACTAAGTGATCATTGGTCACTACCTCATTGCCATGGTCAGAATTTGTATTGTATTGTACGAGCTTATGCCTGACCTTAAAGCCAACATGTTGTGTTAAATGTCATTGCATTAATAACCTTTGGTAATATAGTGCGACCAATTTATGTCTGTTATGAATCATGCTATTGATACCCTGAAGGTGATCAACCTCCTCATCGGCTATAAAACTGAGTGACCAATCTCTCATCGTCTACTCATCAGCTATAAAACTGAAGCTGGCCAATCTCTCCTCGTCTCCTCATCGGCTATAAAACTGAAGATGACCAATCTCTCCTCGTCGGCTATGAAACTGGTGACCAATCTCCTCGTCAGCTATAAGACCGAAGGTGACTAATCTCTCCTTGTTGGCTATAAAACTGAAGGTGACGAATCTCTCCTCGTCTCCTCATCGGCTATAAAACTGAAGGTGGCCAATCTCTCATCGTCTCCTCATCGGGTATAAAACTGAAGGTGACCAATCTCCTCGTCTCTCATCAGCTATAAAACTGAAGGTTGCCAATCTCGTCTCCTCATCGGCTATAACCCTGAAGGTGACCAATCTCTCCTCGTCTCTCCTCATCAGCTATAAAACTTAAGGTGACCAGTCTCCTCGGCGGCTATAAAACTGAAGGTGGTCAATCTCTCCTCGTCAGCTATAAAACTGAAGGTGGTCAATCTCTCCTCGTCGGCTATAAAACTAAAGGTGACCAATCTCTCCTCGTCTCCTCATTGGCTATAAAGCTGAAGGTGGTCAATCCAGTATTTATCATGGCATCTAAATTTTGGAGGTCCCAGGGACACCTAGATTTCTATGTGTGGTCCCTGGGACCTCCACATTTGATGCTGGAATCCCCCATGGGAATCCCCCACGCCTAAAAATCTAGGTGTCCCAAACTGAAAGTTAGGATTCCCATGCATGTCTTTTCCTCCATGATAAAATTCGAGAGTACCATAGGCTCACAACTATGAATTATGGGTGTTCAATGCTCGATTGTTTGGGTATGTTTGTGGTAAAATTTGAAAAATAGTCTTCTCTTTGTCTGCAAACAGACATTTTCTATAAGAACAAATCTGAGTGTTAAAGCGTTAATCTTTAAATTTTTCAAGGAAATTTAAATATTTGCTTTAAAATGAATGTCAAAGGCCAAGATTTTTTTTAATTTACCACTGAAATGACTGGCTTTATTATTGAGCCAGTCATTCCAGTGGTAAATTTAGAAAAAATGTCTTGGCCTGCAAATAGGCTTTCCTCAGGGCATAATTTATCTGGTATCGCGTCTCAATTTGCTACACATATTTAGGCATTTGCTTTACATTCTGCATCATGCATAGTTGTATCTGCTATGCAAAATTTTTATGCGATTGCAATTTATTATTGATTTTCATAAGTTCTATCATTAACCCTTTCAGCGACTGTTCCCTGAAAAAGTAAATTCTTTACAATGTATATCATATTCTGTTGAATATTTTGAAATTAATATGACTGGAAGCCATTGCTGCCTAAGGCAGCAATGGCTTCCAGTCAAATTAATTTCAAATTAATCAGCAGCTTTTTCTGTTTGTTTGCTCTGAGATTGAGATATAGGGAATTTATCCGTGAAAGAGTTAATTGCTATACATTTTTGCAGACAACTATTCAATTTATAATTTGCATAGCAATTCATGCTATGCAAATATTAAATTCTAAATTATGCCCTGAGGCTGGTTTTTGCCGGCATCATTATGAAAGGGTTAATTATTTTCACGCCTTGCTTCATGTAATATTTGTCCTGTCATTTCTGATTGCAGGTTTTCTCGAGATCTGTTATCATGATGCTAGTGTCATCACGTCAGCCCTGCCCACAGACATCCCGATAGACTGCATAAATTAATTAATTAAAATTAAACCTTGTTCTGTGTATAATTAATTACATAACAAACACGTAAAATATTAACATTGTGTCGCTTTTACCAGTTCATCGTTAACCGTCTGATTCCTGAGGTTTTGCGGACGACATATTCTGGGGGTTATATCTCTGGAACTGCTAAATATTTTGAAAACACATTGACTGAAAGTTGATGGTGGCTAAGCCACCAACAACTTTCAGTCAAATCGTTTTCAAAATATTCATTTGCTCATTGAAGTTATTGTCTAAGTGGCTTGCAGAGGCCACACACGTAACAAACATGTGAAACATTAATATTGTGTTGCTTCTACTGACTTATCTTTAGTTCTTTAACTCCTCCTTGTTGAACATCTATTTGCAAGTGAAGAGAAAACTATCTTTTTAATTTACCACTGAAAATGACGATCAGTTATTGAGCCAGTCATTCCAATGTTTATTTTTCAAAAATAGTTTTCTCTTGTCCTGCAAATGGACATCTTTCAAGAGTATTGCTGCTTTTGACCGACATCACATGATCACTAATGAGTTAAATGAGTTTGTTGTTTTTTTAGTTTTATTATTATTATTAACATAATTATTGTTATTTATTGCAGTCTGTACATAAGATCTGTTATTATGATAGTCAACCATCATTCACTGACTGAAAGAGGGATTATATTGCAGTCTGTACATAAGATCTGTTATTATGATAGTCAGCCATCATTCACTGACTGAAAGGGATTATACAGAGGCCATAATATTCAGCCAGTGCTTGTTCTTCAGTGAAACTGCAATTAGAAGCAGTTTTTTGCAGATGACTTATTCCAAGGGTTATCTCTCTAAACCTGCTAAATATTAGAAAACAATTTGGCTGAAAGTTGTTAGTGTCTTGCAGCAAGTAGATAGTTAATGGTCAAATCTGGTTGAAAATGTCCATTTTTAGATTACACAGATTATTTTTGAAAATTTATCCACTGAAATGACTGGCATAGTTATCGAGCCACTACTTCCATAGGTAGGTTTTCAAGCAGTGTTATCTCGGCCTGCAAATGGGAATTTCTGAAGGCCACAGCTCAGGTCAGTTTTGACCGACTGGACCAGTAAAGAGATGAAGACACACAAAGCAGCTCCTTCCTGTCACTGTAGTGATAAAATATTCAAAATAGTATATAATTATTAATTTGTTAATTCAGTTCATGAAATCTGCTAGTTCCTGTAATCTGAATATTTCAGCTCATGACATTTGTTCCGTTCATGGAATCTGCTGGTTCCTGTAATCTGAATAGTTCAGCTCATGACATTTGTTCCGTTCATGGAATCTGCTGGTTCCTGTAATCTGAATAGTTCAGCTCATGACATTTCTGTTCATGGAATCTTCTGGTTCCTGTTATCTGAATAGTTCAGCTCATGACATTTGTTCCATTCATGAAATCTACTAGTTTACTTTATGGAACCTGCTGGTTCAGTTCATGTAATTAAGTCGTGAAACAGAAAGGTTTATAAACTCTGTTATATAATGATCTGGGCCCGTATTCACGAAACGTATGAAAAAATGCATAAATATGGCATAAGTCCAAATGTTCCTAGGTTTTTATTCATCTATATTAAATGAATATTTAGCCATGTCTTCGTGAATATGACGTAGTCGGATCTTCTAAATGGGTGCAGGCAGTTAGGCGGATGCGTAACTTACGCATTCTTTGTACATGTTTTATTTCTTAAATGTTATTCTGTTCTTAATCTGATGAACAAAATTCATTCTATCTATCATATGACGTCATAATCAGCATGTAAGATGACGTCATAATCATTACATCATAACTGATTCTCTTTGGCCTCTCTTTAACTCTCAATAGTCTGCTGCATATCAGCACTCATAATCAGCTAAGCGGCATGTAAGATGATGTCATAATCATTACATCATAACTGATTCTCTTTGGCCTCTCTTTAACTCTCAATGGTCGGCTGCATGTCAGCACCCAGTCAAATTAATTTCAAAACATTCAACAACTTACCCGTATAGTTTTCTGGAAATTGATACTCAGGGAATTCAGAGATCGATCAGTCCCAACACGAGCGAGGTGTGAGTGGAGCTTAGCTTGAGATGGGCGGGGCATAGCTAAAACTGGAAGGGTTCATTACAGGCCATCCAGGCTGACCCTCTTAGTGCAATGATGTCACAAATCTAATTGTGTCTGTACACATTTTGAAAAACAGTTAATGTCTTGATAACTACAACTTGCAGCAAAACTGTTTACAAATTGAAGATCAGTTAATGTCTTGATAACTACAGCTTGCAACAAAACTGTTTACAAATTGAAAATCAGTTAATGTCTTGATAACGGTTATCAAAACATTAACTGATCATTTGGAAACAGTTTTGCTGCAAGCTGTAGTTATCAAGACTAGCTCTAATAGGGGCTAGAGTTACTAAAGGTAGTTCTGCAGAAAATGTGAGCAATGAGTGTTACCCCCGCCCCGCCCGCCCCGCCCTTACACTGTTCAGTTAATATTGTTATATATGGTTATCGCTTTATTTAAATGTACTAATGTACTATAGGTTGCGTGCGTGTGTCTGTTTGTGCATGCATGTGTGTTTTCGTGCGAGTGTGTGTGTCTGTGTGTGCGCATGCGTGTGTGTGTGTATCAGAATCTGTTCTAACTGCCCTCACCCACCCAGCCTATCTTTTACTAGCTATCTAGTTACTGCTCACTCTGACTGTGAATGCACACAATGTCATCACAATGTTTAACCCTTTCACGTGCAAATCCATAAAAGTAAATTTACGATATAAAACTTATTCTGTTGAATACTTTTTAATTAATTTTACTGGACATTGTTGCTGCCTAAGGCAGCAACAACTTCCAGTCAAATTCATTACAAAAGATTCAACAGTTTTCCTGTATGGTAACCTTGAAAATGAGATATGGGGAATTCATCAGTGAAAGGGTTAAATTGGATTAATCTATATTGTACAAATGTCTGAATAAATGTGAGTGTTTAAAAACATGTTTGTAATTTACTTTGTTCAAAGTCAAATCTATCTATTAGGGCTGGATGGTTTCCGGGAAATTACCAGCAAAAACACGCTATGCTGTTACCATCATCATTTCAGAATTTTATAACTTAACCCAATGTTATAACCTGACCAAATTTTAATGCTTGTCCAAATTTTACAAGTTGGTCAAATTTTACAAGTTGGTCAAATTTTACAAGTTGGTCAAATTTTAGATCACACACCTAAGCAAGAACAATCTGAGATTGCGGACCCGTAACCTCCCATTTTTGTCGCCTTGTAAAAAATCTTTTGAGTATAATGATTCATCAAATTAAAGAACAACTCAGATTTTGTAATCACCAATCTGCATGATTAATCCCTATGGGACCTAACATGTGTAGTTGATGTATCCAGTAATTCTCTTGCTCTTTTCTGATATGAGTTTTGTCAGTGTCCTCAGGGTCGTGAGGAAGAACTTGTATAATTTTATAGGACACGTTTTGACCATTATGATTGGGCAAATTAAATTGTTTTATTTTATATCGCCAAGATGTTCTTTCACGCGTATGTGCATTTTTCTTCATCCCGGCTACATGGAGCAACTAACCGTGGAGCAACTAACCGGGACCAAGAGTATAAAAGCAAGTACAAAACAAAGCACTGACATTCAGGTTTCCATCCAACTGATCAAGTATAAGAGACACTGGGAAGATTTCATGACCGGTCCAAACCTATTCTTTTTCAGCCAAAATTGTAGAATCCTAATGTTCAGTCGCACCCTTTGATTTTAGCCAAAACCGGCCCCTGTTGTGGTCTTGTGGAATGTCCATTTGCAGGTCAAGGGAATACAAATTTTGAAAATTCACAACTGGAATGACTGGCTCGATAACCCAGCCAGTCATTCCAATGATAAATTTTCAATAATTTTATTCTCTTGTCCTGTAAATGGACATTAAATAGGCAGATATTTACATTTTCTTGACCAAATTTGACCATTAAAGGGTTAAACTGAGCCAAATCAGACCAGTTCATTCAGAGATATCAGATCCAGAATTTGATCCGATCTAGATTTTTTGATTGTCCGGATCACCCAAATTTGTGGGCTCCTAGTATACGGTCACACCGTATCCTGTGTTGTATTTGAGCCAAAACGGACCAGTAGTTTCTGAGATATCCAAAGATGAAGAACTTGATCTGACCCGGAACCGACTATCTGCATCATAAGTCATCATGGGCAAAGTCTGGATCCGGATCCGGCTATCTGCATCATAAGCCATCATGGCCAAAGGCTGAACACGGATCTGGCTATCTTGGATTTCGGCCGATTTTTAGAAATGTCTAAAAATCCTCTCCGAAACCGGTTGAGGGATCAATTCAGATCTCATGAAATATGATCTAGAGCAAGAGCTGGCCCAAGTTTGTTCAAGGGAACTTGATTGACCAAATGGTTCAGCGGCCATCTTGGATGACCTCGTTTTCGGCAAAGATTTCCCCAAAGCCGCTGAAGCGATCAGGCCAAAATTTGTGATATATGATTAGGAACTAGGGTCTATTACAGTTTGTTCGAGAGAGGTTGATCCATCAAAAGACCTGGCTGTTCGAGAGAGGTTGATCCATCAAAAGACCTGGCTGTCGTGGGGAAATCAATATATAGCATATTTCCGAAAAAGTTGGTCCCGATCCCAGGATTCATAATAAGGAAAAGTTAGTTACGTCTCCGGGATGTAGAAATTGTTTGAGTGTAGCTTTCGAGACCATCTCGGTCGCTTCTTCAGCACTAACTGACGGTCGCTGATGTCACTCTGGTCAGTTCTTGTGGAGTCACGTGACAGCATGGACTGGTAGACTGCTGGTATACGGAATATATATAGCGTGTTTGGCGGCCATATTGGATTTTTTTATTTGATGGATTTTGAGGCCGAAATTGGTTTTATATGTTTTTGTGTATTGTGATTTCAAATTCGCCATTTTCAAGACTCGGATAAAAATGGTTTAGCGACCATCTTGGATCATTTACCCACCAAAATCTCCCATACTAAAGCAATGGGAAATTTAAAATGTATTCTCGTGTCATCTTGGATTTTGGTCAATTTTTTGAAAAATCTCAAAAACCGCTTGGGGGGATCAATTCAAAACGCATGAAATATCATCTAGGGCAAGAGCTGCACCAAGTTTGTTCAAGGGAACTTGATTGGCCAAATGGTATTTTGCCAAAACAACAGAACCACTGAGCGGATTGGGCCAAAATTTGTGAGATATGATTAGGCACTGAGTGCCATTAAAGTTTTTTCAAGAGAACGATCTACATCAGAAACATGACCGCAGTGGACCAATCAAAATGTAGCGTGTTTGGCGGCAATATTGGACTTGCAAAAATGTCCACAAACTCATTTAAAATACTATTAAACCACCCACCAACAATTTTGACAAAAATGGATAGTGCTACAAGGTGAGCGACACAGGCCCCTTGGGCCTCTTGTTATTCCATGTTTAAATACAGCTCCGGACACACAGACAATACCCGCTTCCCTTTATGGAGAAAGGGTAAATATTCATTTATTAGCTCACCTGGCCATAATGGCCAAGTGAGCTTATACCATGGCGACCGTCTGTCCGGCGTCCGTCTGTCTGTCAATTTTTTCTTTAAACAACAGCCGATTTCAATTATATTTGGCAGGAAGTATCCTTAAGGCCTACAGATCCAAATTTGTTCGGAAGAAGCTGATCGGCCCATTTGGCCACCGGCCACCTTGGATTTTGGCATATTTTTAATTTCTTTAAAAATCTCTGGATTTTGAAGCCGAAATCTGTTTTGTACAGGGTTTTGGGTATGCTGATTTCAACCATGCTATTTCTGAATCTATTGGATAACCGGTTAACCCTTTAGTCCTCATATCGGCCAAAAACAGCTACAGCATTGGTCTTGAGAAATGTCACTTTGCAGATCAAGAGAAGACTATTTTTGAAAATTTACAACTGAAATGACTGGCGCTATAACCGAGCCAGTCATTCCAGTGATAAATCTTCAAAATAGTCTTCTCTTGGTCTGCAAATAGTCATTTTATGAGAAAATTGAATTTTTCTTGAGTAAATTCAAGGGTTAATTAATGTGTAATTGGCTATTCCTATTAATATGGACCCTTAACCAGGCTAATGGTTAAGTCCATCTCCAGCATAATGACAGATATAGACTGGCACCAGTCTATAATCCCTCATAGTGACGCTTGTCACTAAGCGCGCTCGCGCATGCGCACTGGAGCCCAAATAGGAAACAGATTCACTTTTCAATTATTCTGCAAGCAGAACAACTGCTAAAATATTCTCTAAGAATTTTTATGCTTTGCGCTGCGTCAGCTACACTATTGTCTTTTATATTACCAAGGAATATGCCTAATATGAATTCAATCCTCCCTAAGTTTTGTTTAGGAAGTTTATTAGTGGTTATATTGTATTTTATAACTATGTTCATATTGTTACCGGTTTTCGTGAAAGATCAAATTCTCGTTTCGTGGTAACTTAATTACTATGCCTATATCATCATCATCATTCTCTAGTGTTCGACAAGCGCCCTTATCAATTTACTTCTAGTGCATTATAAAGATTTTCATTCATCCCTATGCAAGTTTGTTTTCTTGTCGGTAGGGATTTTGATTTCTAATTTGAACTTTTTTGCCTTTTTTAGAAGTGCGTTTTATGTTTCTAGTCTCCTTTTTACGATTTTCTAAGCGGTAGCTATCATTGTTACGCTTTTTTCGTTTTAGGAGTCTGGTAAATTGTCAGATAGCATTTAATGTACGTCATCGATTTGTGATCGCCATCACTCAGCTGAATTTGCCGGACATGTCTGTGTGAAATGTCCTTTTTTGTACCCTCATACTGGTCATTACGGAGGGGGAATTCTCTTTGCCGAATTCAGATGCCGTACTAGTTCTATTGCGAGATTTGAGTCATTCGCGTCGGTCTTAATCAAATCTCTGGACGAAAGGATATCTTCTGATTTAAGGAAACTAAGAAACAGGATGTTTCTTCCAGTTCTGACGATAGCCCGAGGACTAGCGGGCGTTCCCGCAAATGGGAGAAACCGATCCCTCTAACCTATGCAGGTTAATAAGTTTCCTTAGCAAAAGTCTTGAGCGACCAAGCTCTCGAAGGTGGGCTCGTGTAGTGCACTGGGTCAAACCCACCTAAGACTTGAGGGTGACGGGCATAACCCACAAGCAGTGGTGGCGGAGGCTGAGGCTGACGTCCATAAGGCTGGTCCTTATGATTATGCCAATTTTCAATATTCCGGTCGTCAAGAAAGAATCCTGCTAATGGGGGAAACCGTTCCCTCTAACCTCGATGCAGGTTAATAAGTTTCTTTAGCAAAGTCTAGAGCGACCAAGCTCTCGAAGGTGGGCTTGTGTAGTGCACCGGGTCAAACCCACCTAAGACTTGAGGGTGAAGGGCATAACCCACAAGCAGTGGTGGCGGAGGCTGAGGCTGACGTCCATAAGGCTGGTCCTTATGCTAATGCCAATTTTTCGTTTATACTGGTCGTCAAGGTACTTTGTAGATCGCCCATTGCCAAGAATCCTAGTCTTGCTAGTTCTTCCGGTTCCGTTGTGGTGGACTCGGGTCCTCTGGATTCAGGTTTACTTCCTTTTTTCGCTTCTTCCGCTCTATCAGATTCCGTTTTAATTTCCGGTTTAGCAAGACATCCGGGTCTTCAGGAGCTTGTTCTTTCTTCGGTTGCATCCGTTTCCGGTAGGACTTCGTTTTGTAGGAAATTCAGGTCTTCAAGATCCGGTTCCTAGTTCCGTTTCCAGTTTCATGAGCGCTTCCGGAAGAATGCATATCCGGGTCTGTTGGACCCGGCATTGCATTGTTCATCAATTTCCGGTTCCGGTTTTTCAGCTTCCTCTTCCGGTAATTCTGTACATCCGGGTTGTAGGATCTTGATCAGTTTCCGGTAGTATACTTCTGGTTTATGCATTTCCGTTTCCTTTTTTCCACATCCGGATTTCATACAGCAGGGGATAGGGTCATTTCCGGTTTTTCATGGATCTTTCTGGTGTTCTGGGGCTCGAGATTTGCTGGGTATTTTGGGGGAAGTTTGGCTGAGGGTTGTTGGTGAAGCCACCGGCAATTTTCAGTCGGATTATTCCCAGACTATTCGGTGGGTCTTGGGTTTTTGCTCGTTGAGGTTGTTGTCTGGCGGCGGGCCGGTTGGAGTGGGGTGGGGGGAAAAGCGGCCGAGAATTTTTGGATTTAAGTAGCCACCAACTATTTTCAGTCAAAATGTTTTCAAAATATTTTGCAAGTCCAGAGATATTACAGTTGGAATATGTTGTCTGCAAAATTCAGTATTCAGACAGTTAATATCAAGTATCAGTGTTCAGTCTTTCCTTTTATTGGGATTTCTAACACAATGTCATTTGTTATTACAAAGATGAAATTATTTATGCTAAGACTATAAATATAAGAATCAATAAATATATTAAAATCTTTTAAGTTTTCTGCCTCTTGGCATAAATATCGAATTGTATAGGATATCTAATTTATCAGCAAGCCCGAGCGGCTAGGCAACCGTTGATGTATTCAATACAATTTTTTATTAAATCTCCATTATTATACGATTTTTAAATTAGATAGTCTAATGTTTGCCATAGTTCTCTTAACAGGACCTTGTCATGCATTATATTCGTAGAATTGTGATGACGGTCATCACTAGTAAGTTTCCCTTAGTTCATGTAGATCTCAGGCTCATGATTTGGCTATATCTTGACTCTAAGCACTCCCATAGACTTACTATGGGTTTTTGGTATGTCACGATATCTGGTTAAATCTCTATAAATAAAATTATGTATTATTTTTGCAGTCTTTAGCATTTTTAATAAGTTAGGCTATACTGATATGAGCCTTTTTTGTCTCCATTCAGAGTAAGCAGTATTATTAAAATATCCATAATAATCGTGAGTTACCTCTTTAGTGATGGCTAAGCATTATGATATAGCCCAGGAATTTTGGTTGGAGCATCATGGCATATATAATCTATGTGTTTTCTATGAGCAGTCCTCTTTAGCATATAGTAAGTTTGCCACTTCTTTAAGGGCGGCCCTTATCAAAAGGGCTAGATATTTTTGGATCTAAAACCCTTCTCTGTAGTCTCTTCCAAAATGGTCTTCTGTTCCTTCTTATCAGAAGCTATTAGCTTTAGAGGGGTTGTTGTTTTCTATGATTGTCAAGGAGTCTATAGAAGAGTCTCTTCTTTGGAAAGTAGATCCAGGCTTCTGTTCATTGGTTGGATTGTCTGATAGGCTTCTAAATCTCGATTCGTTCAGTCATTGCCATGGGGTTTTCTTTAATTTTTAGGGGGAATGAGGTTTAGTCTTATGGATCGTCCTCTAGTAGATCTGTTTGCGGCCTCTGAATGCTCAGATCTTCTCTTACATGTCTCCTTTTCCGGACAGTCAAGCCCTGGTGGTGGATGCTCTGTCTCAGTACTGGACAGGAATGTTCGCCTATGCCTTCCCTCTAACGATTTTGATTCAGTTAGTCTTGAAGGTCAAGGATCAGGTTTGCGAAATTCTTCTGATAGCTCCCTTTTGGCCAAAGAGGATTTGGTTTTTAGACCTAGATTTTCTGGTAGATTTCCCTAATCTTCTTCCAGTATACCAGGATCTTCTATCTCAAGTAAGAGGTCTTTGTGTGCATCCAAATCCAATAAATTTTAGTCTGTGTGTCTGGAGAATCTCGAGTCTGAGGTCCTCGAGAATAAGGTTTCTTCTGATCTCAGGAAATTATTGACTGCCAGAAGGGATTTGACCCGTCGAGTTTACAAGGGTCGACTTAAAATTTTTGGTGAATGATATTCAGACCAAGGTTTCGTGCCCGATTCTGTTTCTATACCCCAAGTATTAGATTTTTTATCTTATCTGTTTGATTATTTTCATTTGTCAGTTATTACGGTCAGGGAGTATAGATTTTCTCTGGTGTCATCCCTTCCTTGTCTTCTGTATGCTGATGTCAAGGATACTAAGACTCTTAATAGCTTTATTAGAGGTCTAAGTAATATTCATCCTCCGATTGCTAAGCCTTTACCATCCTGGAGTTTGGCTCTGGTTCTTCAAGTTTTGGCAGGTCGCCATTTTGAACCTATTTCTTCTATCAGTTCAAGAGATTCATGCTCTTTCTGCTGATAAGGAGAGATGTATAGTTTCAGGAGACGGTTTGGTTTTATATCCCAGAAGGAATTTTGTATTTAAAACTCAATCTAACCGCTTTCCTGCTAGTCCGATCATTTTAAAATCTTTTTCGTCTTTCGTCATCCGATAAATTTTGGTGTCCTGTTAGGGCATTAAGAACCTTCAATCAGCGATCAGATTTTATAAGAGTCGATCCATCTCATTTATGGCTTTCCTACGCGGAAGAGTTATCTAAGCCGGTCTCAAATTCTTCGATTGCCAGATGGATTTGTGAGACAATTAAGGTTTGTTATGAGATAGCCTCACTGGATCAAATTAATCTCTCCCATATTAAAGCCGATGACGTTAGAGGTATGGCTACTTCTTTCGCTCTTTTTGACGGTTTGTCTTTAGATGAGGTCATGCAGGTGGCAAGATGGAATTCTGAATCCACCTTTACATCCTTTTATCTCAAAGACCAGAGTGCAGCAGCTTCCTTCTTTCGTAACATTACCATTTTTGACTAAAAAAGGCGAAGACTATTTACCAAGCACTTCCCACCATTTTCGTTAGGACTCTGCATCTGTGAGAAATGGTGAGTCTTCTTTTGGTTTTTATTTATTTCTTTAAGTTCAAGTTTTCCTTATTTGCTAATCACGGTGTGATTGAGCTAAATGCACTATTATGTTATGTTATTAACATTTGGATAAGATTGGTTTAATTTTTATCCTTGTTTGTTGATTCTCAAATCTCCTCCCACCTAATGTTTAAATGGGGCACTGACCAAATCTATGGGTTTAGCAAGTAGTGATTGAACGGTAATGGATGTTTTTGTGGTGTAATAACAACCCCCCACAGACCCCCATTGTGGGTTGGTCTGTTGTTTTATTAACCACTATAAAAACATACTTACCGTTCAATCACTACGACCCGGCCTCAGCCACCCTGCGTGGTAAGATTTGAGAATTGGACTTTAATATTTAGCACTTAAATTTAGAAAATTGAATCTGTTTCCTATTTGGGCTCCAGTGTGCATGCGCGAGCGCGTTTAGTGACAAGTGTCACTATGAGGGATTATAGACTGGTGCCAGTCTATATCTGTCATTATGTTGGAGATGGGTCCATATTAATAGGAATAGGCATGGGGGAGGTGTGTATGTAGGCATAAAAATTTTATTCTGATAGCTAAATGCAGATAATTGATTTAGCAAGTAGTGACTGAACGGTAAGTATGTTTTTATAGTGGTTAATAAAACAACAGACCAACCCATATTGACACATGACAGCTTTTATTGCCATAGTCATGGTAGTAGATAAAAAACTAAATTAACTGATTAGCCTTTTCCCTCCAAGTGCTGCCTAAATCTTTAAGATATGTATTATGTGCTCTGACGTCTATACTGTTAAAATATTTTGAAATGTGTTTGATTCATTGAAAGTTGTTGCTGCCTAAGGCAGCTATGACTCCGTCAAATTATTTTCTAAATAAAATCCAGCATCACAATACCCATCCATGCTCATGTTAGCCAGGTGTACATGCTGTAAAATCTGAATTATTCAAAGTGCAGATTTTTTTATATAAAGGATTACTCTGCATTCTGATTTTGAATTCAGCATAAGAAGGGCTATAGGGTCAAGCCGTGGTCGCAGCCATTACGTCAGTTGCTTTTGTTGGCGTACAACAAAGGTCAGTCAACATAATGGCTGGACATTTACTGATGGTAGATACCATTGATGTTATCATGATATGAACACTGCACAAATTAGTCTTGAATCATGGCCATTAAAGGTCATAAGGGTGCTCGAGTGCACAGATCAGTCAACATCAGTGATATCTACCACAGAGTTAGGAATTATGGTATGCCGGGCCAGGATTGGCTGAGGTGAGGGTTGATGAGTGTGCTATATATTTGCATGTCTTGCGCAAACGGGATCTACTTTTTGAGATCACTTAGATCTCTTTTTGGTTCACTTTTCGGTCCACTTTTTATAGCATAAACATGAATGTTGGATATTAGTTAACGGTTTTAGTCAGATTATAGTTAAGATTGTTACAGAGAATAAATTCACAGTATGATACAAGTTTGAAGTTGCTGTTTGTCGATACAAGCATTAATAGCTAGATTGATGCAACAAGACCAGAGAGAAACACTTTGGCATGAATCTAGGAATCTTCGAGAAGTCAGATGGCCCGGGGACGGATATAAATATTTGATCACAGAATCAAAGGCGAGCCGCATCCCCAACTTGAAGTCAGATAAATTTTAAAACCAATGAGCTGCTGCTGGTCCAGAATTTATAATGTGTTAAATGGATGGTATGGAATTCATATATTCAGTTGAACTTGCTATAAAGACCACCTGTATTAACCCTTTGACTGTTGAATTCCCTATATTTTCAGGACATCCATACAGTAAAACAGTTGAATAGTTTGAAATAATTGGACTGGACGCCATTGTTGCCTAAGGCCGACTTCGAGTCAAATTAACTTCAAAATATTCAACAAAATAAGTTTTATATCATAAAGAATATACCTTTTCCAGGATCTATGGGTGAAAAGGTTAAGAGACCACCTGCAGTAAAGACTATTTTCTTCATTCTACCAATTAAGCAATGTATTTGAAACTTTAGTAGCCCTTTAATGGTCAAGCCGGCCAAAACCTGCCTCTGCAGTGGCCTGGAGAAATGTCCATTTGCAGACCAGGATGATTATTTTTTTTTAATTTTCACATCTTGGCCTGTAAATGGCCATATACTGAAAATTTAAATTTTACTGAAAGATCTTGATATGAATGCAATTTTATGCATTGACAAGTACACATATTGGTGCAAGGCATCAATGGTAAATAGCGTGCCCGGAGATTATTATAATTCTGAGAATAAACTCACCTGTTTCATGAAAAAAATTAAGGTATATAAAGGCATACAAGCCACTCATGACAAGAATATAGGCCGACAATACCACAAAAGAAGGAATATTTCTTGCAAAAAGATATGGGCAGTATTAGTTATGGGCTAGGAAAAGCAGCTTATATTTTTGGTCAGTCCAACAATTTTTCCATCCATCCTTTTTCTCCAGGCCAAACTCCTTAACAGAGAGAGGAACAGACAGAATTAAGAGGAGCCAGTGATGAGAAAATTGCACTACTGCATCAACAGAGAGTAACAGATCAAATTTGGGTCATTAGGTATCAACAACTTGTAAAGATAAAGAAATCAACAGAACTGGCAACCCAGTCAGTAGAAAATCGGCGCAAGAAGCAGTACAGACCCTGCCACCCATTCAAACATATTAAAGAAGACTGTAAAGAATATTTTAAACCTAAATCTTGATACCTTCTTAAACAGATGTGAAGCGCTTATTACCCGGAAATATATTGGTGAAATATACACTGCAATGGTGCAAAGCACCCCGATCTGTACCGACAGATAACCTTTTCAACAAAGTTAAGTGGCCAGGATAGAACCAATACCGTGAACCTAGTTTACTCCAACGAAAATGATATAGTAGAAAACATTCCGACTGAAGACCCAGTGGGAAACAGCCACGACATCATGATCTGTTTCATTTAGCTATCGTATCTATGTCACCTATTAAACAATATCTTTACTGGAAACTGACAAACTATTAAATCAAATATTTTTCCTCGACAAAAAGGCCAAAACAGGCCTCAACCATTGTAATGATGACGATCTTGTTGACCATATGTGCAAATGTTAGCGTTACCATTACACGCGGCTAATAATATGGGATATATAGAAATATTTTCACATTAATATAATAAATATTTGGTGGTAGAATTATTACAATATTTCGCACAGCACGAGAACATAGTGAGTTCTACATGGCCTTATGTTCGAAAACTGGCTACAAGGCATGTAGAGATATTCTGGTACCGAATATAGTACATTATTGGGATTTGACAATGGTGTGCCACTACTAAATTGCATATGACGAAATTACTGTATAGTAAACATTTTTTAAACCTTTGATACTTTACTAGTATTTATTTTATTGACGCACTGGCAATGCGCAGCTTCAATTTCCACATGGTAACCAGCCGACAGTCATGCACCCATTAGTTCAATTTGTTGATCACCTCCCCGGTCGAGGATCGAACCATCATACTGCAACTCTGCATGGCATCAGCAACCAGACATCTTTCCACTGGACCACCGCGCCAAGACAGAAAATCATTGATCTGGCAGAATTTGCGCCAATTTTCGGTATTGAATTGTGTACTATGAAATTATGTTCCTGTAGAATTTTTTTAAATTCGGAATACAACTAGCATATTTCCTATAAGTATTTGTGGGTGAAATTCTGGGGGTGAACGTATTGCAATGAAAACCAAGAATTAGCCTAAGTTTGAGCTTATTTACTTTACAAAATTTTTTAATTTCACTACGTCGTAAGCTTATGCCTATACCTATCTAAACATATGGGTGATATTCTGGGCCGAACCCATTATGAGTGATATGTCAGGACATATCGACACCTATCTGAATGTGGTGAATGTGAACCAACCATATTACAATGGGGCCATATGGCGAATATGTAACTATATATTACCAAATTACTTGATGGTAGAATCGTGCAAAAGCAGTAGTACATATTCAGTTATATACAGCTTTATGTAAAAAAAATTATTACAAACCGAGAACTGTGATTCTAATACTGAATATAGTAAATTGTTAGCATTTGACAACTGTCTGTGACTACTAAATTGAATATTACGAAATTACTACGTGCTAGAAATCTCAAGATTCATTAGTGTATTCATATCCCTAACTAGAAATCTCAAGATTCATTAGTGTATTCATATCCCTATCTAACCATATGGGTGAAATTATGTAGCCACACATATTGCAGATGGTATGGTATTGAAAACCGCAGATCTGTCAACATTGGAACAAATTTATGCGATGAAATCGCATACTACGAAAATACTTCACATTCGAATTCTTTTAAATTCCCAATGTAACTAGCATATTCAAACTACTATACGTCTATGTGAGCAAAGTGTCACCGAAAACCATGAATACACCATCATTTAAGCTAAATTTTGCATATTAAAATTACTTCATCTAGAATTTGTTAGATTCGGAATATAACTAGCTTATAGACTAGCTCAAGTCTATGTCGGGTAGATTATGGGCTGAACATACTACAGACAATAGGGCACTGCAAACTGTGGTGGTTTATTAATACAATGAACCTTTCCAGTTTAGCTATGCCCTGCCCATCTCTAGCTAAACTCCACCCATACCACTCTCGAGTTGGGATCGATGGATTTCTGAACTTCTAGATGATAAATTTCAAGAAAACTATACAGGTAAGCCGTGGAATATTTTGACACTAAATTGGCTGGGTCCTGTTGCTGCCTATGCCAGCAACAGCGCCAAGTCAAATTACTTTCAAAATATTCAACAGCATTTTTATTAAATAACAAAAACATACAATTCGTACAACGTGTCAGATTATTAAGCATTTAAGATGGACTAAATCGAGTTTATTATGACATTATCCTACACGTCACTTAATTAATTACGACATCATATGACGTAATATGATGGATAGACAACCTGAAAAGGCCCATTAGCAAGTGGTATTAATTATTCTCGCTCCGTCAGAGGATGAGTGTATTGTATTCGGGTCTACGTTCGGGATGGCAAGGGTCTATAATCTATGATTGGCCTTGTTAAAATATGTGACCTATAAATACGGGTGCTCTCTTAATACAAGTGGTCCATATTGTGTGGGCCACGCATTAACAAGTGGTATTAGCCCTGTAATGCTCAATTTGGTCATGCCAATTTCAATAGAGGGATCCATTTCTAGGTATGCCACGCCTATTTCTAGCTAAGCTCCACCCCTTTTTTGCGTGTTGGAATCGATGTCTATATATACGCTGAATAATGAATTCCCAGACTTCCAATTTCAAGGTAACTATACAGGTAAGCTGATGACTATTTTGAAACTGATTTGACTGGGTGCAATGAAAACCGTGAATCGGTCTAAATTTGAGGCAAAATTATTTCATGTTAGATAGTTTTAAATCTCACTACTCCGTAAGCATATATATGCCTATACCTATCTAAACATATAGGTGACATTCTGGAGCCGAACCAATTATGAGCGATATGCCAGGACATACCGACACCTATCTGAATGTGGTGAATGTGAACCAACCATATTACAATGGGGGCCATACGGCAAATATGTAACTACCTACGATGTGATTACTTGATGGTAGAATTGTGCAAAAGCACTAGCTCATATTGAGTTATATACATCCATATAAAAAAATTATTACAAATCGAAAACAGAATGATACTGAATATAGTAAATTGTTGGCATTTGACAACTGTCCGTGGCTACTAAATTGAATATTACGAAATTACTACATGGTAGAAAACTCAAGATTCATTAGCGTGTTCATATCGCTATCTAACCGTATCGGTGAAATTATGTGGCCAAACCTATTGCAGACAGGTAATAGTAGGGCATTGAAAATCCGCAGATCTGCCAAAATTGGAACGAATTTACGCGATGAAATTGCATACTACGAAATTACTTCACGGTCAAATTTTTTTAAATTCCCAATATAATTATCGTATTCAAATCCCTCTATGTCTATGTGAGCGAAGTTCTGGAGCCGACCATATTACATACAGACAGTAGGGCACTGAAAAGCGTGAAAAACCCCAACATCTAAGCCAATTTTTGCCTAATAAAATTATTTCATCTAGAATTTGTTAGATTCGGAATATACCTAGTATATTAAGGCTCAAGTCTATGTAGGTGAAATTATGGGGCTAAACATACTACAGACAATAGGGCACTGAAAACTGTGATTTACTGGAGATTTAGCAAATTATCGGCATGAATTTGTGCACTACGAAATTACTTCATGCTAAAAATTTGTTTAACCTCAATCCATTACTTCACTAGCATATTGATATACCTATCTAACTATATGGTAGAAATTCTGTGGCCAAATTTCCTGTAGACGTTCTTAACTTAGCACATGCATAGGCCTACACTTTCGGTTGATTTCTGTATTCAACAATCTGCTACAATATTATTGACAGCCGTTTTGACTGGAAATTTGGAACATTGGTAGTCTATCAATACTGCTACATAATTGCATTGACCCTACATGGATTTATTCCCATGGATGGATTAAAGACAAACGGATACTACTGATAATCACACATCCATTATTCATTCATATCCCGCGAGTTCTCTTTCGATACGAGATCGAGAACTGTATCTCGTATGTAGGGGCCTATTGAGTAGCCAATGACGTAGTGATTTCACGATCCACAGTGTTGCTCTTACAGTCTGCTACGGAGATAGAATGGGTCCTGGTCTATCTGGTATCTGAAGTTGAGTCTGTGTAACAGTCTAGTCATGGTGATAACGTAAGAAGATGACCGGTCATTACATTAGAGGTGTAGTTTCGAAGAAGCCAAGCTTTTATTTTTAGATGGACCCATTATTGTTAGCGAACTCTGTCTCCTTTTTCGCTCTCTACAATATTATTATGCATGTTTTTCTTTTGAAATTTACCACACACATAGTACGCCTCAGGACTGTCTGTAACAAGTCTGTAATTTTTACCATATCTCGAATGCAATGAATGTGAAACATACTATAATACAATACAAGAAACGTTAAACAGACATGGTACATCATCGTCGTCCTCAAAATTTATTAACCCTGTGTTACCTAAATTGAGTCAAGAATATTAAAAGAATATTTGCTTATTGAGTGCCTATTTGCAGGCCAATAGACGACTGTTTTGAAGAGTTACTATTGGAATGACTGGCTCAATTATCGAGCCAGTCATTTTAGTGGTGAATTTTCAAAAACTCCTCTTGACCTGCAAATTAACATCCTCAAGATCACTGTAGAGGCCGATTTTGGCGGCCTCATGAAAGGGTTAAAATACATTAAGAGAAGATGATAGGCTTACATGGGCAGTTGTTGTCGTTGCAATACTTAATACAGGTCTATAATAGCAACAAGTAGGTAGGTAGGGTGGGGTGAGCTACCAGTCAAAGTATTAAAAAGACATTCGTATAGTTGTCTTTATCTGAGATATTGAAATTTCGGTGTTAAACATTCTAAAGGATTTTGTTAGAAAAACACACAATTGTGCCCAAGTATGTCACATCTTGGTGGCGGTTGCTTGAAATGACTTCCATAGGCCTAACGTTAGTCAATCGGTCACTGAATCCGGATGGTTTATTAATACATTAATACCGCGCTTGTGTTGGTATCGATGGATCTCGGAGCTTCTTGACTATCAATTTCCAGAAAACTATACAGGTAAGGTGTTGACTATTTTGAAACCAATTTGACTGGGTGCTTGTGGCAGTAACATCGCCCAGTCAAATTACTTTCAAAATATTCACCAGAATGTTCTGTAAATAGCAAAGACATACAATTCGCACAACATGTCGGACTATTAAGCATTTAAGACGGACTAAATCGAGTCAGTCATGACATCATGAATATGACGTCATCCTATACGTCACATCGTTGATTATGCCATCATATGACGTAATATGATGGATAGACAAATTGAAAATGCCCATTAGCAACTGGTATTAATTATCCTCCCTCCGTCAGAGGACGAGTATATTGTATTCAGGGCAACAATCTATGATTGGCCTTGTTAAAATATGTGACCTATAAATATGGGTGGTCTCTTAATACAAGTGGTCCATATTGTGTGGGCCACGCATTACCAAGTGGTATTAGCCATGTAATGCTCAATTTGCTCATGACAATTTCAATAGAGAGATCCATTTCTAGGTATGCCACGCCTATTTCTAGCTAAGATCCACCCCTTTTTTGCGTGTTGGAATTGATGTATATATATACGCTGAATAGTGAATTCCCAGACTTCCAATTTCAAGGTAACTATACAGGTAAGCTGATGACTATTTTGAAACTAATTTGACTGGTTGCTTTTAAAGGTTTGCTGCCTCTGGCCGCAACAACGCCAGGTCAAATTAGTTTCAAAATATTCAACACGATGTTGATTAAACAGTAAAGACATACAATTCGTACACTTGCCGGACTATTCAATGTTCATGACTGAGCTCGATACGCCATTCATTTACACATTTTGGCTTGTGACGTCAGCCTGTATATGACGTAATTGACTATGACGTGATATCCTTCAGTTACAGATCGAATCCAGCCATTATCATAGAAAATGACTGTTGAATAAATAGCAAAGACATACAATTCGAACAGCGTCTAGTCAAATTAGTTTCAAAATATTCAACAGCCTGTTGATTAAATAGTAAAGACGTGCAATTCGCATACTTGACTGGCTATTCAATGTTCCTGGTGGAGCTAGATACGTCAATCATTACACATTTTGATTGTGATGTCCAGCTACATCTGACTTAAATAATTATGGCGTCATGTACTGCAGAAACAGATCAGAAAAATCCATTATCATAGAAAATGTCCTATGTCTAATTGCCGTCCAAGAGACCATTGTGGTTTTTCTTTTGCAATTTACTATTGGAATTATAGGATCAGTTATCCAACCAGTCATTCCAGTGGTAAACTTTCAAAACAAGTTCTCCGGCGAGTAGCTAATGCAAATGGACATTTCTCACGATCACCGCAAGAAGCCATTTGTGGTAAGTTTGATAGAGTGCTAAAGTGGACATATAAGAGATGCCGCTCGTGGGCGTGTGCTTGAGTACTTTCATCTGCAGAAGGAATGATAACCGTGTTTTGTACGCAGTCCTCCAGCAAAAGAAGAGTACTTATTTAGAGTAGTTATTTGGAGTTCCGTTTATTAAAATAATTAAGCGGTCATCGCCGCACAAACTATTACAGTTGGACCAGAACAAATAAGAGAACTCACCATGAATCACGCGCATGAAGATACTAATTATGAGATATTTAGCAATCTAAAAATAGAGCCGTGTCTTCGCGCCGAGAATTATTAGATCTCGTATCGATGGAGATCTCGCGAGACACAGCCCCACAATCCCCTGCGCGAAATAGCCGTGCCTATAGGCAATTTTAGACGGCAATAAATAGAAGCATGCCCGTGGAGCGGGCACGCAATAATATATTATTGAAAAACAAATATTTACAAAACCGTTTTTTCATAAATATGTGGTTTTACGCTTTTCAAATTGTGTCACCGGTTTTCGAACCGTCATGCTTACAAAACCAGCCCTAGATATGATTAGGGACTAAGGGCCATTACATTTGTTCAAGGGAAGTTGATACGTCAAAAAACATGGCCACTGTGGACTAATCAAAATATAGCATGTTTGGAGGCTATACTGGTGGGGTTTTGTTTTTTTATGGATTTTGAAGCCGAAATTGGTTTTATGTAGGCTTTTTGGTATACTGATTTCAAATTTTCCACTTTCGAAACTGTATAATAAATGGTTTGATGACCATCTCTGGGGCTTCCCCTCCAAAAACTCCCAAACTAAAGCAATAGCTTGAATAGGAAATTTAGGTCTTCTTGAGAGCCCACAAATCGATTTAAAACTAATTTGGTACGAAATATCCTTGGGCCAACCTTGTTCAAGTAAAGCTATTCAGCGGACATCTTGAATTTTGTCCGATTTTTAGAAGTCTGAAAATCTCAGAAACCGCTTATGGATTGATATGAAACTCATGAACCATCATATAGAATAATATCTGAACGAAGTTTGTTTGAGGGAACTTTATTGGCTAAATGCTTCAGCGGCCATCTTGGATGACATACATTTTGCAAAAAAGACACCCCCCCCCACCCCGAACCACTGAAGTAATCATGCCAAAATTTGGGACCTTTAGCTCTATGAACCGTCATTAACGATGCACTGGCACTAGGATATAGCTCAGTCATTATCGGAATGTCAATTTTACTTTTCAGTTTTCGTCCTGAGTTGGGTTCAAACCAAGGCCATTCTGCGAAACCGTCCGCCTAGTGTTTGGGAAGCGAGTAGCCTACCTCTAGACCAGCATCCAGAGGACAAAGAAGAGGCCCACGGGGCCTGTATCGCTCACCTGCATCATAGGCAATTCAACTAGAAAGGCCATCAGCTATAAGTAGAACCCTAACAGTGTTGAAGAGAATTGTAACAAGAACTCAGCACCCATGTTGCTTAATGTATCAACTTTTCTTGAGCAAACTTTAATGGCCATTAGTCCCTAATCATATTTCCCATATTTCGGCCCAATCCGTTCAGGGGTTCTGGAGACATCGTTTTCATGAAAACCAGGTCATCCAAGATGACTGCTATGATGACTGCTAAAGCATTAGGCCAATCAAGTTCCCTTGAATAATGTTGGTTCATCTGTTGCTCTAGATAACCTGTCATGAGTTTGGAATCGATCCCACAGGCGAAGTCTGAAAGGAAGATTTTTAAAGGTGTTTAAAACAAAAACGGGAAAAGTTCAAGATGAGCGACCAGCTTCATTTGAACAAACCTGTATCTCTATGACCTAAGGATGCGTTCTGCCAAACATAGTTGAAATTGGCCCAGTGGTTCTCGAGAAGACTTTAACAAATTTCTATTGCTTTGGTACATAGAAATTTCTGGGTGGCAAATGATCAATGATGGCTGCTAAATCATTTATCCGAGTTTCGAAAATGGCAAATTTGAATTCAGGATACCTAAAAACCTATATAAAACCAATTTCGGCTTCAAAATCCATCAAATAAAAATATCCAATATGGCCGCCAAAACACTACATTTTGATTGGTTCATGGTGGTCATTTTTTTACTTATCAACTTCAGTTGAACAAACTTTAATGGCCCTTAGTCCCTAATCATATCTGCCAAATTTCACAGATTTTGGGCGAAAATGGGCTTTTTAACGCAAAAGTTCACGATTTTTGTCAATTTCCTCAAACACCATGAGTTTTTGTATTAAAAAGCCCATTTTCACCCAAAATATTGGACCTATAAAGGTGAATTATTTAAAAGGCACATCTATGTATCATAACTGAGGCATACACCAAGTTTCATTAAAATACCAAGCGGTTTTGTTTGATATGCTGTTTACAAGATGTTGTGGACAGACAGACAGAGACAGACAGACAGATGCAGTAATTACCATAGGGCTTCCGCAACTTCAGGTGTGGGGCCATAAAAATGGCCGCCATAGACCATTCAGAATTTAAGACCTTTACCTGAGGGCACCTTTACATGAGAGCATCTTAACCTGAAGACACCTTTACCTGAAGACACTTTTCCCTGAGAACACACTTATCTTTACCTGAGGACACCTTTACCTGAGGGCATCTTTACCTGAGGACACCTTTACCTGAGGGAATCTTTACATTGGACATCTTTACCTGACGACACTTACCTGACAACACTTTTACCTGAGGACACCTTTACCCTTACGTGAGGACACCTTTATATTTACCTGAGGACACATTTACCTGAGGACACCTTTACCCGAGAGCAGCGTTAGCTGATGGCAGATTTTAGATTAACACAAACATTAAACAACTGTTTTAAATAAGGTTAGTATTCTGTCTAGTCTGTTTAAAAACATTCATCAAAACTAGTCTGTGTGTGCATGTGTAAGAGTGTCTACGTGCGTGTGTACTTGCGTGTGTGCGCGAGCATGTGTGTGTGCGCGTGTGTACGTGCGTGCGTGCATGTGTGTGTGTGTACGTGCGTGCGTGCATGAGCATGTGTGTGTGTGTGTGTGTGTGTGTGTGTGTGTGTGCGTGCGTGTATGCGTGTGTATACGTGCGTGCATGCGCAAGCATGTGTGTGTGTGTGTGTGTGTGTGCGTGTATGCGCGAGCATGTGTGTGCGTGCGTACACAAGCATGTGTGTGTGTGTGTGTGTGTGTGTGTGTGTGTGCGCGTGCGTGCGCGAGCATGTGTGAGTGTGTGTGTGCGTGCGTGCATGTGTGTGTGTGTGTGTGTGTGTGTGCGTGCGCGAGCATGTGTGTGTGTGTGTGTGTGTGTGTGTGTGCATGCGCGTGAATGTGTGTGTGTGCGTGCGTGCGTGCACGAGAATGTGTGTGTGTGTGTGTGCGTGTGTGCGTGCATGCATGCGTGCGAGAGCATGTGTGTGCGTGAGTATGTGTGCGCGCGTGTGCGTGCGTGTGCATGCTCAATAATCAAAATACACAATGCAATTACTTATCTAATATATAAAATATAAAAGTTGTAAATATAAAAATATAAATATACATTTTCACTAAGTAATTTTAAAGCCAGTACTTATTCAGATATTATGCTTACATTCACAGAAAAATAGGAATAATATATGAATTAAGAGGCAGTGTTGAGGCAGGAATGTTTATGCAGGATATTGGGTGAATGTTGATGCAGGATATTGGGTGAATGTTGATGTGGGATATTTGGTAGGGCTGCAATGATTCATCGATGCATCGATGGAGCGCGATACTTTCCCCATGATACGAAACACGATACTTGTTTTCCGAATCGCGACACGGCAAAAAAAAAAATTCCAGTGAGATTAATTCAGTAAAATCGGATATGACCATTGATTTTAGACGTTAAACACTTGTAAACAATATGCGGATACAATAATCTTTTTAAACTACGATGTAACTTTACCTCGAGGAGGGATTTTAGTGCAGAAAATTTAGGGACAAGTCACGACTGTTAGTTATGAAATCTTGTAACGCCACATAAATTTTACATCGTTCTTGTTCAATTCTCACAATATTTTCAATAAATTGTCGCAAACATATTTAGTTCGGTCTTTAAACACTTCTACAACGATGCCGGCAGTGAAAATTCCTTAAATTTAATCCAAATTTCTCATGATAAAGAACCGTGGTGGGAGGCAATGAAACAGCTTTTACTGTTTATGTACTACAGAAGAAAAATCGCTTGTTTTTGTACGATGCGGAGGGTGTCTACGGGATCAGTGTGAAATACGAAAACAAGAGCGAGTGAGATACGAAAATGAGGCATCAAATTATCAAATCAATGAGCTCCTGACACACATAATATACACTATAGAGGAACTTCATTCATAAATGCACACTAATTGGAGTTCCATAAAGGGTGATTCCAACAGCATCCAATCAGATTATTCCGCTGACTACTACGTCATTAGACATTAGCTGGCTATTTTCCTGAGAATTGCCAATGGTTCGTGGGTTAGTTGAACTAATTTTATTTTGACTCGTAATTGCTGCACATTTGCGTGGAATTTTAAGAGCTGGTAAGTAAAATATAAAATGCCTGTCTCGAATTGCTGTAAATATTCGTAAATATGGCATTCAGAACCGCTGGAATCGGCCGTCTTACGACATTAGCCTAGTCACTCGGATATAAAAAATATAAAGCAGATTTCACAGAGCTACCGATTGGATGGTTTTGGCCAATACAATTCACTCGTTTTACGCCTGCTAAAAATATTTTACTTTGTCATTGTCATAGCTGACATGAAGTATCGCGATATGCATCGCATCGTGACAGGAGTATCGTGATACGTATCGTATCGTTGCTTAGTGTATCGTTGCACCCCTAATATTTGGTCAATGTTGATGTGGGATATTGGGTGAATGTTGATGCAGGATATTTGATGAATGTTGAGGCAGGAATATTGATGCAGGATATTTGGTGAATGTTGATGCAGGATATTGGGTGAATGTTGATGCATGATATTGGTGAATGTTGATGCAGCATATTGGGTGAATGTTGATGCAGGAATGTTGATGCAGGATACTGGGTGAATGTTGATACAGGATATTGGGTGAATGTTGATGCAGGATGATGCAGGAATGTTGATACAGGATATTGGATGAATGTTGATGCAGGATATTGGGTGAATGTTGATACAGGATATTGGGTGAATGTTGATACAGGATATTGGAGGAATGTTGATGCAGGATATTGGATGAATGTTGATACAGGATATTGGGTGAATGTTGATACAGGATATTGGGTGAATGTTGTTACAGGATATTGGGTGAATGTTGATGCAGGATATTGGGTGAATGTTGATACAGGATATTGGGTGAATGTTGATGCAGTATATTGGGTGAATGTTGAGGTAGGAATATTGAGATAGTAAGATGGAAATGTGGAAGTAGGAACATCAAGGAGGGGTTTTACGGTGAAAATATCAAGGCAGGAATGTTGGGACAGGAAGGCTGAGTTTGGAATGTTGAGGCCAGAACACCAAGGTGTGTTACAGTGAGAATATTAAGGCAGGAATGTTGGAATGGGAAGGTTGAGGTGGGAACATTGAGGGGGACTGTTATGGTGGGAATGTTGGGGAGGGGATGGTAAAGTGGGAATGTTGAGGTGATGTTAAGGCAGGAATGTTGATGTAGGAACATTGAGGAGGGGTGTTATGGTGGGAATGTTAGAGAGAGGATGTCAAAGTGGGAATATTGACATGATGTTAAAGGAATGTTGAAGTGGGAACATTGAGGAGAGCTGTTATGGTGGGAATGTTGGGGAGGGGATGTTAAAGTGGGAATGTTGAGGTGATGTTAAGGCGGGATTGTTGAGGTAGGAACATTGAGGAGAGTTACAGTGGGAATCTTACAGAGGGGATGTTAAAGTGGGAATATCGACATGATGTTAAAGGAATGTTGAGGTAGTAACATCGAGGAGGGGTGTTAAGGTCCGAATGTTGGGGAGAGGATGTTAAAGTGGGAATATTTAGGTGATATTGAGGCAGAAACACTGAGTGGAGTATGTGAAGCCGGGAATGTTGAGGCAAAAATGTTAAGTAGAGTATGTTACGGTGGGAATATTAAGGTAGGAATGTTGAGGTGAGAATACACAGGAGCAGATTTTGAGGCAGGAATGCTGATGAAATGGTGAGTTAGGAATGTCGGGCACAAATATTGATGCAGGAGTGTTGAGGTGGAAAATATTAAGGAGGGGATGTTAATGCTGAAATATTGAGGTGGGAATGTTGAGGAGGGGATGTTAAGGCTGAAATGTTGATGTGGGAATGTTAAGGAGGGGATGTTAAGGCTGAAATGTTGAGGAGAGAATGTTAAGGATGGGATGTTAAGGCTGAAATGTTGATGTGGGAATGTTAAGGAGGGGATGTTAATGCTGAAATGTTGAGGTGGGAATGTTGAGGAGGGGATGTTACGGCTGAAATGTTGACGTTGGAATGTTAAGGAGGGGATGTTAAGGCTGAAATGTTGAGGAGAGAATGTTAAGGATGGGATGTTAAGGCTGAAATGTTGAGGAGGGAATGTTAATGAGGGGATGTTAATGCTGAAATGTTGAGGTGGGAATGTTAAGGAGGGGACATTAATGTTGAAATGTTGAGGTGGGAATGTTGAGGAGGGGATGTTAAGGCTGAAATGTTGACGTTGGAATGTTAAGGAGGGGATGTTAAGGCTGAAATGTTGAGGAGAGAATGTTAAGGATGGGATGTTAAGGCTGAAATGTTGAGGAGGTAATGTTAAGGAGGGGATGTTAATGCTGAAATGTTGAGGTGGGAATGTTAAGGAGGGGATGTAAGGTGGGAATGTTAAGGAGGGGATGTTAAGGCTGAAATGTTGATGTAAGAATGTTAAGGACGGGATGTTAGTGCTGAAATGTTGATGTGGAAATCTTGAAGCAGGAATGTTTAGGCCTCAGTCATGAATGTTCAAGGGTTAATCACTCCGCTCGTGTCATTTCACAATCAGCTGGAGATTGTGTTGGAAAGAACTGACGAAGCGGTGTGAGGATGTGCCGCATGACGGAGACACTCCATGATTTCCCAAGTAGTTTCTGTCGCTGACACGGAGTCATGTTGCAGACATCAGTATAATGTTCAGGAAAACCAAACACTCTGTGATATAAACATGAATGTTAGCAATAAGATACATCCTGTCATATACACCTGTGAAAAAGTTAAGCACCAGCAAAAACAATAGAACATAGAAACATGATGGTACAACTAGGCTGCCATACTTTTTGTCCCCGCGTTAGCTGACGTGGCGGGAAACAGCACACGTGTTCAGTTATGTAAAAGTCCAGTTTGAGGTGTAGAACATTACATACAGATTTAGGCGACAAGATTAGGAATTTTGTGTTCATGACCGTGGTTTATTTGTACTGAGAGAATTAGCTCTTGATTGTGAACCGCTATGGCAAGATGAAGGTTAAGTGATCGTGTGAAATGGCAAATCATAGGCATGCATACCACTGGTATGTCATGCAGAGAGATTGGCAGACAGCTGAACATTAACCATAGTGTAATCAGTCGTTTGATTGCAAAACATGGGCAAACTAACGAGGTGAAGGACAGGCCTAGATCTGGAAGACCGAAGAAGACTACTGCCCGTGATGATCGAGCCCTAGGACGCCTTGTTAGGAGATCTCCATTCACCAACAGCAGAGTGCTCAGCCAGCAATGGGAAACGCGCAATAGAGTGTCAATGTCTACCGTCAAAAGGAGACTGTATGCTGCTGGCATGAAAGCTAGGAGACCTGTCAGACGTCCTCTCCTCACTGCACACCACAAAGATGAGCGTCTGAGGTGGTGCAACGAAAGAAGACACTGGAACATGAGATCCTGGAGACGGGTACACTGGTCCGATGAAAGTCGGTTCCTGCTTCATGCCACAGATGGTCGAACTCGTGTATGGAGGTCCAGATGCACGGCGTACGACCAACGTAACATCATGGAAGAAGTTCCATTTGGTGGAGGTTCCGTTATGATATGGGGGTGCATCTCATTTGATTGTAAGCTGGATCTGTTGACTGTACCTGGAACACTAAATGGACAAAGATATCAAGATTCCATACTGGATAGAGTTGTGGTTCCTCATTTTGTAAATCATGCACCTGGAACCCACCCTATATTCATGGATGACAACGCCCGACCACATCGTGCTACAGCTGTGCATGAATACCTCCGCCAGAATGCCATCGAAACCCTACCATGGCCAGCAAGGAGCCCTGACATGAACCCTATTGAGCATATCTGGGACATTCTGGGAAACATGGTGCGAAGGAGGGATCCTCCTGTGCAGAACCTACAGGAATTAACAGACGCACTCCATCTTGAATGGCAACGAATACCACAATGGCGTATCAGTCGGTTGGTGACCAGCATGAGACGTCGTGTCCAGGCCGTCATCCAGGCACAAGGTGGATATACCCGGTATTAATAATGACAGTCTCAAACTCGTGCACAGATGTTAAACTTCGTTTTCAGACACCATTAATGACAATCTAGCCACGTGTGTCAACTGTAGGGCAATAGTTGTCAGTTGTGTCAACGTAACCATATTCAGGCCTCGTTTTCAAGTTCAAACAAAAACATACAGTGTTTCCCCACCATCATAATCAGCATTCCTCTAGTTGCATTATTACCTCTTGCACTAAGATGGATGGGTACATAAATGTTTATGCTATTGCTTTCTTCATAGCACATGAATATACCCTCGCATGTGCGTAAAAATAGGGTGGTGCTTAACTTTTGCACAGGTGTATATAATACATGGAACCAATCTTAACATGGAACCAATCCCTATCCTGAGAGTCATAACATGGAACCAATCTCTATCCTGACTCAAAACATGGAACTAATCTCGCTCCTGAGTCATAACATGGAACCAATCTCTATCCTGACAGTCATAACATGGACCAAATGATTATCCTGACAGTCATAACATGGAACCAATCTCTCCTAAGCATCATAACATGGAACCAATCTCAGTCATGACTCAAAACATGGAACCAATCTCGCTCCTGAGAGGCATAACATGGAACCAATCTTTATCATGACAGTCATAACATGGAACCAATCTTAGTCCTGATAGTCATAATATGGAAACAATCTTAGTCTTGACTGTCATAAGATGGAACCAATCTTAGTCCTGACAGTCATAACATGGAACCAATCGCTACCCTGACTGTCATAACATGGAACCAATCTCTCCTGAGAGTCATAACATGGAACCAATCTCAGTCATGACTGTCATAACATGGAACCAATCTTAGTCCTGACAGTCATAACATGGAACCAATCTATGTCCTGACCATCATAATCTGGAACCAATCTCTCCTGAGAGTCATAACATGGAACCAATCTCAGTCATGAGTGATAACCTGGAACCGATCTCTCCTGAGAATTATAACATGGAACAAATCTTAGTTGCAACAGTCATAACATGGAACCAATCTCTATGCTGAGAGTCATAATATGGAACCAATCTCTCCTGAGAGTCATAACATGGAACCAATATCAGTCATGACTGTCATAACATGGAACCAATCTCTCCTGAGAGTCATAACATGGAATCAATCTCAGTCATGACTGTCATAACATTGAATCAATCTTTATCCTGCGGCATAACATGGAACCAATCTCAGTCCTGACAGTCATAACATGGAACCAATCTCAGTCATGACAGTCATAACATGGAACCAATCTCAGTCATGACTGTCATAACATGGAACCAACCTCGCTCCTGAGAGTCATAACATGGAACCAATCTTAGTCCTGACAGTCATAACATGGACCCAGTCTCTATCCTGACAGTCATAACATGGAACCAATCTCTATCCTGACAGTCATAACATGGAACCAATCTCTATCCTGACAGTCGTAACATGGAATCAATCTTAGTCCTGACAGTCATAACATGGAACCAATCTCTATCCTGACAGTCATAACATGGAACCAATCTCTATTCTGACAGTCATGTTGTCTTGGTCAGCTAATCGACATTTTCTGAGAAAGATAAAAATTTTCTTGAAGAAAATCGAGGATTAAAGGGTTAAGGTAGCACTTTAGTAATTTTGTTTAAAGGGACGCTAATCTCATCTCAAATGTTGTACTGCATTGATAGATTATAGTTTATAGATTCCATATCATTCTTATCATGTCACATTCCCTTATCCATATCACAATTATCTGCTTTGTAATATCATGTAAATGTTGATCAGTGATCGCTACCATTTTGTCTCCTCTAGCGATAGTGTGTGATGTCATGTAAGTGCCAATGCATTACATTCTTTAGTGTGTAATAATCAGCTTGTTGAATATTTTGAAAGTCATTTGACTGGAAGTTGTTGCTACAGCTTACCTGTATGGTTGCTTTTATACCACATTGTCAAGGTATAGCTGGAACCTCTATGACTGAGTGCATATACTGAGGCAGACACGCTAGATTTTTTCTAAAGTAAATCATGACAGCCATCATAAGCTGAAGAAATGTACCAACATTTAGCTAAAACCGTAATATCTTTCTTTGACTCGATAATAAGAAGCTTAAAATTCCATGCATAGTTTAGGAGTGGTTTATTAGAGATGAGGTTAGTTATTCTTTAAGAACCAAGATGCCCAGGCTTTGACACTCGGTTCCGCAACACCTACATGTAAAGCTCTTGAACCTAAATGTGCTTAATTCACAAGTGATTTCAACATATCATCTCTATAATACAAAATTTCCTGATTGAATGTTTTATTATTGTCAGCTCACCTGGCCTGGACCAATGGGTACTGGCCATCCCAGCTAACCTGGGCATGGCCCACCCAGTCGGGAATCATTCCCATAAGCGCACCCCCCTGGGTAGGGTAATAAGCATGTATGGGCCTATGAGAGAGATTTTGTCATCAAACGACTAAGTTCGTTAAGACGCGTAGCGTGCATGCGCGCACCCGTCGCTGTGTTGACAGAGCACGTATAGCACGACCAGAGGCAGGTGGCGCTTTTAGTGTACCAAGCTGGTACTTATAATATCTTTAATTTACATGTTTCTCATTGTTCTTGGTACCGATCAGGACCAGAATTTGACGAGCTTTCCAAAACTGAAATGGCCGAGTTATCTACGGAAAACCCCTTTAAATTGTGTTCAAAATATTGCCGTGACATCTTAACCACGTGTATGCGAAAGTTCTGGAATGTTCTAGAACATTCGTCTATGTCACTATTGGCTACATGCTGATTGGCTATTGCTCGGTAGTTGATTGGCTGAGGCTTATGCCTATGACATCGCGAGTAGTATAAAGGAGATAAAATCTAGAGATTGAGAGCATCCTCGGCCAGGGGCCGAACAGGCTGGATCTGCGTGCAGCTCTGACCAGGCAGGACAGTTATTAAGCATTTCACCTCTGTCTCAGCCGGCTTCTCTCCCGTAGTGCTGCAGCAGTTTTCCGACCCACCGCAACTTTAATTTTGTAAGCTCCCGGACAGTCACTCGGGGGCATCTTTAGAACTTTAAATAATATTGTTCACGTCTAATCAAGAACCAACAAGGAACAATATATTGCGGTGAGGACTTCTACGGCCTAAAAATGTGATTCTACAGATGTAGAGGTAGCGATGTTCTTTGGTGGATGACTCGCCGGATCTGCCTGCCACGCCGAAAAGTGGATATTCAACCACCGCAATGATGTCGTGTATGTTTATTTAAACTCTGTGACCACAGCAAGTAAACTTGGCCCGGTACGTCTTAAGAGCTAACTGACGTACCCCGCACCATTAAGCTTAGTTATGTATCTTCAACAGTATTCAACAACCCCTCCTGTTAACGGGTTGTTCTCAACTTTCATATTTACCGTCATTGAACGGGAACCTTTCTCATAACAGTAGTGTTATCGTAGAACTTACTGACCATTCGTTAGACATTCTTATATTGTGATTACCGTCCTGAGTTCGCACCGCTCCCGTCTGGATTAGCATGCGGGAATCCTGTATGTGGGAATCTACATGCGGAAACTCTTCCAGCTTCCAGAGAACGTGTCGACTCACGTCACACCAATGGTGACGTATCAATTTCAGTAACACGATAGCCCGTCCTAAGAATGGCTATTCAAGTAACTATACTTAACATCTTTAATTATTCTGTTAATAACAACTTTAATGATGGTATCTCATCTTTGTAAATGGTCCCGATGAATAAGAGGCACCGTAACGGTCTTAGGACTGCTAGTTATAATTTCTTTATCTGTTCATAGTTATTTTTATTTACTGTTTTCACTAACCGCACCGTAATAGGTCTAACAACCTGTACCATTATTGTTATCCTGATCAATTCACATTGTTATTACTTGTACTTGGTTAGATTTGTATATGGCTAGTAGCCATTCGTTGATATGTTTTGTTTATTTGTAGAAAACTTAGGACACTATACACTATACAGCAACATTTATATATGCATCACCTTCTCCCGCCACCAACAATTTTTCACTAAGGTCGCTGTCCGTGTTATAACTCTGTTTAGCCCGGCATGCTACCAACTAAACCTGACTACTCAGCTCCATAAGATGGGTTTAATATGATTAGAGACAATTTCTTCGTTAGGCGACACATAGTGTACGCCTCTTTTCCGGTAGTTGCAATAATCTAGCACTGCACTCCGGCAAGGTTGTGTTAAATTGGCCAACATACCTATAGGGCCTCACATCTATAAAGGTATTGTCTCTCTTCATGTTCCACTAAGCCTTATGGCTTCTTAATTGTTTGGATATCCCTATCCGCACCATGGACTGATCCGACCCTGGGAAACTCTTGGAGGTTTCCGAGCGGTGATGGCCAGGGTGCGGTGTCAAACACACCTCCCATGTATCTTCTGATACCTAGTAGTTAATTATCCTTGCCAATGTAGGAAGCACTGCAAAAACATATTATAATCTTTTTTTCATCTCTTAGGAGATCTTCCCCGCACCACAGTGCAGATCTGGGCAACTTGTGCATAAACCTAACATCAGGTCAAAAGTTTAGCTACGTAAGACTTGGTGACGGGCGAGATGCGCATCTCCACCGAATTCTGTAAGAATGTCTGGGCAAGATGTTGGTATCTGCCACGCCCTCATGGGAAGGACATTCATGGTGGGTATTCGTCTCTCCATCACCCACCATAACGATAGGTCAGTTGCTTAAACTTGCTTATGTGAAAAGTAGCCATTATCCTGTGACGTTTTATGTGGTTACAGGGTCGGGCATCTGAATTTTTACCAAGTTTGGACGGCTTACCTAGTAACATGTCTGTGCGCTGTCCTTGGCGGTAGATGCTTTCCAGGGCTTCTCACGGGAGGCGGGGCATCTGCGCCCTCGGACAGCCATGTATGAACCCCGCCAGTTGCGGCCTAAAATAGTTCTTGTCTTTAAAAACTTAATCGGAAAGTTAGGCATAGAAGAAGGCCCGCAGAAATACATGTGGCACCAACTAATACAGTATCTTGGACC
Source organism: Chaetoderma sp. LZ-2023a (assembly GCA_034401795.1). NCBI lineage: Eukaryota > Metazoa > Mollusca > Caudofoveata > Chaetodermatida > Chaetodermatidae > Chaetoderma > Chaetoderma sp. LZ-2023a. The sequence goes on from CM067361.1 coordinate 78,747,377, forward strand.
TACATAAGATGGTGACGTGGGAATCGCTCGTCCCATCTTCACGTAAAACGGCACGCAACACTTTAGTTATAGTTTCGCTAACATGGTCTTTTCTTTACAGCACTTTGGTTGAATATAAGGGTGGCCCTTTCTGGCCAATACTGTTTTCCCGCTTTAAGCGGTGGCAGCATTTTCCTGTGACAGAGGCCCATGCGAGGCACTTGCCTCTCGCAAGGATCCAGTGATGGCGGCCCGCGCGAGGCTACTACTTCTCACCCAGGAAAACAGCATCAGAAGTAATGCCCGTGTGAGACACATAGCCTCTCGCCCCGATAAAAGATATTTTTCGTTCCTTTTCAACTTAGAGGTATAATACCCTATATTAAGTTAATTAGTGATCTCGTATGCGGGAACCTCCTTTACGGGGGTACCTCGGCGGACCTGCGAGTCTGTGTGGTACCTCCGGGAGTCCCACGTTTAGAAGTTCATCAGGATATCTCTATGTCTTGTATTTTCGTATGCTCATTGTTATCTAGCAAACTTGATGGTCTGTTTAGATAAACTAATTGTATAGGCTTATTTAGGTTAGGTCACTATCAAATCTTGTAAGTCCATAGATCTCAAAATTGCTATGGACAGGCATACCGGTGACACCAACTTATGGGATGATACTGTGGTGTTTAATGTCCGCGACGATGTCGCACGTCCCCACTGGAACGATTGAGTTCCACCAGCCTTAGGAGCCAGTCTTTGTTACCCGTAGGGCAGTGTCGCATGGGATCCGTAACCCCGAGACCGTGAGCTAGCCAACGTCATCACTCGTCGTGTACATGCAATGCGGCGAGTCGACACCAGACACCGGAACAGCCTGCCGCTACCTCGCGAGCTACATTGCTAATAGCACACAACCAAGAAAGATTGACAACAAATCTGGAGATAGTTTTGAAAACTCTCACAGATTGAGCCTGGATAATCAACTTTCAAAAATCAGAGCCGACTACATCCCAGAAGTTTGTTTACTTGGCTATGTTCTTCAATCTCGAGATAGGATATGTTTATCCATCCCGGGAGAGAGTGGAGACTCTCCCCTCATGCATAAAATTGGTTTGCAGCAGTCGTTATATTCTAGCTTGAGTCTATCTGAAAATGCTAGGTCTGATGGTTTCAATGGAATCAGTCATTCCTCAGGTGGCCTTGCGCAGGTGGCTGATTCAGCTATTTCTCATGACCCAGTGGACGCAGAGTTCAGGATCTCTGGACTCGCGCATTCAAGTGTTGGATCCTCTCATTCATCACCTTCATTGGTGGATGGAGAGAGAATCTACTGGCAGGGGTCATGCTGACCCCTCTCCACCCTCAAATAATGATGTTTACGGATGCATCGATGGAGGGATGGGGAGCTTACCTGGAAGAAGCCACAATATCAGGGCTTTGGAATCTGGATCATTCAAAGGAACATATCAACATGCTAGAATTATGGGCTGTAATTCTAGGACTGGAACACTTCTTGAAGGAAGTGGAGGGAAAGTTTGTGCTGATACGTTCAGACAATTCAACAGTAGTGAGTTACATAAACTGCCAGGGCGGAACGAAGTCGCCCAGTCTCTGTATGATGACATGGAAGCTGCTTTGCTGGTGCATGGATCCGCCCAGTCTCTGTATGATGACATGGAAGCTGCTTTGCTGGTGCATGGATCATATGATCACCTTGAAAGCAGTTAATATTCTGGAAAGGCTGAATCTGTTAGCAGACTCATTGAGCCGAAGGATGAGCATTCTGCCTATGGAATGGCAACTAAATCAGTGTGTGGTGGATTATCTGTTCAATCATTGGGGAAACCACAAAATATACTTATTTGTGATGAAGAAAAATGCGAAGATGACGACGTATGTCCCTCCGATTCCAGATCCAAGTGCTATCGCAATAGATGCACTAGCTATCAGTTGGAAGGGAATGTATGCATACGCAAACCCAAGCAGGAGGAATGCCAAGTACTTCTGATTGCCCCAAATTGGCCAACCTGATCATGGTTTACGGATCTGCTGGACCCTCTCGACTGCAATCCGGTTCCTCTGCCTCTGATAAGACCATTACATGCAAGTCTCAACAGTCTGTACATGTACAATAAAAACAAGCATATCATATAATATATAACACAAAGCAGTGATACATACACATTAACTAAAATGTTGTTTAAAAATAAATGTTTTTAGGTTTGATTTAAAATTGATAAATTTAGTAAAAGATCTCAACTCAAGTAGAAGAGTGTTCCACAGTTTCGGTGCCACTACACTCATGGCGCGGTCACTGTACTTTTTCGAGGTTTTCTTGCCATGGGATTTATAAGAGAAGGGGGTGAGCTTCACCTCAACGCTACTCCTAGTGCGGTATGAAGGCTTTTGAACTTTAATGATATCAGTGAGGTAGCTAGGTGCTGACTCACTGTGGCGTATAACCTTGAAGATTTTGAACAGAATCTGCTGTTCGACTGGGAGCCAGTGAAGCTCTTTGAGTACCGGAGTCATATCCGCATGATGATCTAGCTTACGTTTGGTGACCAGTCAAGCAGCAGAATTCTGTATATGCTGAATTTTTTTGATCTTGTAGTCCGGAAGACAATAGAACAAGCTATTACAGCAATCTAGCTTCGATGTAATAAAACCATGCACTAATTTCTCAGTGCTGGCCTGATCCAAAGGATGATGGATTTTTCCTATATGCCATAGTGAATGAGATGCCCCGTTATATACTTTTTTGATTTGTTCATCCATGAGTCCAGCCGAGTCCATCATCACCCCAAGTCACGAACGGATGCTGATGGAGAAACATACGCCTCACCAACATGCACATCACATGTGGCCACTCGAAGACATGCTTCCTTGCTGCGTGATGAGAACCAGACTACTTCTGTCTTACCGTCATTCCATATGAGTAAATTTGCTCGCATCCAATCACGTATCTCATCAACACAGGCCTCAATACGGCTGACTGTGGCAACATCCGTTCGAGAGTCACAGGTGATAAATAGTTGGGAGTCGTCAGCATAGATAACAGCATTTAAACGATGGCGGGTGATGTCCTCAATCGGAGTCATGTATAGGGCAAACAGGACTGGTCCTAAGACCGAGCCTTGAGGAACTCCAAATTCTAGGATACGGTCCTCTGACACCAACGCCCGCAGACACTCTCTGGGAACTACCCCGAAGAAAGGACTCAATCCAATCATAGGCTAGTCCACAGATGCCGAAATGACAGGGCAATCTGTTCATGAGAATGTCATGATCGATGGTATCGAAGGCTGCAGAAAGGTCAAGTAACACAAGTATGACATCATGCTTCCTATCGCGGGCGAGCATAACATCGTTCAGGACTCGAAGGAGTGCCGTCTCGGTGCTATGTCCCTCTCGATAAGCAGACTGAAATTTGCCATAAAGACTATTAGAGGAAAAATATGGATGCAAAAGAAAAAATCCACACTTCTCAAGGAACTTGTCCAAGAAACAAAAGTTTGAGACTGGACGATAATTGTCATGGATAAATGGATCCAGACCTAGTTTTTTAATGAGGGGATGGACAAGGGCAGCTTTGCAATTGGCTGGGAAAATCCCAAACTCAAAAGATGCATTCATGATGCGTAACAACACAGGTGCCAACACATCGTGGCAGTCCATCACAAACTGAGTGGGCATGGGGTCCAATTCACAAGACTTTGAAGGCATTTTGCGTACAATAGATATGACCTCATCCAGTGACATAGCATCAAAAAACGAGAGCTCACATTGATGCGAAGCCAAGTCCTCAACATATGGTAGCTCATTCACTAATTTAGCTCAAATTTTGACAATTTTCTCACTAAAAAAGTCCGCAAAAATATTTGGTAATTTTGAAGTTTCTACATTATTCGGAAGAATAGTCACCGAAACTTTCTTAGAGTCAGAAATACTATCTACTATGCTGAAAAGTTCTTTAGTGTCAGCTGCTTCAATTCTGCCATGATGTAGATGCCTTTGTATGTTCTAGTTTCCTGTTGTAATCCTTTTGAGAAGTCGTGAACATTTGCCGTTGTGCCTCAAGTTTTGATCCCATCCATTGACGTTCAAGCTCTCTGAGGAGTCTGCTCTCAGACACGAGATCAACAGAAAACCATTCAGCACATGGTTTATCAGTCATGGTCTGCTGGCGTAAAGGGGCGTGTGTATTCATCACACTTTTCAGTCCAGAATTGTAGACACCTGCAAGCAAATTCACATCAACAATGGATTCCGTTTGACTGAGTGAACTCGTAAGAGAGGCCTTCAAAGCAATGTCCTTGAGAACCCGGTGATTCTTGGTTTCTTTCACTGGCCATGGACAATGAATCATAGAAGTACAGTGAATGGCAGAGTGATTAGAAGGCATTGTATGATCAATTGTAAATTACCTAGCCAGGGCTGAGAAGCACGAGTCAGTACCAAGTCCAAATTATGTCCTTCTTTGTACGTACTCCCGACCACATGTTGAACTAGACCTAGCGAAGTAATCAGATCGATGAATTGTTGAGCCTCTTGACACTTTGCATCATCCACATGTAAATTGAAATCACCAACAATCAATAGGTATACCGGTGAAAGTATCAGACTTTCCATGAGTGTGCCGAATTCAGATAGAAAGGTATTAACCATAACTTTATAATGTTTAGAATATGGAGGCCTGTAGATGACAATGACATGCAACATGATGCTACCGACATAAATATTTACATCCAATATTTCAATTGATTTGAACTGTGTTCCGTTTCACCTTCATATTAGATCTAATCAGGAGGGCAATGCCACCACCTCTCCGCTTATAGCATGGGACATCTTAAGTGGTATATCCAGAGATCGATGAAGAGAAGTCTACATCGACGAGAGCCCCATTCTTGTCAGTGATCCATGATGGAGGCCGTCAGTGCTCCAATCTTTCCGTTCATCGAGCGAGCATTCCATAATGAGAAAGTTAGGCATTGATTTACATTATGTAATGGCTGGCAGGTGACTTTAGTAGGCGCAGGAATACGCACAGATTTGGTATGTTTACTGCGAGGAAAAATGCTGATAATTGTACGAATAGGACATTGATTTTGCACTGATCTTGTGTTCAAAGGGCAGCCATGCCACGTAGCTTTTTGGTATGCTTCGGGAATGGAAGGGTTGTTTTCCAGCAAATTACTAGACAACGGTATCTGGATTTGATTTCTAGACGGGCGCTTTGGTCTGCTGTAATATATAGACAATATTATCTTCCAGGGCAAGTCCCTTCACAACAATCCATCAATGTTTCAATTGACTGCATGGATGTTGTCAAAAAATCCGCAATTAAGGAGGGTTTTTCTGAGCAAGCAGCCAATTTCATGGCCAGAGTCAGAATGGGGTCAACCTCCAGAGCATATAAATATAAAATCAACAGATTTGCAGAATGGTGCTCAATGAGATGTATCAATCCAATGGATGCATCTATTCAGGTAATAGCTGATTTTCTCTTGTCACCTGTATGATGCCTACAGTCTTAAGCCTAATTCAATTGCTGGATATAAATCAGCATTAATGACTGTTTGCTTGGCAAAGAGGGGAAGTGATGAAGTATGTGTTCTAAATACTCTTATCAAGGGTATGGGAAATCTTAGGACTGAGAAATCCTCCACAGGCTCTGTCATGGAGTCTTTCTCTGGTCCTTAACATTTTGAGTGATAAACCTTTTGAACCACTTAGTGCTATTTCTATAAAATTACTGACACTTAAAGCTGTATTTTTAACTGCAGCAGCCTCAGCCAGATGCATAAGTGAAATTCATGCTTTGTCTGCTTGAGCCTGACCATTATATAGTTACAGGTGAAGGCCTTAAGCCTTGACCGAGATTGAATTTCTTGGCTAAGAATCAATCTTTGAAATATCTGTGTCAACCTATAATTTTACCTGCCTTAACCAGATATGATCCTGGTGCTAAAGCATGGTGTCCTGTCCATGCCTTAAATAAGTACAAGAAAAGGACTCAGATTTGGCGGACAGACCCATGCTCCCTATGGTTGTCATATATTGAACCCCAAGGTAGGGCGTCAAGAGACACTATTTCCAGATGGATAGTAGAATGCATTCAATTCTGTCATAAGACAGCCACTGGAAAACAAGTAGATAGAGCCAAGGCTCATAGTGTCCATGGTGTGGTAACTTCCACAGCATTATTTAATGGTGTTTCTGTTGAAGACATTACATCAATAGCCCATGCCAGTGGCACTGTGAATCGAGTTTTACCGACAATTATCTCTGTGACACTTCCAACCCGCTCGCCATCTCAATCCTCAGAAAACAATGCAGAGGTATTTATTTGTAATTAGTTTTCCTCTTCTGCTATTTACAAATATCAAATTTGTTAGTTTCTTCATCCGTATGGGGGAAGAGGTGATTTCTGCACTCAAGACATCAGAGGTCAGTAGTATATGTGACCATTTTGTTTTTTGTCTTGTTGATTGTGTAATGTTATTATGTAATATGGTGATGGTTAATGTCTCTTAATTGTTGTTCTTTCAGAGAGAATTTGATTGAAAATGAAGAAATTCTGCCTTTTCCAATGTCTAGTAATACTTGTTTTCAAGTATTAGAGCATGTGCTAGTCATTAAACAAATTCACGGATTTCTTTTTTCACGAGAGAGTTGATACTTACCTCCCTAACACTCTTTGATATTTCCAAATATCGACTTTCGGGGCCTTTGCGAGCCATCCATGCAATATGTTCCGCCAGCGGCAGAGATGGCATAGCATTAACAGTCAGCTTACCTGCCAACCACGGGTGGTGATCCCGCTGGCTAGCTGACTGTTCCACAGGCAGGTCTGGCCTGACGCTTATCAGCCAATGACCAATCTTCCTCTGAGCATTCGCAGGCATGTATGAGGCTGGCTGACCTGATACTCCTGGCAAGCCAGAGAAAGCATGCGAGCCCGAAAGAGCAGACATACTAAAATGACTGGCTTGACCAGGAGCAGGTGCCGTGGTAATGCGTGGGGAGAATTTTGCCACACCACGGCCCTGACCAGCACCTGCTACACTCTTGGCAAGCCGAGGTGGTAGACCTGGCCATCAAGCCAACCCGGGCCACCTTCTGTGCCGTGAACCCTACTCCTGCATGAGTAGAACCATGGACAATGTCACCTGTATTCCCCGCGAGGGGTGCATAGACGTCAATGTCCATGGTCATGGCATCAGAAGGAGAATTCAACAGATAATCCTCTTCATCCTGGCCAGAAAGATTAGACTCTGGGTCAGCGAAGAATGCTAACCCGGACTGGCCAGGAAAGGTACCATAGGAGGAACTGGTACTTGCGGTGTGCGGATATTCCTGGGCCGATAAGCAGGCACCAGACTTCAGCGACAACCATCCACGGATCACCGGCGCGGCAAGCCTGCTGCCAGTGTCCTGGACCGCTCCCTCTAATGGGGCCACCTCTGAATCGTGCTCGAAAACTGGAATTGTCCTAAGGAAACCTGATTCAGAGGCGGGATTATCTGATCCGAAGCAGATGAAGAGGACAACAAAAGATCTGGTCCAGGAAGCATGCCACGGAGCAACTCTGGAACCAAATCCTTGATTGTCCTCTTCATCTCTCCCAACATCGCAACTCGGAAGGCCTTCATATCCACAGTGGATGAGGCCTTCCTCTTACCCTTCTTACCCGACACCTCTCTTCGCTTTTCTCTCCTCTTCACACACCTTCTCCCGAGCCTGTAACGACAAGAATTCTGTCATTAGTTTGCCCACCCCCCCCACTGTTTACATATTTCACACTTAAGCAGTGGTCCACAGGGACTGCACTGAAAGCAGAGATGAGGGGCGAAACGTTCTTTAAGGAAACATCCACAAGAAGGACAACCAGGTTTCTGAAACAGGCCAGAGGACGAAGACAATGAGTATTTTAGTTATACGGATTAGAAACACAAAACCAAAATAAAAGGAGAGGGAAGGTGGCCATACAGACCACCTACAAAGATAATAAAGTGTAAGGCTGATTATGACGTCATAACTTCAAAAATAAGAAGTTAAATCGATCCGAAACAAACATCCAGGTGTAAGGATGAATTGTATTCATATCCAGAGCATCTTAACTGGAAAGGATAGTGTATACCGACTATACAAACATCAGATATACAATGATAAAATGGCAGCAGATTTTATAAATATTTTCAAATAAAATTGAAGTACCTAATATCATAACTAGAATACCCGAGTCTTTAGCATAGACAAACCATCTGATCTGATGAACTGGAAGCTCCACCAACTCTATGACCTCTTAACTCTATCCACCTATAAGGGGAAGGAAGTGGACCAAGAGGGCAAAGTGAGAAGACCTTCTTCCGAGGCCTCCAACTCACTGGACATAGATTTTTGGTTAGATATCTGTGGACATAAACACAAAGAGGGATTAGTATTTCATAGTGCCATAATAGAAATAAACCAGTTTTTTAGGTGCTTAACACGTTATAAACGAAATCTGGGATTTCTTTTTTCACGAGAGAGTTGATACTTACCTCCCTAATACTTTTGATATTGCTAAATATCGGCTTTCACTCAATAAAACACTCAGATTAAAAACAGTTAGGTGCCCCTACTGGGCAGGGAGTCAGAGGTAGTCCGGCGGATGCTCGCCCCACCACCGCGCATGCGCCGACTACTACTTCCTCTGGCTCATTTATTGGCTAACACATGCAACTACCAAGAGCCTGAAGACCGAGCCTCTGTGGGGCGGAGAGGTCGGGTCAGTATCTAGGGAGGTAAGTATCAACTCTCTCGTGAAAAAAGAAATCCCAGATTTCGTTTATTTCACATCAAGAGTATACTTACCTCCCTAATACTTTTGATATTGCCAGAATTCGAAAGTGAATCTGGCGGGAGGGAGGCGAGGTCAAAAGACCAGCTCTTCCCTATACGCTTTCAAGCGTTTAAGGCACTTATGACGTCTGAAACTGTGTGAAAACACAGTCAGGATTTGATAAACCATCGGATAACACAACCGATGCCTGAGAGATGACCGATTTGTCATATGCGCTCCCCCCCCTCCCTTGGGAGGAAGATTAAATGACCTCAATGTCCTACACGCTCTCTTCGTACTAGTGCTAAGTACTATAGGACAGAGACGAAAAGGCTCCATTTTCGTATACTCTCTCTAAAGAACCACAACCCACATAAACCATCACCATATTAATAACACTGGGTAACGTGACAATACAAAACAATGAACAACACATGAACAAGACTGACCTTGTTGTACTAGGAAGCTGTCATCATGAATCCAGTAGAGAAGGATGATACAGTCCCGACAAGTGGTTGTCACCGTCGCTGAATGGCGAAGTATATAAGCAATGCGGAGGCACTCTTCACAAACATAAAGCGGTTATTGTTTCAAAATCGACAAGGCGAGAGGGTTAGAGGTGTCACGGAGGTAATGGTCTGTAAAACTTGACTCACAGTGCCACTGAGCCACTGACATAATATCATCCACAGGGACCCCATTAAAAAGGGCAGTGGATGTCACGACACCGCGGACACTGTGAGCCTTGGCCACGTCAACCTGTCGCCCGGTGGCGGATTTGTGACAAAATTGAATACATTCCACAATCCACCTAGAAATGGTGTCCTTAGACGCCCTACCATGGGGTTCAATATATGACAACCATAACGCTGACTGGTCGGTACGCCACTCCAAAGTACGCTGTTTGTACCGGAGCAGCGCCCGTACGGGGCACCATACTTTAGAATTAGGATCATATCTAGTTAAAGATGGCAAAAAAATAGGTTGACCTGGATATTTCAATGACTGATTTTTAGACAAGAAATTAATCCTAGGTAGAAGCTTAAGGCCTTCCCCTGTAACCACAAAACGGTCAACCTCGGCTGATAAGGCGTGAATTTCACTCCTACGCCTTGCCGAGGCCGCAGCAATTAAAAATACAGTTTTAAGAGTTAACATTTTCATAGAAATGGAACTAAGTGGTTCAAAAGGCTTATCACCTAGTACCTGGAGCACCAGTGATAAACTCCAAGACGGAATCAGTGGAGGATTCCTTGGTCTTAGATTGCCCATGCCTTTAATTAATACATTTAATGTACTTACTTCATCACTCCCCCTATTAGCCAAGCAAGGAATAACAGTCATTAAAGCTGACTTATAACCAGCAATAGAGTTAGGCTTGAGGCTATAGGCATCATATAGGTGACAGAGGAAATCAGCCACTACCTGAATAGATGATTCCATTGGATCAATACATCTTTTTGAGCACCATTCTGTAAATCTGTTGATTTTATAATTATATGCTCTGGAGGTTGACCCCCTCCTGGCTTTGGCCATAAACATGGCCGCTTGCTCAGAAAAGCCCTCCTTAATTCTAGATTCCTTGACAACATCCACGCAGTCAATCGGAACATTGACGGATTGTCGTGAAGGGCCTTGCCCTGGAAGATAAGGTTGTCCATCAGAGGCAGCGGAACCGGATTGCAGACCAGAAGGTCCAGCAGATCCGTATACCACGATCGGCTTGGCCAATCCGGGGCGATCAGAAGCACTTGGCACTCCTGCTGCCTGATTTTCTGAAGCACCTTTGGAATCAGGATTGCTGGGGGGAATGCGTATGCATACATTCCCTCCCAGCTGATAGCTAACGCATCTGTTGCGAAAGCGCTTGGGTCTGGAATCGGAGAGACGTACGTCGTCATCTTCGCATTCTTCTTCATCGCGAACAAATCTATGTTGGGTTTCCCCCAATGGTCGAACAGACGATCCGCCACACATTGATTTAGTTGCCATTCCGTGGGTAAAACACTCATCCTTCGGCTCAATGAGTCTGCTAGCAGATTTAACCTCCCCGGAATATGAACTGCTTTCAAGGTGATCCCATGATCCAGGCACCAACAAAGCAGTTTCCATGTCATCATACAGAGACTGGGCGACTTCGTTCCGCCCTGGCGGTTTATGTAAGTCACTACTGTTGAGTTGTCTGAACGAATTAGAACAATCTTGCCCTGAACTTTCTGTAAGAAATGTTCCAGGCCCAGGACTACTGCTCTTAGCTCTAGTAGATTGATATGTTCCTTGGACTGATCCAGATCCCAAAGCCCTGATACTGTGGACTCTTCCAGACAAGCTCCCCACCCCTCCATCGATGCATCTGTATACACAGTCACCTGAGGGTGGGGAGGGGTTAGCAAAACCCCCGGCAAGAGATTCTCTGTATTCAACCACCATTGCAGGTGGTGAATCAGAGGCGCCAACACCGACACGTTCGAGTCCAGCGAACCTGAACTCTGGGTCCACTGTGTCATGAGAAACAACTGGATCGGACGCCTGCGCAAGGCGGCCTGTGGAATGACTGGTTCCAAAGAAACCATCAAGCCCAGCATTCTCAAGTAAACCCGTGCCAGGACATGACGACTGTCGCACACCGACTGAATTACCGAGATGAGTACTTGAACCCTCTCCTGAGTGGGGTACACATACCCCGTCTCCAGATCGAAGAACATGCCCAGGTAAACAAACTTCTGGGATGGAGTTAGCTCTGATTTCGGGAAATTGATCAGCCAGCCCAAGTCCGAGAGAGTTTTCAAAACAATCTCCAGATTGGCTGACAACGATTCCCGGGTGTGTGCTTTCAACAGCCAGTCGTCTATGTACGTGTGGACTGCTATGCTTCTCCTGCGGAGGTATGCAGTGATCGCGAGAACCACACGGGTGAAGACCCGAGGAGCCGTGGAAATTCCGAAGGGTAACACCCTGAATTCCCACCGCCGGCCCTGAAATGCAAATCTCAGGAAGCGACGGAAACTCCTCTCTATGGGAATGTGGAAATAAGCATCCTTCAAATCTATCGACGCTGTCCACATCCCTCGCTCTAACCCCGCCAACACCGAGCGCACAGTCTCCATCTTGAAACTGGGTGTCTCGATGAACTTGTTCAACGGCTTGAGGTTGAGAATCGGCCTCCACCCTCCGGTGTTTTTTGTTACCAAGAACAGGGTTGAATAGAAGCCCGGGCACCTCTGTGCCGGCTGAATGGCTTCTTTTAGTATGAGGGAATTTATTTCCTCCTCTATACACAACCTCTGATCCGGATCCCGTGGAATGGGAGTCCAGATCGGCGCGAGAGACAGTCGCGATGGCGGGCCTGTCACCCAGTCGGGACGATACCCGACCGAAAGCCATCGCAAGACTAAACGGTCCTGAGTCAACCGCTTCCACTCTGGCAAGCGGGCGGCCAAACGGCCGCCCACCGGTCCACCTAGGGATAGAGGTGGACATAAGGAGGGCCAGAGTGGCACTGTTCTCTCGGCCTGAAACACCGGCGTGGTTCCCACCGCGGTAACCCGGCCATCAGGCCCGATTACCGCGACCAGATCCCCGCGCGCCCCGCCCAGCGCCGCGCGCACCACGGTGCGCGGGCGGCTGTCTGGCTGGGTGCGGCTGGGGAGCCTGCGCCCCCCTCACTGCTGGCCGAATCGCCCGTGGCCTAGGCCTACGTTGCGACGGTGGCTGGCCTCTGACCTGGCCAGCACCACCTCGAGCCTGCAGAGGACGATACGCAGGGGGTGCCGCGCGAACACGCTCCCGCCGGAGCACCTCAAATTGTTCCCGCAGCGCCCTCTGGTTATTAACCAGAGTGACCGTCTCCTGGAGGTGCCTGCATCCCTCACCTCCAAAGAGACCAGGACCTGTCATAGGCGTCCGCAGCAGCCTATTATACAGGTCCTGGGACGGGCACAGATTGTCAAGCGCAAACGTGCGCCTCGCCCGGACACTTCTGGTTACCGCCCGCGTCAAACAGTCCAAAGCCAGGTTGATACCATCCTGAATGGCTCTCTGGACTGTCACCGGGCTTGGTTGGCGTGATGCGGAAGCCGCTACCACCCCTTGTAGCAGCTGGGAGACGTGGGACAGAGCGGCAATCGACGCCCTCCCACTCTCCTCCGCATCCCGCAGCGCGGCATTTGCCGAACGCAACGCGTTCGAGCACAAGACTCCCGTGTCAGAACGGGAGCCCGGCCGCGCATCTTCGCCCAAAGCCGCGCGATCATCAACGCTTGGCTTCGGCACCACACCGTACCGCTGGTAATCCAGGGGCACGATGCGGCACCGCCTCGCCACCTCGCGAGGGGCCTTCGCGAGACGTCCATTCACCTTAATGGACGCCTCTGCCGCTTCGAACATGTCCACGACATGCTCAGCAAGCGGCAGAGATGGCATAGCGGTAGCCGCCGGCCTACCAGCTAACCACGGCCTATGGTCACGCTGGCTAGCCGGCAGCTCCACGGGTAGATCTGGCCGAACACTTACCAGCCACTGGCAAGCGTCCGACCAATCCTCCTCCGTGGCTAACTGCGAGCGCTCTACTAGACGAGGGCCTTCGTCTTCCTCCAGAGCACTCGCAGTTGATGTCGACGGCGGGTAAGCTGATACCCCTGGCAAGCCTGGAAAAGCATGCGGGCCCGAGAGAACAGGCATGCTAAATTCCGCGGCTTGACCAGGAGCAGGCGCCGTGGCAGAGCGCGGGGTAAACACCGCTCTACCACGGGTCTGACCAGCACCAGCCATACCATCGGCAAGCCGAGGTATGCGGTATCCGTGGTCAACAGCACCGCCCGGGGACACCCTCTGGACCGTGAAATCTACTCCTGCGTGAGTAGAACCATGGAACACGTCGCCTGCATTCCCCGCGAGGGGTGCACAGACGTCGTATTCCATGGCCACGTCCTCAGAAGGCGACCCCAGCAGGAGATCCTCTTCTTCCTGGCCAGAAAGATTAGACTCCGGGTCAGCAAAGAAAGCTAACCCGGACTGGCCAGGAAAGGTGCCATAGGAGGGTTTGGCACCTTCGGCGCGCGGATACCCGGGGTCTGATGAGCAGACCGCGGGTCCCAGCAACAACCGTTGTCCACGGCCCCTCGGCGCGGCGCCATGCCTGCTGCCAGGGCCTTGGACTGCCCCCAACAAAGGGGCCACCTCTGAATCCACAACCGGACCGGACCTAAAGAGACCGGATTCAGAGGCGGGGATCACCTGCTCGTAAGCAGATGCCGAGGACAACAAAGGAGCCGGCCCAGGGAGCATGCCGCGAAGCAACTCTGGGACCAGATCCTTTATTGTCCTCTGCATCTCTTGTAACATTTCGGACCTGAAGGCCTCCATATCCACCGCGGATGAGGCCTTCTTCTTACCCTTCTTACAAACTTTCTCCTTCTTCTTCCTCTCTTCCTCCATTACCTTCTCCCTTGCCTGCAATGCGAGAAAATCAGACATTAATTCGCCCCCCCACAGCTTACATACGTCGCACTTCAGCAACGGTCCACAGGGACTGCAGCTGAAGCACAAGTGCGGGACGAAGCGGCTTTTAAGAAACCTCCCGCAGGACGGGCAACCAGGTCTCTGAAACAGGGCAAAGGACAAGGACAATGAGCAAGATAGTTAAGGTTAGCGAACTCAAAACCAACTAAAAAGAGAGGACAGGATCATCAAGATCAGAAATCAAGAAGAACCAGCCATGGACAAAACGTTAAATGTTAATAAAAGGCCAAGGCCGATTATGACGTCATCACTCTCGTGACCAAATTAATCGATCCGCAACAAGCACCAAGTGCAAGAACGAATTGTATAAGGAAACGGAACATCTCCGTTGAATTGGCATTCCGAGTACACAACAATCAGATATACAGAGATAACTCCTTCCAATTCTAGCATTGGCAAAAAGGGAAATTATCTCCCCTTTTGTTTACAATAATTAGATACCTGATCCTTGTATAGACAAACCATCCAACGTGATGAACCGGAGAACTCCACCATAGTACGCCTCTACATTCTCTCCACCTAAGGGGAAGGAATTGGAGCAAGAGGGCAAAGTGAGAAGACCTTTATAACAGGCCTCCAACTCACTGAACATAGATTTCTTGGTTAGATAACCTAACAGTATTAGTAGGAAATGGAACCGTGGTGGAGAGAAAACATATCCTCCTGTGCCGAGAAGTCCATCAAAGCGTCTATGCGATACCTGTGGACAAAACACAAAGAGAAATGAGACATATGAAGCACCATGTTGTAAAAAACCAACATAATCAGGCGCTAATCACGGTAAGCGCGAGTCCCGGAAATACATTAAACCGGGACAAAACACGCTAGCATATCAAAGAATTCACCTGATAAAGCGATCCCGCTCCTTCTAAAGGCGAATCCTCCCTTTCCGACATGCTTCCACCAAAAAATAATCGTCAAACGTGAGCAAAAAACAAGGCAACGCGCAGAAAAGTATAAAGAACACAAAACCGCATGTAACCCTTTGCCAATAAATGAGCAAAGAGGAAGTAGTAGTCGGCGCATGCGCGGTGGTGGGGCGAGCATCCGCCGGACTACCTCTGACTCCCTGCCCAGTAGGGGCACCTAACTGTTTTTAATCTGAGTGTTTTATTGAGTGAAAGCCGATATTTAGCAATATCAAAAGTATTAGGGAGGTAAGTATACTCTTGATGTGAAAAACGTGAGTCCCGGAAACACATTACAATGGAACAAAACTCACTAAAACGTAGTAGAAATCACCTGATAATTCGGTCCTGGCCCTCCTCTGGAGATGAAGTGCGCTCAGACATGATCTCAGGTAATTAGACACTTGAATTTACTATTTTTAATTGAAAAGCCAGCAGAAAACTTTTAAAGACAAAAGTCGCATGTGGTCTCTCTGCCAATAAATTAGCAAAGAGAAAGTACTAGTCTGTGCATGCGCAGTGGTTGGGGCTAGCCTCCGCCAGACTGTCATCTGACTACCTTCCCAGTAGGGGCACCTATCTTTTTTAATCTGAGTTTTTATTGAATGAAAGCCAATATTTAGCAATATCAAAGAGTATTAGGGAGGTAAGTATACTCTTGAAGTGAAAATGTGTCTGCCTGAAATGCTCGCCTCCACGCTTATGGAATTCTAACTTTATATTATAAACATATTCATTAAAATGTCTAATTAATTCAACAGGTTATGTTGGTAGCGCTTGTACGAACCAAGAGATATATACCCACTTTTCAATATTGCCTATCCACACAGGGGAAGTACCGATGTAATTTGTTATAGCATAGCTTACTGTGATTTTTTGTACTTGCGGTAATATTTACACCGTAAGTTAGTGTGGATTCTCATGAAAGCTGCGGATAGGTGTATGGGAAGTTAGCATGCATGTGCACGAGTGCGGCAGGTAGTTGTATCATACGCTAGCGTGAATTTGCACGGGGTCTGGCAGATAGTTGTAGCATAAGTTAGCGTGGATTTGCATGGAGAGTTGCAGATAGATAGTTGTAAGGGGAGTTAGCATGGATTTGCACGGATGCGGCAGATAGTTGTAGCATAAGTTAACATAGATTTGCATAGGGTGTGGCAAACAGTTGTAGGGTGAGTTAGCATAGATTTGCACAGGGTGTGGCAGATAGTTTACCGTAAGTTAGCATGGATTTGCACAGTATGTGGCACATAGTTGTAGGGTGCGTTAACATAGATTTGCACAGTGTGGCAGATAGTTGTAGGATGAGTTAGCATAGATTTTCACAGGGTGTGGCAGATAGTTGTAGGGTGAGTTAGCATAGATTTGCACGCAGTGTGGCAGATAGTTGTAGGATGAGTTAGCATAGATTTGCACAGGGTGTGGCAGATAGTTGTAGGGTGAGTTAGCATAGATTTGCACAGTGTGGCAGATAGTTGTAGCATAAGTTAGCATAGATTTGCACAGTATGTGGCAGATAGTTGTAGGGTGAGTTAGCATAAATTTGCATGGGGTGTGGCAGATAGTTGTAGGGTGAGTTAGCATAGATTTGCACAGGGTGTGGCAGATAGTTTACCGTAAGTTAGCATGGATTTGCACAGTATATGGCACATAGTTGTAGGGTGCGTTAGCATAGATTTGCATAGAGTGTGGCAGATAGTTGTAGGATGAGTTAGCATAGATTTGCACAGGGTGTGGCAGATAGTTGTAGGGTGAGTTTGCATAGATTTGCATTCGGTGTGGCAGATAGTTGTAGGGTGAGTTAGCATAGATTTGCACAGGGTGTGGCAGATAGTTTACCGTAAGTTAGCATGGATTTGCACAGTATGTGGCACATAGTTGTAGGGTGCGTTAGCATAGATTTGCATAGAGTGTGGCAGATAGTTGTAGGATGAGTTAGCATAGATTTGCACAGTGTGGCAGATAGTTGTAGGGTGAGTTAGCATAGATTTGCATGCAGTGTGGCAGATAGTTGTAGGATGAGTTAGCATAGATTTGCACAGGGTGTGGCAGATAGTTGTAGGGCGAGTTAGCATAGATTTGCACAGTGTGGCAGATAGTTGTAGCATAAGTTAGCATAGATTTGCACAGTATGTGGCAGATAGTTTTAGGGTGCGTTAGTATAGATTTGCACAGGGTGTGGCAGATAGTTGTAGGGCGAGTTAGCATAAATTTGCATGGGTTGTGGCAGAGAGTTGTAGCATAAGTTAGCATAGATTTGCACAGGGTGTGGCAGATAGTTGTAGGGCGGGTTAGCATAGATTTGCACAGGGTGTGGCAGATTGTTGTATTGTGAGTTAGCATACATTTGCACAGGGTGTGGTAGCTAGTTGTATGGCGAGTTAGCATAGATTTTCACAGGGTGTGGCAGATAGTTGTAGGGTGCGGCACATACGAATTTGCATGTGTGTGTGGCAGATGTAGTTTTAGTACATTCTTCATCTACTCACTTTTCAATTTCAGTGATCCACAAGACATCTCCTTTACCATTCATGGATACTGGCCACTCTCCTGAATACTGAGAGCGCAATGAGTTACGATTGGTTGTAACAGATCCCACACGACTCACCTGTGCAATCAACAAACACTCACTACACAAATCATAAACAACATTACGTAACATTTCAATTCATTTTAGTTTTTCCTCAGATTTTTTAGATTTAAAACAAATGTTTTTCATAATCAAGACCAATGCTGGTGATTTGTAAGCTACCCGAAACCCATTCTTGATCTACCTAAACCCCATTCCTGATCTACATGAATCCCATTCCTGATCTACATGGACCCCATTCCTGATCTACATGGACCCCATTCCTGATCTACCCAAACCCCATTCCTGATCTACTCAAACTCCATTCCTGATCTACCCGAACCCCATTCCTGATCTACCTGAACCATTCTTGATCTACCCAAAACCCATTCCTGATCTACCTAAACACCCATTGTTAGTCTACCTAAACACCATTCTTGATCTATCTGACCCACAATTCTTGATCTATATGAACCCCACTATTGATCTACACAAGCACGATTCCTGATCTAGCCAAACCCCATTCCTGATCTACTCAAACAAACATTCTTGTGTAAAATCTAAGTAACATCACCGATCAGTACTTTCCAAGGCAGGCAGGTAGGCAGACATACAGACAGAAAGACACACACAACATCTTGGATTTCAGATCATCTTCAATTTCGATAGGTTTCTTCCCCAGACCTAGTCCAACCCCACCTATGATGTTTGATAGTGATCCAATAAATAGTAACAGAGTTATCATCCAGAAATTAATTTTCAAGATGGCTTCCTGTGGCTGGTGGCCATATTGGATTTCGGATCATCGATAAAACACAATGAAACCTTACCATGGCTTTGAGATTACACAATGAAACCGTACCATGGCTTTGATACTACAAAATGAAACCTTATCATGGCTTTGAGATTACAAAATGAAACCTTATCATGGCTTTGAGATTACAAAATGAAACCTTACCATGGCTTTGAGATTACAAAATGAAACCTTACCATGGCTTTATGACTACAAAATGAAACCTTACCATGGCTTTGAGATTACAAAATGAAACCTTACCATGGCTTTGAGATTACAAAATCAATCCTTACCATGGCTTTGAGATTACAAAATGAAACCTTAACATGGCTTTGAGATTACAAAATGAAACCTTACCATGGCTTTGAGATTACAAAATGAAACCTTACCATGGCTTTGAGATTACAAAATGAAACCTTACCATGGCTTTGAGATTACAAAATGAAACCATACCATGGCTTTACGGCGACAAAGTGAAACCTTACCATGGCTTTGCGATTACAAAATGGTGTTAGCACTGAATCCATGCGTGTCTTGTTACCGGGGTCTGGTGAGGAATTCTGGTACATAAACATGCTGGAATAAAACATTAACAATTAGGCTATAAAAAGATCTCTAACATTTACACAATAGAACTAGAGGCCTGACAATGTCCATGTCAAGCATTCAAGCCACCAACAACTTTCAGTCAAATTGTTTTTGCTACTTGAAATTATTATCTGGTGGCTTGAAGCAGTGAGATAGTTAACCAGGAACAACATAAGGTGTATATGTATCTTATCATATCAAGTGATATAAATCCTTCCTCATGATACTAATACATTGACTACATGACATGAAAGAATTTGCCTCAGCCATCTGTAATGAGGC
>CM067361.1:78771836-78784336 GCA_034401795.1 Chaetoderma sp. LZ-2023a
GTATTTCCTATGTTAGCAGAGCTACCTCTACAGTGCATAGTAAAAGTATAGCAGTTTGATTCCAATTGTGTATTTCCTATGGTAGCAGAGCTACTTAAACAGCACATAGTAAAAGTATAGCAGTTTAATTCTAATTGTGTATTTCCTATGTTAGCAGAGCTACCTTTACAGCGCATTAGTAAAAGTATAAAAGTTTGATTCTAATCATGTATTTCCTATGGTAGCAGAGCTACCTCTACAGCGCATAGTAAAAGTATAGCAGTTTGATTCTAATCGTGTATCTCCTATGTTAGCAGAGCTACCTCTAAAACGCATAGTAAATGTATAGCAGTTCGATCCTAAATGTGTATTTCTGATGTTAGCAGAGCTACCTCTACAGCGCTCAGTAAAAGTATAGCAGTAACTCGACATTGATTAGCAACCTCGCAGGGGGGGGGGGGGGCCTTCGCGAGGCGACCTTTCGGTCTGATCGACTCCTCTGCCACTGTGAACATATCCAAGATATGTTCAGCATACGGCAGAGACAGTCGTGTTGGCTTTGCCTGTAACCATGCCCGAGGGTTACTGGTGGCCGTTTCATCCAAGGAGAGCCCTGGTGTGACTGCGAGGAGCCACGCACACGCGTCAGACTAGTTTTCGTCCGTAGCTACCTGCGAATTGCCACCGAGCAGCGGGCCCTCGTCATCTTCAATGGCATTTGCAGGTAGGGCTGTGGAGGAGGCTATAGACGAACCTGGCTGCCCAGGGAATGCATACAGGCCCATAAGGGCTGGCATGACATTCTCCATGGGCTGGTCAAGCACCGAGGTCACGCTCGTATGTGGGGCATAAAGCACACTAGTGCGGCCCGGATCGTCCGTATGAGATTCCACGTCTAAGCGCGGTATCTTATACGGGCGGCCATCCGCTCCAAATCAGCCCACAGGTTGAATCATGAAACCTGCTCCCGAGGGAACAGGACCATAGGTGCGAGCAGCCACACTCCCCATGAGA
Source organism: Chaetoderma sp. LZ-2023a (assembly GCA_034401795.1). Lineage (NCBI taxonomy): Eukaryota > Metazoa > Mollusca > Caudofoveata > Chaetodermatida > Chaetodermatidae > Chaetoderma > Chaetoderma sp. LZ-2023a. Next base: position 78,772,830 of record CM067361.1, read on the forward strand.
GGAGTGTAGACGCTCGCATCCATGTCTTCATGACCATCCTGTGAACCAAGCAGATAGTCTTCATCATCTTCCTGGTCAGGAAATTTAGACTCTGGGTTAGCAAGAAACACTAACCCAGACTGACCAGGAGAATGCCTGAGAGCAGATGATGAGGGTACTCCGGAAGTGATCGAGGTCAGGCCCGCTGGTCGGGTCCTGCCTGATGCTGTTCGCGCCGCTGGATCATCAGGCAATGCGAACATCAAGCCTGGGTCCAAGACGGCCACCCCTGGATCACTGAAAGCTTTGTCTGACCTAGTAGGGCATGATCCAGGGATGGGGGCTACCTGCACTGAGGTCGATGCGCATGAAGTTGAAACACCTGTGCCCGGCAATATGCCGCGAAGCATGTCAGGCATCAGATCTTTCAAAATCCTGCACATCTCACTCACTAATTCTACCTTGAAGGCCTTGAGCTCACCCTTCTCAGAGGCTTTCTTCTTACCCTCCTCCTTTGCCTTCTTGCCATCCTCGACCATCAGCTTTGCCTGTAATGCAAAGAATTCAGAGGTTAGATTCACACACACACACCCCCACTCTTTACAAATGGCACATTTGTTGGACAGCCTACAAATAGTACAAGATGGGCAAGGGTGGGGGAAGAATCTAGCCTTCAGGTACTTGAGACAAGATGGACATGATGACTTCTGAAAAGAAGGCATATGAAGACAATGAGTATTATAGTTTGTAAACTTTGTTATTTCTTTTTAGTAATTAAAAGAACAAACTTGAGAGAGAAGACACCCACTTTTATTACTGACAACCCTGAAGGGACATATGACTTCTCTTGTTAACAATAACAAGAAACAACCAGAGACCCGAATTAAGAATGGAAGAGGACGAGAGAAAGATTATGGCTATCTAGATATCTCTCCACATTCATAATAAAGGATGATAATAACATCAATAATATTTCTCTAAACTAAGATTATGACTTCAATGAAAGAGAAAAAACCTCTGGTTGATTATGACATCAAGCCTCAATGCAACAGCTCCTTCAAGGAGAGGGGACATCAGAAAATGAATGCAAGAAATTTCTAGTGACTAAAACATTCATTACTCAAGAATAATATAATATTAAATTATATATATCCGAGAGCCCATGCACATACAAGAGAGAATACAGCGCAATAAACATGGCAGCAGAAATTGTAAATATTTTCAAATAATTAGGTGCCATAATTAATACACTCCCTTATCTTGTGCAGAATACGTCCATCCATCCGCCGAGACTCTTCTTTCTGCAGAGACTGATGAAGAGGATGGGACAAAATGAGGGAGATATTTATTCATGCTATATCGCCGACCCTTAGACATCTCATAATGATAAGTCAGAAGAAGAGATGTGAATAACCTCCAAGAGACGAAGAGGAACCCTTATTCCATCCATAAGTTGAACCTGTGGACACAAAGCACAAGGGATTAATAGTCCTAGGTGCTGGGAGAATTTAACAAGGATTCCCAGCACCTGAAATCGCGTTAACGCCAAATCGGCCGTGAACGAAAACAGGTAACATATAAAAGTTACACGTCTAAATTAATATATGGAACAACATCACCTTAACGGATGATGAGGAAGATTCTTCTGATGATTTAGAATCAGCCATTATATAAAATGATGATGAAAATTGATAGAAATTCTCAAAAGAGAGCTAGGAAACTTTTCTAGGTGTGCTTGTCAGCCAATATATTAGAAAATGGAAGTACCAGTATGCGCATGCGCAGTAGGTGGGGGTCTGTCATGTGCATGACTGTGTACATCAACCTTCCCATTAAGGGCACCTAACTTTTTATAATTCTGAATATTATTGAACTTAGAGCTGATATACTAGTATATCAAGTGTGTTAGGGAGGTAAGTATGTTCTCATGATGTGAAAGTGAAAGGTGAGCAGTTAAATATTTTTATATGAATTTGATTGGAAATTGTTGTAACTTTCCTTCAAATTATTTGTGAAATAATCATCATGCATTATACAAGCATCACTAGCCAATGTTTTGATAATGATTTCACTGAAAATCATTGCTACAGCAACTTTCAATTAGATTGTTATCAATCTATCAGCAGGATTTTCAAGGAAGTAACACTTTCTGAAGATATTTCGAGCAACCAATTTTACTGTCAGTCATTGCTGACTAATGCAGTAATAACATCATCAAATTCTTCACACAGGTGTGAAATAGGTATGAAATTGTTGTCTCCATTTCAATGTCAATCAGTAGGTAAGAACGTCACCGTATGTTAGATCATGCATGTGCTTAGAAGATTGGCACATCTTTGGAAATATATTCCACATTAGATCACGATAACATATATGACATATACCTAACCAATTGTAATACATTTGTAACAGTTTGCTTGAAAGTTGTTGCAGCAATGATTTTCAATCAAATCGTATACAAAACATTAACTAATAAGCAAAATGCTTACCTCAAGGAACCTGGAGATAATGAATTTTGTTTCATGAGGCATTGCAAAAACATTCTCAAACAGCCAGAAGATGTGAGTTTTGCTCAGAGCCTGTATGCTGGTGAGAACACGATAAAATTCAAAGAAAAGTGGTCCAGTGCCGGAGTGATCTGCAACATGAGAGAGGTCATGTTATGGTACTGGGAACGAGTCTGTGCTCAAGAACAAATTGGCCATATACTGGGAATCAGTCTGCTATAGCAACTGGTTGGTCACATAAGGTACTGGGAACCAGTCTGTGCTCTAGAAATCGGATGGACATAAAGTTTACGGGAACCAGTATGTGCTTTAGAACATGATGGACAGGTAAGATACTGGGAACCAGTCAGCGCTTTAACACAAAATGTACAGGTGAGATTCTGGGAACCAATCTGTGGATTAGCAAAAAATGAGCAGTTAAGTGTTTAGGAAGCAGTCTGTGCTCTAGCACATATATACAATATAGACATAAGCATAAAACACCCATAAGCCACTTTAATATTAACAAGCGTGAACATGACAATGAAGTGTTTTTATTGGCTGACAAATCAATAAGATAAATATAAACATTAACCCAGAACTGTAAATATAGCAACTAACAACTTTATTATATCCACATATAACAACTGTACAATGTACATATGATATGAGCTATATCAGTGAATCGTTAACCCTTTAACACTTGAATTTGTTCAAGAAAGTTTTAATTTCCTCATAGAAAATTTCCATTTGCAGAGCAAGAGAAGACTATTTTTGAGAATTTATCACTGGAATGACTGGTTCGGATATCGACCCAGTCATTCCAGTGGTAAATCTTCAAAAATTGTCTTCTCTTGGTCTGCAAATATATATTTCTCAAGACCCCTGCTTAAGCCGTTTTGGCTAATATGATGGCTAAAGCAATACTCCTTTCATCTCAAATAGATTATGTCATAGAGACTGAATATATATCAGTCACTTTCAAACACATTCATTTATTTATTATAATCAGGATCTGTATTTATCAGTGTGCTAACATACATCATTATAACAACAACTAAGGACCGCTTCTTCTTCATTCTGTAAATGAACATTCCTTAAACTGGAATCTGGATTCTCTGGACCAAAGGGTTAATGGTCAAGGCTGACCAAACCGGCCATGTGATGCGGTCGGTTGGCTGGTAGCTGGGTGGGTGGGTGGTTGGATAAGTCATTGAGTGAGTGAGTGAGTGAGTGAGTGAGTGTGTGAGTGTGTGAGTGAGTGAGTGAGTGAGTGAGTGAGTGTGTGAGTGAGTGAGTGAGTGAGTGAGTGAGTGAGTGAGTGTGTGTGAGTGAGTGAGTGAGTGAGTGAGTGAGTGAGTGAGTGAGTGAGTGAGTGTGTGAGTGAGTGTGTGAGTGAGTGAGTGAGTGAGTGTGTGTGTGTGAGTGAGTGAGTGAGTGAGTGAGTGAGTGAGTGAGTGAGTGAGTGAGTGAGTGAGTGAGTGAGTGAGCGAGGCAGGCAGTCAGTCAGTCAGGCAGGCAGGCAGGCAGGCAGGCAGGCAGGCAGGCAGGTCAAGTAGTCATTAAAATCCGTCAGCCAGTTTCTTAGCATTTTTGCCAAACCGACCTACACCAGAGCTTTAGTGCATATGAACTTGTTAATTAATTTATAAATGGTAAAGGGACTGTATTTCTGACCTCATTGCTGACCTCATTGCGATCAATTTTATTTGATCAATTGCCAATTAAGTTGGAGAGAACAGATTATTGCCATTTCGGCTTTCTACTCAGACTAACCACTATCACACTATCTACCATTGCAGTGATCTTGAGAAATGGCCATTTGTCAGCCAAGAGAAGAGTATTATTAAAATGTATCACTGGAATGACTGGCCTGGTAATGGACAACAGAGCCAGTCATTCCAGTGAATGATTGTCAAAAATAACCTTCTCTTGATTTTCTCTGAGGATTAATGAGTTAATGAAGAGGCCAAAACAGCAAAATCCTTGATGATTTTATAAATATTTTGAAACTAATTTGACTGGGAGCTGTTGCTGCCTATGGCAGCAACAGATTCCTGTCGAATTAGTTTCAAAACACCCAACAGCTTACATGTATGCTCATTTTAAAATTACAATTCTGGGAATGCATGGCTCAAAGGATTAAAACATGCTTGTCAATGTGTATAATCTGTAAACTAGATAACTTATATTATTGGTGATGAGTCCGTGATGTGACATTGAGTTTTGTATATAGGTCTAGATGCGTGAATTACACAAGTGAATGTACAAATAACAATCATGACGAGTGGTTAAAATTGCGGAAAGTATGCACAAAATCCCTGTAATGATTTACTAATTATGTTCATTGTTCAAACGAGGAGATAAATTAACTAAGATTTCATGTTGCGGTAGTTTAAGTAAATTTATCAAATTTCTTTTTCACGACTGAGATGACATACTTACCTCCCTAACACTCTTGATATACTAGTATATTGGCTCTAAATTCAATAATATTCAGAATTATAAAAAGTTAGGTGCCCCTAATGGGCAGGTGGAAGTACACAGTCGTGCACATGACAAACACCACCCTCTGCGCATGCGCACACCGGTACTTCCATTACTAAATATTGGCTGACATAGAAGCAACTATTCAATAGCCAAAGGACCAGGCCTCCGTGGGGTGGCGAGGCCGGGATCCTGTTAGGGAGGTAAGTATGTCATCTCACTCGTGAAAAAGAAATTTGATAAATTTACTTATTTCACATCATGAGACATACTTACCTCCCTAACACTCTTGATAAAAACCAGAATTTGAAAGTAAATTTTGGTGGGAGGGAGGCAAGGTCCTGAAAACCCGCACACCCTCGAAGAGGCTAGGCTCTTTTAATTCTCAAGAGATTTAAAACATCTGAAATTGTGACTGAAACCACAACCAGGAATAGAATTTTGCATCGGATAATCGACCGATGAAGAGAGATTGATCAAAAGGCAAATGCGCTCCCCCACCCTCTTTCTGAGGAAGGTATAGGAAAAAACGCTGTTCTAAATGACTAGCACGTTCCCTAATACTTAATGAAAGTATTACTAGACATTGGAAAAAGAAGAATTGCTTCTATTTCAAAAACTCTCTGAAAAACCACAATTAAGAGACATCAACCATCACCATATTAAAAAATAAAATGACACCATCACCAAGACAGAAATCAAAAAATGGTCATAACCACTGACCTTTGATGTCTTGGACGCGGCACTCATCTCTTCCCCCACCTACTGATAGTAGGAATACCCTACCAACAAATGTGATATTTGAAAATAGCAGAGGAGGCAAACTATTTACAAACATAAACCTCTGCATAAATATTTTATTTCCTGAGGACTGAGACGGCGAGTGGGTTAGAAGTGTCACGAAGGTAATGGTCGGTAAAACTTGACTCACAGTGCCACTGGGCTACTGACATAATGTCTTCAATCGAAACACCATTAAATAATGCCGTGGAAGTTACCACACCACGGACGCTATGAGCCTTGGCTCTATCTACCTGGATTCCAGTGGCTGTCTTATGACAGAATTGGATACATTCCACTATCCATCTGGAAATAGTGTCTCTTGACGCCCTACCATGGGGTTCAATATATGACAACCATAGGGAACATGGGTCCGTCCGCCAAACCTGAGTTCTTTTCTTGTACTTATTCAAAGCACGGACTGGACACCATACTTTAGCACCAGGATCACATCTGGTTAAGGCAGGTAAAATAATAGGTTTACCCGGATACTTTAAAGATTGATTATTAGCCAAGAAATTCAATCTAGGTAGAAGCTTAAGGCCTTCACCTGTAACTATATAACGGTCAGGCTCAGCAGACAAGGCATGAATTTCACTCCTGCATCTGGCTGATGCTGCCGCAACTAAAAATACAGTTTTAAGTGTCAATAATTTAACAGATATAGCACTAAGTGGTTCAAAAGGCTTACCACTCAAAACCTGCAGAACCAGAGAAAGACTCCATGACGGTGTCAGTGGAGGATTTCTAGGTCTGAGATTGCCCATACCTTTAATAAGAGTATTTAAAACACTTACTTCATCACTTCCCATCTTTGCCAAGCAAGGGATAACAGTCATCAATGCTGATTTGTATCCAGCAATAGAATTAGGTTGAAGACTATAGGTATCATACAGGTGACATAGAAAATCAGCTACTACCTGAATAGATGCTTCCATCGGATTGATACATCTCTTTGAGCACCATTCTGCAAATCTGTTGATTTTATAATTATAAGCTCTGGAGCTTGACCCCCTCCTGGCTCTGGCCATGAAATTGGCTGCTTGCTCAGAAAATCCCTCCTTAATCGCGGATTGTTTGACAACATCCATGCAGTCAATCGAAACATTGATGGATTGTTGTGAAGGGTCTTTCCCTGGAAGATAATATCGTCCATCAGCGGCAGAGGAACCGGATTGCAAACCAGAAGGTCCAGCAGATCCGTAAACCATGATCGGCTTGGCCAATTCGGGGCGATCAGAAGCACTTGGCATTCCTCTTGTCTGATCTTCTGAAGGATTCTTGGAATCAGGATTGTTGGAGGGTATGCGTATGCATACATTCCCTTCCAACTGATAGCTAGCGCATCTATTGCGATAGCGCTTGGATCTGGAATCGGAGAAACGTACGTCGTCATCTTCGCATTCTTCTTCATTGCGAACAAATCTATGTTGGGCTTTCCCCAATGATTGAACAGGTGATCCGCCACACATTGATTTAGTTGCCATTCCGTAGGCAGAATACTCATCCTTCGGCTCAATGAGTCTGCTAACAGATTCAGCCTTCCCGGAATATGAACTGCTTTCAAGGTGATCATATGATCCATGCACCAGCAAAGTAGCTTCCATGTCATCATACAGACTGGGCGACTTCGTTCCGCCCTGGCGGTTTATGTAACTCACTACTGTAGAGTTGTCTGAACGTATCATCACAAATTTTCCCTCCACCTCCTCTAGGAAGTGTTCCAGGCCTAGAACTACAGCTCGCAATTCTAGCATGTTGATATGTTCCTTTGACTGTTCCAGATTCCAAAGCCCTGATATAGTGGCTTCTTCCAGGCAAGCTTCCCAACCCTCCATCGATGCATCCATAAACATCGTTACTTGAGGGTGGGGAGGGGTCAGCATGACCCCCCCCCATGGAGATTTCCTCTCTCCATCCACAAATGAAGGTGATGAATGAGCGGGTCCAACACTTGAATGCGCGAGTCCAGTGATCCTGAACTCTGTGTCCACTGGGTCATGAGAAACAACTGAATCGGCCGCCTGCGTAAGGCCGCCTGAGGAATGACTGGTTCCATCGAAACCATCAGACCCACATTCTCAGATAGACCCGTGCTAGAATATAACGACTGTTGCACACCAACTGAATGCACGAGAGGAGACTTTCCACTCTCTCCTGGGATGGATAAACATATCCTATCTCCAGATCGAAGAACATACCCAGGTAAACAAACTTCTGGGATGGAGTCAGCTCTGATTTCGGAAAGTTGATCATCCAGCCTAAATCTGTGAGAGTTTCCAAAACTATCTCCAGATTCGCTGTCAAACTTTCTGGGTTGTGTGCTTTTAGCAACCAGTCGTCTATGTAAGTGTGAACAGGTATATTTCTCCTGCGGAGGTATGCCGTGATAGCAAGTACCACTCGAGTGAAGACCCTTGGAGCCGTCGAGATGCCGAATGGAAGAACCTTGAATTCCCATTAGCGTCCCTGAAAAGCAAATCTCAGGAACCGACGAAAACTCCTTGCAATTGGAATGTGGAAGTAAGCATCCTTGAGATCTATAGACGCTGTCCACATCCCCTTCTCTAACCCCAACAACACCGATCTCACTGTTTCCATTTTGAAAGTCGGAGTGTCTAAAAACTTGTTTAGAGGCTTGAGGTTGAGAATTGGTCTCCACCCCCCGGTGTTCTTTGCCACAAGAAACACGGTTGAATAGAAGCCCGGGCAATCCTGCGCCGGTTGAATTGCTTCTTTTAGAACGAGAGAATCTATCTCCTCTTCTATGCACAACCGCTTGTCTGGATCTCTTGGAACTTGAGTCCAGACCGGTACCAGAGACAAATGCAACGGCGGACCTCATCCAATCTGGACTGTATCCCTGCAAAAGCCATTACAAGACTAAGCGGTCCTGAATTAACCGCGCCCACTTCTGAATGTGACAAGTCAAACGACCTCCCACTGGTGCACCTAGGGTTGACGGGGTGCCCATAAACTTTAGAAGTGGGTGTGTCTCTGATACGAGTGGCAACACCAGAGTGGTACTTGTGATAACCGGAAACAATTTTCTTGCATCAGGCCCGGTTATCACGCGCCGCTCCCCGCTCGCCGTGACCAGCGCCACGCGCACCACGGTGCACGGGCTGCTGTCTGGCAGGCTGCGCTTGAGGTGGCGGCTGTCGCACAACAGCACGCTGCTGCCGGCGTAACCGACGCGGTCTCTGAAACCGGCCGGCCTGCTGGCCTCTGACACTGCCAGCCCCACCACGAGCGTACGGCTGTTGAGCAGCCGAGGGCTGAACACGCACGTGTTCCCTGCGCAGCACTTCAAACTGTGCCCGCAGCGCCCTCTGGTTGTTCACCAAAGTCACCGTCTCCTGGAGGTGCCGACAACCTTCACCTCCAAAGAGTCCAGGGCCCGCCATCGGCGCTTGCATCAAGCGCGACTTGAGCTCCTGAGACGGGCACAAATTGTCCAGTGCAAAAGTGCGCCTCGTCCTCAGCGACTTCGTGACCAACCTAGTCAGACAGTCCAACGCCAGGTTGATGCCATCCTGGATGGCTCGTTGGACTATCACGGGACTAGGCTGTTGCTGCACCGATGCCGCTACCACCCCCGATAGCAGCTGAGAGACATGCGACAGCGCACTGATCGCTGCTCGCGAGCTCTCCTCGGTGTCACGCAAGGCAGCATTCGCCGAGCGCATAGCGCCCGTGCACAAGGCTCCCGTGTCAGCCCGGGAACCCGGCCGCGTATCTTCACCCAGAGCGGCGCGGTCATCCGCGCTCGGTCTGGGTGCCAGGCCATACCGAGCATACTGACTGGCAGTAACCCGACATCGCCTAGCTACCTCGCGGGGGGCCTTCGCGAGGCGACCTCTCAGTCGGATCGACTCCTCTGCCGCCGCGAACATATCTAAGACATGATCAGCGTACGGCAGAGACAGAGCCGTGCTGGCCAACGGCTTCGCCTGTAACCATGCCCGAGGGTTACCGGCGACCGTCTCGTCCATGGCGAGCTCTGGTCTCACAGCGAGGAGCCATGCACACGCCTCCGACCAGTCTTCGTCCGTGGCTACCTGCGAATTGCCGACAAGCAGCGGGCCCTCGTCATCCTCAATGGCATTCGCAGGCACGGCCGAGGAGGAGGCTATAGACGAACCTGGCGGCTCAGGGAATGTATACGGGCCCGCGAGGGCTGGCATAGCATTCTCCATAGGCAAACCAGGCTCCAAGGCCGCGCTTGTGTGAGGGGGATCATACACACCAGCGCGGCCCGGAACGTCCGTATGAGACTCCACGTCCAACCGTGGAATCTTATACGGCCGGCCGTCTGCTCCAATGCGGGCCACAGGCTGAACCATGAAACCTGCACCCGAGGGAACAGTGCCATAGGTGCGAGCGTTCACGCTCCCCAAGAGAGGTGTAGGCGCTCACATCCATGTCTTCATGATCCACCTGTAGACCGAGCAGGTAGTCCTCCTCATCTTCCTGGTCAGGAAAGTTAGACTCTGGATTAGTAAAGAAAACTAATCCAGACTGACCAGGAGACTGCCCAAGGGCAGATGAAGAGTTTACTCCGCGAGTGATCGTGGTCAGGCCCGCTGGTCGGGTCCCGCCTGATGCTTCTCGCGCCGCTGGCACCTCAGGCGATGCGAACATCAAGCCTGGGTCCAAGACAGCCGCCCCTGGATCACTAAACGCTTTGTCCGAGCTAATAGGCCATGATCCAGGGACAGGGGCTACCTGCACTGAGGTCGATGCGCAGGAAGTTGAAACACCTGAGCCAGGCAACATGCCGCGAAGCATGTTAGGCATCAGGTCTTTCAAAGTCCTGCGCATCTCACTCACCAACTCACTCTTGAAGGCCTCAAGCCCACCCTTCTCAGAGGCCTTCTTCTTAACCTCCTTCTTCGGTTTCTTCCCCTCCTCCGCCATCATCTTCGCCTGCTAAGAGAACTCAGAGGTTAGATCCCACCCCCCACTTTTCACAAATAACACATTTGTTGGACAGCCTACACGCTGAACACAGATGGCAAGGGTGGGGGAAGAATCTAGCTTTCATGGTCTTCAGACAGGATGGGCACTTCTGAAAGGGAGGGATACGAAGACAATGAGTATGACAGTCTCAAAGCCGTGTTAACGGATTTTTAAGTAGAAACCAAAAAAACCAACTCGAGAGAAGACATCCATTATTACGACCACCCTGACGGGACAGGAGACTTCTCAAGTTAATACACACCAAAATACAACCAGAACCCCAAATTAAGAGAGCGAGAAAGATTATGACTATCTAGATATCTCTCTACACTCTTAATAAACAGGGAGATGAACACATCACACACTGCTCTAAACTAAGATCATGACATCAAGGAAAGAGCAAACTCTGGTTGATTATGACATCAAATCTCATTATGCAAAAGCTCCTACCAGGAGAGGGGACGTCAGAATAATGCAAGAAATATCTAGATCTCCAGACATTCTCAGCTCTCGACTAATATAATATTAAATTATATATACTCGAGAACCCATGCACACGCAAGAGAGAAAATAGTGCAATAGCAAACGGCAGCAGAAAATGCAATTATTTTCAAATAATCATGCGCCATAATTAATAAACTCCCTTAGCCTGAGCACAGGCAACCATCCTCTTGTGCAGGAAAACACGTCCATCCATCCGCCGAGACTCCTCTTCCAGAAGAACTGATGAGGGGGATGGGACAAAAGGAAGGAGATATTTTATTTATTAATATATTATATCTCCAACCCTTAGACATATCACGATGATAAGTC